>JARHVA010004186.1:992500-1125000 GCA_037957365.1 Torreya grandis
TAATTAGCTAAACATGTGATGACATTAGGGTTGATTATATCCAAAATCATATTCTATAGTCACAAATAGGTTCAATGAGCTAAAATTATCCCCAATCATGTTCATTATTGGACCCTATACCCTAAACCATATACCTTAAACCTTAATCCTTAAATTATAAACACTTTAAACCCTAAACCAATAGTTTTACCCATAATTAACATCATTTAGTCTAATAATTAAGTTCACATAGCTCAATTTGGCCTAAATTACATCACTAATTTCCCCAATTAACTAATTAGATCAATTTGTTATGACAACAGGGCTAATTAAGTCCAAAATCACATTATATATTCATAAATAAGTTGAATAATATAAAACTTTCCCTAATTGACTTTGCAATTAGACCTTAAACCCTAAATCATATACCTTGAATAGTATGCCCTAAATATTAAACCCTAAATCGTAAACCCTAAACCTTGAACCAATTGATTTATCTAAAATTAACATACTTTAGAGTAATAATTAGGTTCCCAAGGCTTAAAAAGGCCCAAATCAGATCACTGATTACCCCAATCAACTAATTGTATTAATTCATGATGGAATTGGGTCTAATTGAGACTAAAATCACATTATTTAGTCACAAATAAGTTTAATGAGCTTAATTTGGCCTCAATTACCTTCATTATTGGACCCTATACCTTAAGAGCTAATTCATAAACCCTAAACCCTAAATCAATTTATTTAGACCCAATTAACATCCTTTAGAGTAATAATTATTTTCATATGGCCTATTTTAGCCCAAGTCACATCACTTATTAACTTAATTAACTAATTAGCTCAACCTATGATGACATTAAGGGTAATTATGCCTAAAATAACATTCTATAGTCAAAAGTAGGTTTAACAAGATCAAATTAGCCCCAATTGCCTTCATTATTAGACCATATTGTTAACATTTTAAACTTAACCCTTAGGAGAAGATGGTTCAATTCTCTCGAAGTTTAGGGTAACATGGGATTGGTCCAAATGTTGTGGGTGACCTATATGAGGACCAAACCTATAGTTTATGGGGCTAGCTCATCAAGTACATCAACTTGAGGTCACTTACTAAGACATATTGATTGTTAAGGTGAAAAGAGATAGAGAAATTTATGAAATAAACCTAACCTAATGAATTTATGCACCAATATTGATCTATCCACTCTAACTTATCTTCAATCAACACTTTATGAATAAAGTAAAGATTTATAACTAAAACAAACTTCTTAATGGAATCTTAAGCATGAATATCTAATGTAAAGGCTATGATGGATGCCTACAACTTTATGGTCATTGACAAGAGGTCTAATTGTGGCCCTATTAACCAACTTACTCTTCAACACAACTACCAAAACTATAACACATCAGATGACCTCCATAGGATGACATTATAGAAATTAAGTGAAGGAGAGGACCTAAAAATAATAATAAACTTCACACTTTCTATAAATCAACAAACCATAACACACTAATATATCAAATAAATAATAAAACAATCCTTATTTATTGATTCAAAGAGGTTTTAAAGATACAATTTGGTAGAGTTTCATTATACCTAGCTGAAGGATAGTTAAAATGGCCTAAGAACTTAAATTTATAGAATATTGAATAATAAATAGAGATAATGTGTCATGAAAAGATAATTATTAGGTCATTAATGACAATAATCCATTAAATTGGTAGTTACAAGTAGCATCCACACTCACCTATGCATTGCTTAGGATGATCGGTGTCTTTAATGAGGATATTTGGGGCATTAAAGTATATATTTCACCAAGTTTGACCCGTGAATATCATATACACACCACTATTGGTCAATTTCCTCTCCTTATAGTGGTTACAAAGAATCAAAGTGGCTTAGTTAGGTCCCCTCATGAAGTATTAAGTAGTCAGCTATTTCTTTCATGTTGACTAGGTTAAAGAAACTAGCTAAATATTACATAATGTCCATGGATGTTGAGTCTATTCACCTCAAGATATATCTATAGGATTTTCATGATCATGAATTAACTCCATATTATCCTTCTTCACTCACAAACATCTCCTTTTGTTGATTAAATAGGCTTATAAACAAGTAGCCTAGTTTCTTGACTTGTTCACTATTTGGATGGTTATAAAGATTAAGTGAAATATTCAAAATTATTGAGCGATCCTTCTTCAATCCTAAAACAGGACTACATATCAAGACTTAACTTCCCCAAATAGCTCACATCTACAATCCCATCTTCCTTAGATGACTAGGTCATCTCCTTTTAACAAATTTAGACTACCTATTTGGCACAGACCTATATGAACATTTTTAGGAATAATTGTAAGTGTTTCATGATTTTAAAAGGTGAAATATGTCTCGTATTACCTAATCTAATTATTCTCAACCCTTGACTAATTTTTTCACTTTGGGTCCTATTCAAAATCTTGTAAAGTTACATTTCTTAGGGGGTTTGTACAATAGTCCATACATACCAATTCCACAGATGGGATGCCATAAGAGTGTAATATAAGCTACAAGTGTTTATCAATAAATATAAATGCATTTGTATGCATTTTCTCCAATATCTTCTCCATAAGGTGACTATTAGGGTTTTAGGGAGGTTCAAGGGGTTTAGGTTCTTAAAAATGGTTCATAAAGGTTAGGATATTAACCTGTTAACCAATTCCACTATTTTATTGCATAAAATTCCCTTGAATTCTCCAAAATTTCTCATCTCCCCATGAAACTATTTCGTATAGTTATGAGATTGTCAATTTTTTCGTCAAGTGAAAAATGTCCATTTTGTGCACCTACAAGGAAATTTTGAGCCATAGTGACCAATTTCAACCCTTTATCTATAAAATAGTGCTGATAACACACCTAAAACTCCTTAAAAAAACATATTATTGATGGTTTTATGTGTTATCTAGTCCCTTTTAGTCCTCTATTTTAGACTTCAAGTGGCATTCCCTTGAGGAAGGTGTTAGGCCAACATGCTTAAAGGTAGAGTTGATGCATTTTGACCCCAAAATAGATATGGAGGAACTTGTACATCCTTTTTATATGGAATCCATCCATTATGACCCTTATATCACTTATACTAGCTTTATTAAACCATTTACCTCCACTTTGTATGCATACAGTCCTCCACCTAAGCACCTATGCCTATTTACAAGTGGTTATTAGGCACGAAGGACCCTATATGTGGCTGTGTTTTAGCTATTTAAGACTTATGGGTCCCTCTCCCTTCTCAAAAACACATAGGATGTGAAGATCCTTTCAACTTCTTGCATATAGGCTTTGAGTAGTTATTTTAGGCCTGATCCATATAACACATACCCTACATATGCCAACCAATAGACCATTTGGATGCTTAGATGACATGGGGATACCACTAAGACTATTTTATGGAAAAAATTACTCATATAGAGGTGTTTTAAGGTGTAATTCATTCATCAGGCTATGATTAGGGTTTAGAGGGGGTTCTGGAGGTCCACCATCTTAATGATGGTTTGTAGAGTATGGACCTTTAAACCAAAACCTTTTGCCATGAACATTTAGCCTATAGACCCTTTCAAATATTTTGAATATATCTTTATCCCATGTATGTTTTATGGTAATAAATGAGTGAAATTTGGTAGCTTTCATCCCCCTTTAAAATCATTTTGGGTGGTTGATAGTCTTAAGGTTTGTTCATAGAGTTGGGATCTTGAATGCCACTCTCTCCTCCATGGATCTTTAGTGAATTTGGATCCCTAACTCCCCCTAAGAGCACTAGGAATGAGTATCCATGTTATGTGTGATATGAGTGTTTAAAATGGCAATTTGCATGGTTGATTAAGGCAATAGAGCTCAAGAATGTGTTAAGATTGAATTTAACTATTTCCCTATATTCCTTTGCTTTAAACACTTCCTTTAAGATCTAAAATATCCTTATAAACTTTCTCATTACCTTGAATATACTTTAGGGTTTTGGATTTAGTACTGATGTGGATGTGGGGTCTTGAGACCTAATGGAGTTTTTAGGTCTTGTGGCTTAGACTAGGCTTTAGAACCTCAAATCACATATAGGTGAATTTGTATCCTCAATGTTATCATATCATCCTCTTATTTTATATTTTCCATCTTATACACTTATCCTTATCTGACTAGACCATCATCTCATCCCCTCTCTCTTTTAATCCTAACTTAAACATTATTTTCCAATGTAGGTACTTAAAATAATCATTTTTGGTGACATTAGAAATATATTTTAGACCTTTATAGTGATGGAGTTAGGTATCAAGTAATATATTTCATAGTTTTTACTATAGCATTTGAGGCTTGTCTTGCCTAACTCTATTATCAAGGCTTACTTATATAGACAAGATAGGCCTTTGTGTCATGGATATCCAACTTAGACCAGATAATCACCTTAACCTAGTATCATCATATGATAATTTGAGGGATACATATATCATAATCACTTGAAGATCCCCTTTTATATGCTTTTTGACATTGTCATTCACTCCACTCATGCACTATATAGGCTAATTGAGTAAATTTATCTCATTATATATGCTTGAACCATTTTATTTGGTCATCTCTTAAGACTCTTTATCATTGGAAATATGATCTCCATGCTCTAACCACCATCTTAGTATTATTTCTCTCCTTTATATAATACTATGTCTCATAGTCAAGGTTGGAAATAAACTGTTAATAGTCCTATAGGTAGTGGTTTATACTTGTTGACTATCAAGAGGTCTATTAAGAAGACACTTGAGTTAGAAGAATGCTTCCGTTATTATGTTTGAGACCCCAATGGCCTTCCTTATTTGCAAATCAACCCATTTAAGATAGTTATCTCTATAATCTATGACCCCTTTCTTGCATCTTGAGACTCAACTACATATGATGGTCTTGAAAACCCTTGAGGGATAGTTTTGGATTATCTTACTATAGGTGGTCATTGTGCTTATTAATAATACATACACCTGGATATGCCCTTTTCATATATTATTAATGGGTTTTCATGTTTTTATACCAAATTTGGCCTTATTTTCAACCCTTAAGCATGGCTATAAGTATTCAAACCTATAAGTGGCAATTAGAAGGCCTTATGGAGATTTAACTTGGGACTTAAAGATCATTCTGAGGTGAATATGTTTGAAGAAGCCATTAGATATCAAAGTTTCTTTGAGAGATGTCAAAAGTAATGTTGAACCATACTCAACCTGACCTATGAAGACCCTAGACATCCCTACTCACATACTCAATATGGTATAACATTTGGAGTTCATCAATTAGACATATGGAGTGCAAAGTTGAAACCTTGGACTCTTTAAATACCTTAACTTTTGCTAAATGGGTTTGTGAATGTGTTGGGAATTTAGTTGGTGATTTTTTCACTTTGAGGGCCATAATTTAGTTGGGTTATTTTGATAATATGGTTATTCTAATTTTATCTAACACATTTCCCACATCTCTAAGGTGTCCTAATGACTTTGAATAGCCATCACCATAGAAAATTCAACCCATATCTACACTGAAGACTAAACACATAATCATACTCATTTTAATGGATCATCTTGAGAGAGTTGGAAGTCTATCTAAACACTCCAATTGAGGTAAGAAGCTATAAACAACTTTAATACACCATCATTAAACCTCAAAACATTATTCATTCTCATACATGTGCATTGAATGTTCTTCCTCATCAAGGAAACATGTTTGTTAGTATGTATCCTATTGTAAATTAGATGTTATTACTCTCATAGGCTCACACATGTGAACCAGGGGTAGAGAATGAATGGAAGAGTCCTAAGGACCTTTCAAAAACATGTATAACCATTGGTTTCATCAAGTAAGCTAATAATGTACTGAAACCATTTTATTTCTTGACACTATGCAGATGAGGAAGGGAACCTAGACTACTTAATCATTAGACCCCCTTCCTATGGCCAAGAGCTAAAATCACCATCTTCTCTCTCCTATTTGTATTGATGAAGAACCTAATTGGTTGTCCAATCTTACCAAAGAGCTCGATGGAAGAAGTGGATCAATTTTTAGCTCTTTTTAGCTTGAAACACCTACATTATTTCAAATAATGCCTATGTTTAACTCCCATATATATCCTTGACTCTATTTAACCATATTTATACCATATGGATCTATAATTTTCTAAAAAGTCCTAAAACCTAAAAATTTCCTACATTTTCTCAAGCTTTAGACCTTGAAATGTCACTAGTACAAAGGAGGAGAGAAAATAAGGGTCAAATAACATTTCAAAACATATGGTATGGTTGGGGAAGTTGAAAAGACACATTTTCACACATGTGGGGCCCATTTAGTTGAAAATAAAGGTCTTTAACTTGTGATAAGACACCCTTTACATATAAGACTATTTTATTATGGCAATATGGTGATCATCAAGGCCATTACAGGCATAGATTGTGGCCTTAGAGGTGTTTTGAGGTCAAAGTACATTATTTTATCATCAAACACCCCTCTTGAAAAGGCAAAGGCATGATCCAAAGTGAAATTTCACAAAAAAGTGATCTCAATATAAATCAAGGGGCATTAAAACATGTTAAGGACCTAAAAAAAAATTTGCATACTTCTTATAACACCATTAAACTCATTTGATCAAGCCATACCCTATATATCTTCAACATACTAGATGGATTCATGATGAGTTATAAGTTACAACCTTTAATAATTTTAATTATGAGTATATTTGGACCATTAAGACCATAATTCATTTTATGGATATTCACACATGTCTAATAATAAGGGGAGTGTTTGACACAAGCTCAAAATGGTGAGTAGATGACTACCATGATGTTCCTATACATGACAAAACACTTTGGACTACTGCCTAGACAAGATAACCAATGATCTCCTTTTGGACTGCCCTAACACTTCAATACATATAAGAAGTGTGAAAAAAAAGTGATTTTAAATTCTAATGCATATGTTAAATCCTTTATATTCATAAGGGAATAAATTAGTAAAAATTTTAGGTAACTTTAAAGGCTTGACCTGCATGCTAGTTAAGAGGACCTAATATCTCTTGCATACCACTCATGTTTTAGATGAAAGACTCTTTTACTAAAATTTCACCTCATGAATAATATATTACAAACCTATAGGACTAAAAAAAATTTTAAAATTCACACAAAAAGATACAATAAACATAATAAGTTCACACAACAAAAATCAACAAGAACAAGCAACTAGCAAAACATGTGTTACTACACTTATAGTAAGGAAAATAACTACTATCTATAAGATGATTTTGTGATTCTAAAAGTAATAATTGAAGAACATCCCATTGATATGGATAGGGAGTTCTTCACCAATCAGTTTGGATAATTACAAGGCATTGTTCTCCTTGTAGCTAGTAATGACATATGGCCCACTCTAAAGACTATCAAACTTTGAATGTTTACCTGTCTTGGCATGGTCTTCATCCCGCTTAAGTAAAATGTCACCTTATTAGAAGGTCTTTGAAGATGATATATTATCAAATGATATTTTTAATTGATCTTTATTAGACCACATGGAATCCATAACAACATCCCTTATATTTTCCAACTCCCTCAATTCATTCATCCTCACCTCCATTGCATCACTCTCCATGAGTTTAAGTTGGTGTGCAAGTTTCAAGGCTAACAAATCAAGTGATATGGAAAAACTTGATTATTTTCCATATAGAATAATATATGTTGAGTGTCTAGTATAATTCTTGGGAGTAATTCTATATTTCCATAAAGTAGTCCTTAGCTTGGTATGTCACTCCCTTTAGTTATCCTCCATTTTTCTTCTTATGATCCTAATTATATTTTTTTTGGTGGACTTTGATAGTCCATTACCATGTGGATAGTAATTATATGAATAACTTATTTAGATATCATGATTAATTTACAAATCACTCACCTTTATGTTAATGAATGCTAATGTATTATCTAATATGATGGTGGAGGGGACCCCAAATCTAGTCACTATACTATCATAAAACTCCAAGACTAAAATCTAATTTGCATCTTTGAGTATAACTTCCTCCACCCACATAGTAAAGAAATAAATAGTATTAAAACCCACTTATGTAATTAAATACATGGGTGATTAATCATACTTACAAATTCTAGGCCCCACTACATGAAGGGTTGCATCACTTGAATAGGCTTGAGAGGCAAGGCAACTAGTTTTTGATTGCTTATGAACATAGCAAATTTTTGGCACCTCTTAACCAAATAATGAAGTTCCTAAATAAAATTTTCCAAAAATAGCCTTATCTTATTATATTTTATGATGTGGTATTAGCTACAAGGTTTCCTCTTATAGGTTCATCATGAAAGTTGTCTAAAAGCTGTATAATTTGACTACTTTATACGCACCTTAAAATCATGTCATCAAGGTCCTTCTTGAAAAGTTCCCCATAAATAAAGACATAAATAATGGATTGAATTATAAATTACCTCCTTATTTTCTTATTTAATCCTATAAGACATTCTCTTATTTGGAGTAATTTCACCATGTCTTGAGGCTAGCTAGAAGGAGGTGTAGATGCAATTACTTGTTGATCATCTTAGACTACCAAAACCATTTACTTGTCTTATTTCAAATTTTTTACAAGGTGTTAACATTTCCCCATAACCATAAATAACTTGGTAACCTTCACTTAAATGTCATAATCCATGCACTCGGTTACCTAATAAGCTCTCTTTTTATTCAAGTCTCTATTAAGGATGAAATCCTTAATGCTAGGGTAAACTACCATGACCTATATTTTATTATTAAACACCATGTTTATAAACTTATTAAGACCTCTCATGACTAAAATTACATGTTTTAAAAAAAAAATATACCTCTCTTCATACCCATCCAATGCTTGGTTAAATAAGGATATGGGTTGCTAAAGCCCTTCACTATTTTGTTGCATAAGCATGACATAAATAGTGTCATTTATAGAGAAGGAATACATGAATAAGTCCCTTGATAAATTAGGGTTGATGAGGGTGGGATCTTGGTAAATGTCCTTCTTGATGGATTCAAATATTATTTTACCTTCCTTTCTCCATGAATACTCTTTATGTTTCTTGAGCATTTGAGTTAAAGGCCTTACCAATTCTACAAATCTAGGTATGAAATTTCAAATGAAGTTGATTTTGCCCAAAAAATATACAATCCTTTCTTGTGTTTGGGTAGTGATAAGGAAATGATTTCATTTATCCTCTTAGGATCAATAGAGAGGCCTTATTTTAACACCACATGCCCTAGAATTCTATCCTCATAGACTACATAGATATATTTTTGGGGTTTCAAAGAGACCACAAACTACCTACACTTATCAAACACTAGCCTCAAGTGTGTCAAATGATATTTGGTATCCTTTTAGAACAATTTAATCTCATCAAGATATATGAGGACCATATCATTGATAATCCTTTGAAATGCTACATCCATTTCCTTTTAAAAGGTAGCTCCTATATTGAATGGTCCAAAGGGCATCTTATTATAAGAATAAATGCCCCACTTGGTTGTGAAGTTAGTCTTATGTTGATCCTCCTCCCTCACTAACACCTGATTTTACCTTGAGTATCCATCAATCAGGGATAACCTTTGTGAACCTATAACCCATTAAAGAATTTGATCCATAAATGGTAGAGGGTAGTGATCTCTTAGGGACACCTTGTTCATATCTCTAAAGTGCACACATAGCCTTATCTCCCCATTATTATTCCTCAAAGTTATAATATTGTCCACCCATGAAGAGTGTTTTATGGTAAAGATGGTGTTGTATTTAATGAGCTTTTTCAAATCCTTCCTCATAAGGATATCAATCTTGGGGTTGACCAGTCTTTATTTTTGTCTTATAGGATTAGCACTTACCTCTAACTCTATGTTATATTGAGATAAACTAGGTTCAAACCACTTCAAGTAAATATATTCTCAATCAAAACTATCTACAAAATCTTGGCATAATTCTATGAAGGCTGCCTGTTCCTCCTTATTTTTTACTTTTCCTAGTTTGAGAAGCCTATCTTTGAAGATGATGAATTTCTCATAGTGATATTATTTTGTGGATATGATGACCTTATTTTTCCTTATTCGATCATATTCATTGATTATTTTTTATAATGTCATCAAAACTTTAGGTAACTTTATTATCCTCAATTGGAGAATCTGGTCCCCATATTATTGTTGTAATCTACCTTGGTTTCTTGAGAAAAATTCTACCTCTTTTTGTAAGAAGCATGGAATTTGATTATCATTTTCAAACACCTACATTATCATGGACTAAACATCTACTTAACATCTTTATTTGATACTGCTCTTTGATTTTCTTTACCCCACTTGGTATGTCATATTATGCTCATATGGCTACCAACCAGTCTACATGTTGATTGGATTTTATAGGAATGGAGTGAATGTCAAAGGCCTCAAAGTCCTCCAATATTTTCCAAACCCTATGTTTATATGACTTAAAGCATGGTTTATTGACATTAATCTACCCTATCATCAAATTCACTACCAAATCATTATCTCCCATGGCTTATAGGATTTTTATGCCTCTCTTTCTTTCATATTATATCCCATGGATGAGGGATTCATACTCTGCTATATTGAAAGTGTAATTTAATTGGAACCTTAGGGCAAAAAATACCTTTTCTAGAAAGGAGAGACAAGCATGACACCTACCCCACTTCCATTCTTGGATATAGATCCATCAAAGAAAATTTTCCATAATCCTTCATGATCTTGGCTTGGGTTAGTGAGACTTAGTATGACAACCCCTTCTTCATGCATACATATAAACTAAGACCTACGTCTTTAATGGTCTTGTAAGGATCATAACCATGGTTTTTTACTTCCCATTCATCAAGGATAAAATATGATATACCCTAAAGTGTCTCAATAGGCTCTTCGTCACTAGGGTGACCATCCTCATTTATGATAGTACAATTGACATTAGACAAGTTAGGTATGTAGGGCTCTAAGTTGAAATAGAGATTAGATCAACCCGTATGGTGACTTTTTTTCCCATAACTATTCCTAAAGACCATATAGGACAAGTCATAAGAGAGTTATCCCCCTATCTTGGTATTGAAATCCTTAGACAAGCATAAGGCAAAGTAGGAAGGTAGGTCAACTAATACCACTTTTTGAGATATAGTGTAATTAGGAAAAGTAGCCAAGACCATTTTTAGATCTTTGAGGAAACTAATAGTTTTAATGAGGGACCCATCTAATTGTAGTACCCCTTTATCATTAGGTTCATACTTTAACCCTAACTTATTTGGTATAGATTTAGGCATAACATAAGAGCTAACTTTGATATCTATCATATAGTTATTCATTATGCAATCACCTATAATGATAGATACATATAAAGGAGGGTGTTTGATTACCTTGGGTGCTTGAGACTCTTGAGGTTGATTAGAATTGGTTAGGATTATAGACACCTTTGATACCTAGTTGTCCAAGACATGGAATTTGTAAATCTCTTCTTGAAAGAGATTTTTTTCCTCTAAAATGAGTAAGGTGTCTCACATAGGGATAATAACATGTGCCTTCTTCATCTGATCCACAATGCTAATGTGAGAGTTGGTAGATATTAATGCATGAAATTGTATCATATGGATTATATAGTATTTAAAATACTTCTCATTTCTGGATTTAAAGAATCTATTACATGACTTGCTAGTTTTGATAATCCTAATATTTGTGGTGGAGTAGAGGCCAAGATATATAACTATTTCACAGAATAAAATGTAAGTAGTTGTTGTGAGAAACTATGGTCTTAGAGATTTTGTGAAACATGAAAGTAATATGAACTAAGTCTTATGAATAATGATCAAAACCTAAAGTCCAAACCCTAATCTAGCATGAATATTTATAATGAAAAGCTAAACTATAGTGATTTGATCAAAAGAAAGATCAAATAAGAAGGGTAGGATGGATATAAGTATGTTTCTAATATTTAGTCTAAACATCATGACAAAGCTGAAATTTCATTAAAGACATGCAATTAAACTAGCATATGACATGAAATTAGAAAAATCATATATACTATCATATACTAGGCAAATGTCTAAGGATATTTGAAACAATGCAAGTAATAACTCAAATTCACTTTAAGGATTTACTTCCATAAGAAAATTGAATTAGTAAATCTTCAATAAAATCAATGTAAATGAAATAAATCTAAAATATTTCAATCAACCTAGCATAATATCAAATTGAAAACTCTGCATTAACATATGCACATCTAGAATTCATATAAATAATTCAAATCTAAATATCAAACTGGATATTTGATGAAGCAACCATGATAATAAACACATAAATAAATCTAAGACAATCTATACAAAATTCCCTTACTTGCATTTCTGTTCTACAATTTACACAAATAATTTTCTCTAAAAAACATCCTCCCCCTTTACAAAGGACAATACCCCTTATTAGCAACCTATGAGGTATGGCAATCAGTCACTATCAAATGATAATTAGCCAAGTGTCAAAGACAACCATTTTTCTAAAAAAATTCAGAATCAATGACAATTTACAAATAGACTAACCTATAATCCATGTGCATTATAAATTACACATGATTTTACAAAATATAATATTATTACTAAGGATTTACAAGACTTTTAGTACAAAAGAATATTCTAGTCAACTCATTTGACTTTAAGACACCCTTATTTTTTTAGTCTTTTATCTTTGCTAAAAAATATTCATGGAATTTTCATGTTGTGTATCAATCAACTTGAGGTTGGTAACTGGCTCCATGAATAATTCCTCTTCTTGCCCTACCAAACTTTTGAAGTCTTTGTCATCTATGTCCAAGGCTTCCTTAATGCTTCTAGTATTGCCAATTTTCTGCTATAATAACAAAACCATATCTAAGATGTGTTGGTTATCTTCCCATATAGTTCCCTAACTTTTGTTCTTCACCTTCAAGATTAATTGAGTATCCCTATATTTTAATTCATCATCAATTATCATGCTAGTAGGACTAAGGATGGTTGAATCCTTGATCAAACCTCCTAGTATGTGTACCATTATGTTCTATAAATTTTTAAAGTAATTATAAATATATTTCATGTGTTTTGACCATATAATTATATACTTTATCTTTTCCATTAATATAATCATATCCATATCCAAATGTGCTAGTTTGATTATTTTAAACTCAGGAGTCTAGTTTTTTCTCAATATCTTGATCAGTTTTTTCACCCTCTTTTTTTAAGCTTGCCATTGATTGGAATGCTTCATAGTAATGAAAAGTTTCTTATTTTCTAAATCCAACTTAGACCTTATAGTTTTCAAGAAACTAAATGTATCATATATAATTACTTCATGTTTATTAATAATATATGCTTGAACTGATAGAATATAATGCTCTTCAAAGTTATTTTTCTCTTACTTTAGCCCTTTGATGGTAGCTTGTAACATTTATTATTGATATTTAGCTAGTTAAAGAATATATTCTTTAAATATATGGGCCTCCCCAAGTATTTTTCATTTCTTCTAAGTTAAATGAGTCAAAGGTTCCACCTTTTGATACCCAACCTCTTCACCACCTTCCATGATCAGTGTCTCAGTAAACCTTTGCAAACCTATAGTATCTAGATAAAATATTACTCCAATTAAAGATTGGGTCACATGTGAGACTAGGACCTCTACTTATGATTGGAATGATAACTAACTTAGATTATCCAATCTCTTTTCTTCTTCTTCCTATAAGGCAATGATCCATGGCTTCAACTCTTGTTACATAGGTATGCATGTAGTCTTCACCATAGACCATGGATGATAAGTGGGTAGCTTTTCTAACCTTGGTTCATAAATTAATAATTTATAAATTGGTGGTCCATTTATGATGTTACCTTCACTAAAAAAATTAACATTCTCCAAAGGTGGTGTAATGGTCACTTTAGGTTTCTTAACTTTTGAGATAATGGCAGTCTTAACTTTCCTCTTGGGAGGATCTATGATTATCAAGTCCAATACTTTCTCCTTTCCCTTCTCCTCTTTAGTTTTCTCAACCTTTGCCTCTTCTACCTCTAAATATATCTTATATGTCATAGATAACATCCTTAATGCATATTCAATAAAATCATGAGGATTTAGAGCTATCACATAAACCTCTTGTTGAGGTGAATCTTGTTTTGTTGTTATATGTGTTTCATGAGCTAAGGAGATAAAAGTAATTTCTCCTAGTCTTTTCTCTTCAGGATTATGATCTTCTTATTTATCTATTTATGGAAGCCTAGAAGAACCAAATTCTATCAAATGATACTATCTAGGGCATAGCTTCCATGTATCTTCCATTTTTTGGTCTCTATTCAATTTAGACGCAAGTTATATATTATGTTCCTTCAATATCCTAACAACTTCATAAATTGAGGGAGCTTTAGTGTATATGAAATCAAATGAAATAGGTTCATGTTCATATGTTCCATTCAAAATACCCTTGATCCTCAAATGGTCATTTTCCTTTCCATATCGATCCCATTGCCTATGATCAGCAACTTGTAGTTTGAAATATAACCTATGCTTTGAAGCAACCTAAATATGATCCCAATATATGAAAATAGTTTTATCAATTATCATGGGAAAACTATGTAAGAGTCCCTTTATTTTCATCTTACAAATTCCATCAATCCCATTTAATAATTGATATGCCACCTCTTGTTATCATAATTTGGCAAGTACATGAATTGGTAATTTGAGAGGGGTCATTTGAGTTCCTTCAATTCTTAGAATAATGCAATTAGGATACAACCATATGTCTCCTATTACCTCAATTTATTTCTTGATTAAATGTATTATTATCATCATAAGAACACCATTAATGGCTTCACTCAATATAGGGTAAACATAATCACAAATAAACTAAATGTGGTCTCTATACTTATAGATGTACAATTTGGAATAGTATTAGGATACAGTCTAGGTGCCATTGGGTGACCATTCTCTTTGATTGGGGATCTTGGTGGTTATACATATGGTATATAATAGATAAGACGTCATTTATAATCCAATCTTCTTCTTATTATTGATTCCATATATTTGTCTGCTTAGGTAAATACTAATAATTTCACCTAAGGGAGGAACCAACACTTCTTCAATGATGAGTATACCATAAGGACCCACATTGGCTCAACATAAGCAGTTGTGCACACTTATACAACTTGTTTAGAATTATCATGAACATCCTAACTACAAGTCTAAATTGCCTTACAATGATGTTTTTTTATAATATCAATGACTTGGTTACCTACTTATAACCATTTTACTAAAACTTCCATCATGTTGTACAATTTATAGGTTAGGTCCATATGGGGTTTAGGTAATTTGTAGTAGGAATCAAATACAAAAGGAGAGATATAAGCAATTTTTCTCAAGATATGCTCATGATTTAACAAACCCTTGTAAATTTTAGTCTCTTTGAAAATTGGACAAAGAACATTGATACAATGAAGTACCTCTAGTTTAGTACTTGCATAATGTAGTCTCAATATCTAGATTACCACAATATCATCATATAATAATTTTTTAGAAGGATATTCTCTTCTTATTTGGTTATAAATCCCTGGTTCTCAATTGTCTATAATAAGCTCATTTAATTATTATCTCCCATGTTTAATTAAGCAAATACAAATTCCATGTCCTTGAAAATTTGACCTTCTACATATAATGATAGATATATCTCAATTGCTTGTTTTGAAATATGTCCATGTGTCTTCACTGATATAATCATAATTGAATTATCCCTTTTCAATTGGAAATTCAACTCTTTTTATCTTAATCATAGTGAATCTAGGAATAATTTATGGTTTTTCATATATTTTAGGGATTTTTAGAGGTTTACATAAAGATTTAATGATGGCAAGGAAGTTTAAAATACAAGATTTGGTGACTTACAATTTCGATCACACATTTATACCTTTGCATGCTCAGGTCCACAAGATCTTTAAATATGATGCATATGCCTATATGGCATTGCCTTGTCATGTAGCTCATTTATTTTTAAAATGTGATAATTTGTCACCTCAACATGTGTCATCATCTTGTGCTTCCTAAATCTTAATTAAAATTTCTCCATTGATCTCCATTTGAGTTTTTTAGGCTTGAATTTCATTTCAAACATTGTTCTTTGAACTGGGTTTACGAGATCATGTCACTTTGTAATATCACATGCTTTTTATGTACCTTACAGACAATCTCCATCACTTGAATGCTCTTTCACCACATGGTGGTATTATGTGCAATATAAGCTCTTTGAATCCTTGAATTGATGCAATATATTGATATCTTTTTAGGATTAAATGCATGCCATTGATCTTGATCTGAGGGATTAAATGTGCATCATTGATTTTTTGAATACATGATCAAGAATAGACTATTGATCTATTATTTGTATATCTGATTGAACATGAACCATTGATTTATATCTATTTCTCTATGATTGTGACACTTATCACTATTTCCCTCTTTATAGTGCCAATGAAATTATCTATTGATGAATGAAAGTGTATCACATGGTTTATATAGTGTTTTAAAACATATCTCATTTGTAGATTCAAAAAATCTATTGCATGAGTTGTTGGTTTTGATATTCCTAATATCTGTGGTAGAGTAGTGGCCAAGCTATATAATTGTTTCATAAAATAAAATGTAAGTGGTTCTTGGGAGCAACCATGGTCTTAAAGGTTGTTTGTGAAGATGAAATTAATTTGAACTAAGTGTAATGAATAATGATAAAAAACTAAATTCTAAAACCTAATCTAAAGTGAATATTTATAATGAAAATCTAAACTATAGTGATTTGATCAAAGAAAAGATAAAATTAGCAATACTGGAAGCATTAACAAAGACTTTGATAGGACTGATAAAGACTTCAAAAATTTGGAAGGGCAAGAAGAGGAATTGTTCATGGATCTAGTTATCAACCCCAATCTAATTGATACATAACATGAAAAGGCCATGAACATTTTACGATAAATACAAAAGGCTATAATAGTAGAAATGTCTCAAAGTCAACTAAGTTGACTAGAAAATTTGTTGGAAATATTGTCATTGATGTCAAATTAGCATTTAATTTCTAAAGGTGTTTTTAATGTTTATATCTTGGCTAAAAGTTTGTTAATATTATTTAAATATTAACGAATATATTTTTGGTTTCATAAAGACAAAATAGGGCCCATGAAGAAGTTGAAGTGTCATCACTAAAGATAAAAGAGGAAAAGGATGAATTTCTCCATGAAGGGTCACCTTGAGGAATCTGAAGAGTCATCAATAAAGACAAAAGAGGAAAAGGACAAATTTATCCATGAAGGGCCACCTTGAGGAATTTGAAGGGTCACTAGGTAAAGACAAAGACAAAATTTAAAGGGTCATGCAAGGGTGAATTCCAAAGGTCATTTAGAAAGCTATAAAAGGAGGATTGGAAATCCATTTTGTAATATGTAAGTGAATGATTTTATCTAACTAAAAAGAGTAGAGGAAAGAAGAGAAAAGAGAAGAGATATATTAGTGTGATATCATTTGTTGAGAAAGAAACATTGAGAGATAGTTGGTGTTTTATACACAAGAGGGGTTGGTGCTCTTGTGTGTGGGTGCTCATGAATCATTGTTGTGTTGGTTTTGAACAAAGGGGTTGGTGCTCCTACAAGTTGGTGCTTGTGAACTTTGTAATTTGAGTTGGTGCTCATTTATATACTTGATATTATCCTCCATGATTCTGCCCACTTTGGGTTTCCATGTAAAATTTGGTGTCTATCTCTCTCTATTATGTGGTGCATGTTATTGCTTTCAATTTTATTTCATATATTGAATGTAAGATTAAGTGGTTAAAGCAAAAGGAGTTTAATTAAGTAAAATATATATATCACATGGTTAATAATTGGTATTAGAGAATATTCCTTTAGAAAGAGTTTAACAGTTTGAAGGTAGATCAGGGAAAGCATGATAGCCAAGCACCTAAAGAAGGAGAATCAAGAATTGAAATTTGTGGTTGAGTCTCTTAAGGAATAGGTGTGTATCTTGGATTATAAGTTGGATATAGAAGTAAAAGAAGATAAGATGTTTATTCAAGATCTTAAGAATCAACTAGAGGTTATAAATTCAAGTTTGAAATCAAGAGATTAAGATTGTAATTAGTTGAAGTTTGAGTTAGGTTCTTTAAAGGATAAGCATGTGAGGCTCATAATATAGGTTGAGAAAGATCATGAAATATCAATCCAAGGTAAGAACGATGCAATTTTTAAAGGAAAATTGAAGAAACCAATTAGGTATCCCAATTATTTCAAGTTTTCAAATTCTTTTCAAGGCCATTTTTTTATTTGTCATCATGTTGGTCATAGGGCAAGAAACTATATGAGGAGAAGCAATTAGTTAAAGGGTGTCTTAGTTACACTCAAGCAAAAGGTATGAGATTTTTTTTGCTTTTGTTGTCATAAGGTTGGCCATATTACTAAATTATGTCCAAATAGAGTAAATATATCTTCAATGTATGTCAAAGGATACAGAGCCCCTAGAAGGTATGAGAAGAGCCAAATTCAGGTTTAGAGACCTAAGATAGTAAAAGTTAAACATGTTGAGTTTAAGAGTGAGAATAAATTACTTGCTATAGTGAAGAAAGAATTAGATAGGAAGGACTATGAAGAATCTCTTACTAAATTTGAGCATGGGCCTTGTCAAGATATGACAGTTGCAAGAGTTGAGAAGATGAACAACATCATGAATGTTGAGGTTAGTAAGTCAAATAAGTTAGGCATGATTAAAGAGATACTAAGAGAAAGACACAAGAAGATCAAGGAAGTAATAGAGGTGATGTGGGAATCTCCTAATATTTTTTTCTAGGACCTTTGTGTGGGGTATCTCTTCTAGGCTTCAAGGAGACACTTTTAAGAAAAAATGAAGCATGGTGGATGATGTTGGGTCTTGGCTATGTTACATGACAAGAAGATGAGTTGATAGATTAATTTGTATATCAGTTGAGGGGGAGATAAGTGTAAACTCTCAGAAATAGGTATAGGGAATAGGTGAAAAAATAGGTACATGGAACATGTACAAGAGTAGGTTTAGGAAACAAGAAACTATAGTAAGGGGGAGTTATATATTTTTAGTTGGTTCAGTTTATAGGTCTCAGTTTTAGGTTGACATGTGCAGTATAGGTTTTCAGAATTGGTGATAGTTTTAGGTTGCCATCAAAGATAAAGGGGGAGATTGTTGGAAATATTTTCAATGATGTTAAATTAGCATTTAATGTCTAAAGGTGTTTTAATGTTTATATCTTGGCTAAAAGTGTGTTAATATTAATTAAATATTAACGAATATATTTTTGGTTGTATAAAGACAATAGAGGGCCCATGAAGAAGTTGAAGAGTCATCAATAAAGACAAAAGAGGAAAAGGATGCATTTATCCATGAAGGGTCACCTTGATGAATCTAAAGAGTCATCACTAAAGGAAAAAGAGGAAAAGGACACATTTCTCCATGAAGGGTCACCTTGAGGAATTTAAAGAGTCACTAGGTAAATACAAAGAAAGAATTCAAAGGGTCATGCAAGGGTGAATGCCAAAGGTCACTTGGAAATCTATAAAACGAGGCTTGGGAAGCCATTTTATAATATGGAAGTGAATGATTTTATCTAGCTAAGAAGAGCAGAGGAAAGTAGAGAAAAGAGAAGAGATATACTAGTGTGCTATCATTTGTTGCGAAAACAACATTGAGAGATAGTTGGTGTTTTATACACAATAGGGGTTGGTGCTCCTATGGGTGGGTGATCATGAATCATTTCTATGTTGGTGCTCAACAAAGGGGTTGGTGCTCTTGTAAGTTGTTGCTCATTTATATACTTGAGATTGTTCTCTATGTTTTTTCCCACTTTGGGTTTCCACATAAAATTTGGTGTCTATCTCTTTCTCTTATGTGGTGCATGTTATTGATTTTATTTTTATTGAATATCTTGAATGTATGATTAAGTGGTTAAAGTAAAATTAATTTGATTAAGTAAAATATATATATCACGTGGTTAACAATATTATTCTATACTAAAATCCTTGTAAATCATTAGAAAAAATATTTTATTTTTTAATAGCATGTGCCATTTGTAATGAAAATGGATTGTAGGTTAGTCCATTTGTAAAGTGTCAATTATTCTAGAGTGTTTTAGAAGGACAACTATCCTTGACACTTGTCTAATTATTATTTGATAGTGACTAACCCACATACCTCATAGTCTTCTATAAAATTAGGTATTGTCATTTGTAAAAGGGAGGAAGTTTTTAGAGAAAAATGTTTGTGTAATTATGAATCAAGTAATGCAAGCAATGGAATTCTATAAATATTGTCTCATATTTGTTTGTGTGTTTTTTTATCATGGCTACTTCCTCAAATATCTAGTTTGATGTTCATATTTAAATTGTTTATATGAATTTAAAATGTGCATATGTTAATGTAGAGTTGTCAATTTGAGCTTATGCTAGGTTGAATGAAATATTTTAGATTCATTTCATTGCCATTGATTTTCTTGAATATATGCTAATAAAATTTTCTTGTGGTATTAAATCCTTAAAGTGAATTTTAGTTATTATTTACATTATTTCAAATATCCTTAGACATTTTTTTGGTACATGATAAGATCTGTGATTTTGTAAATTTCATGTCATATGCTAGTTTGGTTCATGTTTTTGATGAAATTTAAACTTTATCATGATGTCTGGTTTGAAGATTAGAAACATCCTTCTTTCCTCCCTACCCTTCCTATTTCTCTTTCTTTTCATCAAATCATTTTAGTTTAGATTTTCATTGTAAATATTCATGCTAGATTAAGGTTTAGACTTTAAGTTTTGATCATTATTCATTATACTTAGTTTAGATTACTTCCATATTTCAAAAAATATCTAAGACCATGGTTTCTCCCAATAACCACTTACATTTTATATTGTGAAATAATTGTATAGCTTGGCCACTACTCCACCATAGATATCAAGAACATCAAAAACCAATAATTCATGTAATATATTATTTGAATCTAGAAATGAGAAGTTTTTTAAACACTATATAAATTCTATGATAAACTTTCATCAACAACCTTGGACTACAACTAGGGGGTAATAACACCACTTGGAATTTGTGTGAATTGAGGTATGAATGGACCTCTATGATTTTTCATTGTCTTATCTTGAACTTGTTGAGTTGATGATGTCTTAGAAGATTCATATTGACAATTATCCATTTGAGGTGTTTGAGATGGTGGAGTAGATACTCTTTCATGTCCTAAACCATTACCAACCACCCTTCTTTAGCCCTTGTATGGGTTAAAACTGGACTATATGCCTTAGCTACACCTCTAACTTGATTGTCTTTTACTTATTTAAAGTAATACTATCTTTTTTGGAATTTAAGAAAAGTGATATCATTTGTTTCATTACTTCCACTTGTCCCTTATTGATTTTGCATCTCATCTTGAGTCATGAAACGGGTGTCTCTATGTTTCATATGAGGACCTTCCTTGTGTTGTATAGGGGGATGAATATCATGTGTTAGCAGAGATTGGTTTTGTTACACGAAATAATATTGGAAAACATCTCCACTTGAATTGAATAAAAAATCATGTGATTTCCCCCATTGATTAGGACATTGAACCTCTTGAGAATAGCTATTTTGATTTGGAACTAGTGCTCTAAAGCCACTAGCAGAATTAAGGTTATAGTTGTTATAGGGCCTTATTTTAGTGATCATCCATTGACCCTATGGATTAGGATAATATGGAGGTATATTATACTGATAGGGATGATAGGGGGTTTGATATGGTTATTGGTAAGGTCTATGGGGTGGAATTTGCTGTCTCTTCAATCTCACTATCTTATTGTTTTGGGCATTGAGTATCCCTTCAATCTTTCCCAATCTGTTTACTTGATTGACATCTTCCTAATCATATTGGTTGGTGATGGTAAGGGAGAAATGGTAGGCATAGGTAATTTTATCTCTAAGAACAAAGGCATAAAGGGTCTTAGGGTAAGTTTATCTTCTTGGATTAGATAATTTCTTCCCTTATGGCCACATCATAGGCATATGATAGAGTATTCCCCCTATAGACTATATCATGACTACCACATCAGAATTGAGGGATCTTAAGTAGTACAAGAATGCATAATTTTGGGTGGGATTGACTACCATAGGGGTCCTGTCCTATTTTTTCAACCCATAACTTAAATCTACCATAAACTCTTGGGGATCCCTTTTAATTGTGGTGAGTTGCTCTACTAAAGATAGATGGTCATTCATATCCTCAAAGTGTTTGCACAAATGTTTCCAAAATTCATTTTAGGTATTGATGGAATAAGGTGTTAATACCCTATACCATTAGAGTGAATTAACCTTAAAATAAGTGGCCAATAACTTCATAGCCACATTCTTTTAGGTCACATTGTGAATTGACCATATATTGGTTATGTCTACAATAGTTCCATAGGGGTGGTTGAATTTTATCCTATGAAATAAGGAAGGATTTTAAGTGAATCAATAGGTATGTAATCAAAATAGTTTAGATTTAAGGGGATACCACCATTAAAGGGCACAAAGGATTGAAGTCTAGTCCTAGTTATTAGAGGTGTAGTGTTTGCAATAATGTTTGGTTGAGTATAATTAGGAGAGTTAGGTGGTGTATGATGATTATTAGACCTATGGTATATATTTATCATATAAAAGTATAATGATAACTAAATAAATTCAATTTCCTTCCCTTTTGATGAAGATATTGTGACCACTTTTTCCATGAAACTTGACTGTAGACCTACCACTAAAGTGCTTAAAGCTCTTTGATGCCATCCAAGTCTATAAGTGCATGTTCTGAACCACTTGTATGTTGGTCATACAAAGTGTGATATAAATATTAAAACTCAAAATTACACCCTTAGGATACCATGGTTTAATTCTCTCCAAGTTTGGGGTAACATGTGATTGGTCCAAAGGTTGTGGGTGAGTCATAGGAGGACCAAACCTCTAGTTTATGGGGCTATCTCCCCTAGTGCATTAAATTGAGATCACTCCCTAGGACATAATCATTATTGGTATGAAATAAATATATAAATACATAAAATAAACCTAACACAATGAGGTGATGCACTAATATTGATCTATCCACTCTAACTTATCTTCAATCAATAAAATATGAATCAAGTAAAGATTTATGACTGAAACAAGCTTCCTAATGGATTCCTAAGAATGAGTATTTTTATGTGAAGGATATGATATATTTATTAAATTCTAAGGTAATTGATAAGAGGTCTAATTGAGGCACTATCAATGATCTTACTCTTTAACATAGCTATCAACACTTTAACACATCACATGACCTATATAGGGTGACATTATAGCAACTAGGTGAAGGAGAGGACTTGAAATAGAGAATAAACTTCACATTTATGAAAGTAAAAAAATAACAACACACTAATATATCAAATAAAAATTAAAATAGTCCTTATTTATTTATTTAAAAAGGTTCTCAAGATATAATTTAGTAGAGTTTCATTATACCTAGATGAGGGATAGTTATAATAGCCTAAGAGCCTAAATATGTATAATAATGAATAATAATCAAGATAATTTGGCATGGAAAGAGAATTAGGATTTTATTAATGAAAAAAAACCCTTGAATTAGTAGTTACAAGCAACCTTCACATCACCCATGCATTGTTTTGGCTGATGAGTGTCTTTAGTAAGCATATTTAGGCTATTAAGTTATATTTTTAGCCTAGTTTGACCCATGAATATCATATTAAAACCACTCCTACTGAATTTAATCTCATTATAACAATTATAAAGAATCAAATTGGCTTAATTATGTCCCCCCATGAAGCATTAAGTAATCACCGCTTTATTGCATGTTGACTAGGTTTAAGAAACTGCCTAAATGCTCCATAGTGGCCATGGATGTTTAGTTTGTTCACCTCAAGAGATAGTTATAGGAGTTTAATGATCATGATTTATATTCAAATCATCCTTATACATTCATGGACATCTCCCTTTTATTGATTAAGCAGGCCTATAGACAAGTAGCCTAGTCTCTTGACTTGTTCACTATTTGGATGGCTACAAGGATTGAATGAAACATTAAAAATGAATAAATGAGACTTATTAAATATTTTAAAAAAAATTATATATAAATAATTAAGTTCCATAAGTAGTTCACACCTGTAATGCTATCTTACTTAGATGACTAGGTCACCTCCCTTTAGCACATTTAGACTGCCTATTTGGCATAGACCTATATGAACATTTTAAGGAAAATTTTTATATGTTTCATGACTTTAAAAGGCGAAATATGTCTCATGTTACATTATCCAATAATTTTAAACACTTGACCAAGTTTTTCACTTTGGGTTCTGATCAAAATCTTACAAAATTTTAGTTTTTAGGGGGTTCATAGAATACTTTATATAGACCAGTGCCACGGATGGGACACTCTAAGTGTGTAATATAATATCCAAGTGTTTATAAATCCATAAAAATTCATTTTGATGTATTTTATATAAATTATTTTCCATCAGGTCATTATTTGTGTTTTAGGGAGGTTTAAGTGGGTTTGGGTTCTTAGTAATGGTTCATAAAGTTTAGGACCTTAATATATAAACCAATAACACTATTTTATTTTAGACAAGGCCCCTTAACTCCCCAAAGTGATTATATCCCCTATTAATTATTTTGTATAGTTATGAGCTCATCAAGTTTCTCTTTGAGTGAGAAATGTGCATCCTATGCACCTATAAGTCAAATTTGAGCCATAATGACAAATTTTTACCCTTTATCTATAAAATAATGTTGATCACACACTATAAATGCATTAGAAAAACATGTTATTTATGGTCTAATGTGTTATATAATCACTTTTATTCATATGATTTAGACTTCAAGTGGTAGTTTCTTGAGGAAGGTGTTAGGCCAATACACCTAAAGGCAAAGTTGTTACTTCTTTACCCCAAACTAAAATTTTAGGTACTTAGCCATCCTTTTTGATATGTAATATATACCTTAGGACCCTTAGATCACATGAACTAACTTGATTAAGCCATTTACCTCCTATTTATATGCACACACCTTTCCACCTAGGCATCTAGGCCTATATTCAAGTGGTTATGAAGTATAGAGGCCCTTATAGGTGGTAATTATGTAGTAATTTTATACCTTTGGGTACCTCTCCATTCTAAAAAATGCATAGGATGTGCATATCCTTTTCAAATTCTTATATATAAGCTTAGAATAATTATTTTAGGCTTGATCCATACAACACATTCCCTACACATGCCAACTAGTAGATCATTTTGGTTATTAGGTGACCTAGGGACACAACTAAGACTATTTAATATCCCAAATTATTAATTTATAGGTGCTTGAGGGTGTAGCTCACTCATCAATCATGATTAGGGTTTAGAGAGGGTTTTCAAGGTTAAAAATCTTAATGATGGCCTAAAGAGTATGAAAATCTAAACCAAAACCTTTTTCCATGAACATCTATCCCACATACTACAAATATTTGTAATATATCTTGGTCACATGTCGACTATATAGTAATATATGAGTGAATGTTGGTAGTGTTTATTCCCCTTTACAAGCATTTTGGGTGGTTGAGAGTATTAATGTTTATTCATAGATTTGGGCTCTTAAATCCCACTCCCTCCTACATTGATCTTAAGTGAATTGGGGTCAAAAACTCCCTATAATATCACAAAGAATTAGTGTCCATGTCATGCATGATATGAGTGTTGAAAATGGAAACTCGACATGGATGCTCAAGGTAATAGAGCTCAAAAAGGTGTTAAGATTGAATTTTACTATTTATTTATATTATTTTGATTCAAATACCTCCTTCAGGGTCTAAAATATCCTTATACACTTTCTCATTTCATTGAGTCTACTTTAGGGTTTTGGATCTGCTACTAAGGTGGAGGTGGGGTCTTGAGACCTAAGGGAGGATTTATGCCTTGTGGGTTAGAATGGGCTTTAGAACCTCAACTCACTTATTGGTTCATGTAGCCTCAATATTATTATAAAATCCTCCCTAATATATTTTGTACCTTATTCACTTGTCCTTATCTTTTTAGACCATCATAGTAACCCCTCTCTCTCTTAAGTCTACCTTAATCATCACAGTCTAATGTAGGTGCTTAAAATAGTTGGTGTTAGTTACATGAGAAATATATTTTAGCCCTTTATAGTGATGGATTTAGGGGTTAAGTAACATATTTCCATGTTTTGACTATAGACCTTGAGGATTTTTTTCCCTAACTCTATTATCAAGTCTTACTTATATAGTCAAGATAGGCCTGTGTGCCTTAGATATCCAATTCAAAATACAAAATAACCTTAACCTACTATCACCATCATATGATAATATGAGGGATACATATATCATCATCACTCTAGTATCCCCTTTTATATTATTCTTTAAATTTCCATACACTCCACTAATGTACTCTAAACTGATTAAGCAAAGCTATCTCATTATACATATTTGAAATATTTTGATTGGTCATATATTAAGACTCTTTATCCTTGGAAGCATGCTCTCCATGTTCTAACCACCATATTAGTCTAGGTTATCTCCTCCATGGCATACGAGGTCTCATATTAAAGGTTGGGCATAGAATATCAATAGTCCTCTAGGTAGTGGTTTAAACATGTTGACTATCAAGAGTTTTATTGAGTAGGCTCTTGAGTTATAAGAGTTATTCCATTGTTATGCTTGTGACCCAAATGGCATTTATTGTGTCCAAATTCATCCCTTATATATATATATATATATATATATAGATATATATATATATACAAACATATGTATATATATATATACATATACATATGTATATATATATATATATACATGTATATATATACATATATATATACATATATATATACATATATATATATATACACACACACACACACACACACACACACACACACACACACACACACACACACACACACACACACACACACACACACACACACATATATATCATCTATGACCCCTTTCTTGTATCTTGAGACTTAACTACATATGACTGTATTTAAAACACTTGAGGGCTAGTATTTAGTTATCTTACAGTAGGTGGTCATCATGTTTGTCAATAGTACTTACACATAGATATGCCCTTTTCATATAGTATTAATGGATTTTCATGGTTATATACAATATTTGGTCTTTTTATCAACGCTTAATCATGGGTATAATGATTCAAACATGTAAGTGGTAGTCAAGAGGCATTATAGAGTTTTAACTTGGGACTCAAACATCAATATCAAGTGAATGTGTTTGATGAAGCCATGAAATAGAAAAAGTTATTTGAGATATGTTAAAAGTCTTGTTTACCCATACTCAATATGACCTATAAAGACCCTATACATCCCTACTCATATACTCAATAGGGTATAACATTTGGAGTTCATCAATCAAATATATGGAGCGAAAAGTTAAAATCTAAGATTCTCTGAATACCCTAACATTTGCTAATAAACCTTAACTTATGTTAAATAGGTATTTTAATGTGCTATGAAGATATTTTCTGGTTTATTTACTATGATGACCATAATTTATTTTGGTTCTTATGAGAAGAAAGTTATTTTACTTAACTCTAACATCTATGTTGCCTCTTTAAGGGGTCATGATGACTTTAAATAGCCATCACCATGGAACATTCATCCCATATCTGCACTAAAGACTAACCACATAGTCATACTCATTCAAGGTAGCATATTGATAGAGTTTTAAGTATATCTAACCATTACTCTTAAGCCAAGAATATATGAACAACTTAAAGACACCATCATTAAACCTCAAAACACTATTCATTTTTAGACATGTGCATTGAATGTTCTTCCTCATCAAGGAAACATAGCCTATAGTATGTATCTTGAAATAAATTAGATGTTATTGGTCCCATAGGATCACATGTGTAATCCAAGGGTGAATAATTAAATGGGAGAGTCTTGAGGACCTATAGAAGACATGTATAACCATTGGTTTTATCAAGTAGTCCAATAATGTATTGAAACCATTTCATTTTTTAATATTGTGCATATGAGGAAGGAAACCCAAACTACTTAAATTTTTAATATTTGTTTATAAATAACATAAGACAAATATTAAAATTAATTCCTATGATTTGAAGTCCATTATACCCCCTTCCTCTGGCCAAGAGCTGAAATCACTATCTTCTCTCTCATGTCTATGTTGAGTAAGAACCTTACTAGTTGTCGAAAGATGCCAAAGAGATCGATGGAAGAATTTGATTATTTTTTGGATATTTTTATCTTAAAACACTTATATTATTTCACTTTATTCTTATATTTAACTCCTCCTACATATCACTAACTATATCTAACCATATCCAGACCATATAGATCCGTACTTGTTTAAAAACTAATGTATTTTATAACTTTCTTGCATTTTCTCAAGCTTAAGACCTTGAAATACCATTGGTGTGTTAGAGTGAAAATAGGGTTAAAAAACATTTCAAAACATATGGTATGGTTGGGGAAGTTGAAAGGACACATTTTTACATGTGTGGGGCCCATTTAGTGGAAAATAAAGGTCTTTAAGTTGTGAGAAGACACCCTTTACATATAATACCATTTTATTATGGAAATATGGTGATAATGAGGCCATTAAATCCATAAATGGTGGCCTTAGTGGTGTTTTGAGGTTAAATACATTATTTTATGGTCAAACACCCCTCTTGAAAAGGCATAGGCATGATCTCAAGTGAAGGTTCAAAAAGGCAATCTCAATATCAATTAAGTGTCCTTAAAACATGTTAAGGACATAAGAAAAGTTACACATAAATGGTTAGGATGCTATTTTACATTACTCATATGGTAGTTAATATCAATTGGGATATGTTTCTCATTAGAACATTTTCACCTAGATCCAGGACAATAAGATAGGTAAATGTTCTCCATGCTGGTTGAGCTCTACCTATTTCATCCCTATTTTATAGATTTAATATTTTTTATATGTTGTGTCCAATTTACTCCCAATAGATTTTTTAATGAGTTTTCATTGGAGGTGGTTAGTTTTCAAAAGTGGATGTATAGTTATTTGATTGAGATTAAGTTTGGTTTACAATATTTTTTATCCTTACTATTTTTAAAAAGATGCACCTACCTCTAGGGAATTTACCAAAGTTTAGGTGAGGATAACTATGGTTCTTGATAAATAATTTAAATTTATTATCCTTTAATTTATACTAATAAACTTTATTCTTATGATATTTTGTCAATTTTGATTTATCAGGAGCTTTTAGGAATATATCTTCCCTTTGAATCTCTATCATTTCATATATTTATTGAGGTAGGGGAAGAAATTATTAATTCAATTTTAGGTATTTAATTTAAAACTTATCAAGACTTATAAAATACATATTAATGACACCAAAAATTATGAGGGTCCTTGTCTCCTCTTCATTAGCTAATATATGTCATGTCAATTTGGGAAATCTCCAAGGACTATCTATAACTAGATATGTAAACACGTATAAATAACAATATTCATTTTTGGTGTTTTGTATATATTTTAATATAATGATTTAATATAAACTCTTAAATTCAAATATAATATATTACTTGTGAAATAAAACATACTTGTTGAATTGAATATACTTGTGAAGAGAAACACAATTATAGACTAGTTTGGTGGAATTGAAATTGCAAGTAAACACACTTTAATATATTTGCTTAAATGGGAATTGCATAAAAATTAAACACATTTTTTATATTTTTTTCTATATTGGAAAGTTATTTGGAAATAAAAATTTGGAATCTAAAATTAGTTTTGATTGAATGCAAATTAGTACATAGTCCTATAGGTGAAACACATAAAATAGTACTTTTTGAAAAATGAATAACAAACTTAGATCACACCACAATGCATAAATAGATTATAAATACAAAATTTATCCTAATTATTTGGTCGAATGGTCCCTTGATATCCCTCGTAATAATATTTTAACACTCTTAGATTTGTATAAAACTCATGAACCCATCTTCTTATTGATTTTGGAAACTTACATTAGTAAAAATAATGATTCTCAAAATATTAAATCCTTAATAATCTATTCATATACTAATAATATAATCAAAAGGATGTGTTTATATATTACCATGTATTAAAAAAACTATCTCAAAATAAAGAAACAACTTAACAAGATCATATTCTAAGTAATATATTGTCTTATTTTCTATCAATATCATAACAACATCTTTCCACTTTCTAAGTAAAGCAGGTGGAAAACACTAGATTTAGTTTATTATGTGATTCCTAATCTAATAATAGTTACAACTTCTTTGTTAGCTATAACCATATGATCTCAATAAACTTGTAGAGTTAAACATAGTATTTATAGTCACTTATGAAAAACTTCCATAAATATAATGACTATAAATATATATTACTATTTCTAAAAAGTCTATATGTAGCATTCAAATAGTTTATAAAATTATGTCATATGTCTTTAAATAGTGCATGCACATATTTTCAATAACATAATATCATTCAAGTGATACTACCAAGATAATTAGAGGTCTTTGGAATCAATCTAGGGATTTTTGGATCTAGATTGGTGATATCTAAAACTAGATTAGTGATCTCCAAAGCTAGGCTAGTAGTTTGTAGAAATAGCTTGGATTGGTTCATAGTAGTTATTTGTTTCCAAAAACATAATCTTAGACTATAGTACATATTTATGACCTATTTATACAAAACTAGTGTCTTTCCCATGTAAATGTTAGAACAATATAGTAAAATAGGTAACAATTACTTGCATAAAATAACTAAGGTAAATAGCTCATGTTATACTTTAAATTGATAATGAGTTCTATTATGAACATCCAAATCCACTCGAAATGTATAATTTTATGGGTAAAATGAGGTAATTACTTGGATATACTAAGCCATTTTATGGGATCATTAGTGAGGGAGGATTAAAAAGGTAATTATTACTATATCTATTCTATCATATAAGATATTGTACCCTAGCTATTCATGTTATTATTATATGCTTAATTTGCACTCTTAGAGAGGGTTCTTTAGGCTCTCTCCAAATAATCTATAATATTGGTACAACCCTAGGCTATGGGTAACCTATGTTGGGGTTGAACCTCCAAAGTAGGCTGACTTTCTCTTTGATGTTCAACTAAACTAAAGATAAGATAATACTTCATGGGGAAAAGGGTTAGAAAGGGAATAAGGGATCCTAAGAAGGTTAACCAAGAAATGGCCCAAATTTAAAAGAGAAACTCCCATAAGCTTGATCCCACACTAGATCTATTAAATACAATACTATTTTACATAACCTTAAGATCAAGCTACGTGCATAAGTATTTCATACAATAGGTTTAGAGTAGAACACTAATTTAGACCTATAAACAACATTGAACACTCCCTAAACAAGGTTAGAAAGGAGGAAATACATGAGGAATATTTTCCTTCACACAATGCCATCATGCTCGACTCACCAAACTAGATCCAAGGTAAGATATAGGAAAATAAAGTCTCATATTTCATCAAGAGGATTACAAATGCTTAATAGAATTGAACCTAATCAAGATGAGAATACTTTGCAGTTTATCAAGAGTTCCATATCTCCTAGAAAGATAAAAAGTCTAAAATATGAGAACCTTTACAGAGGAGAAGAGAATGTAATAATATAGGAGAAGGAGATAATATATAAGAGGGAAGATGTTTCATGAATAATTAATGAGCTACCAACTTTCAAGGGAATTCTCCACCATGCTTTTGTCTAAAAAGGATGTAATCCATCATGAAAAAGATATTCAAATCTCTATCTTTGATCTTCACACCATCTTCCCCTTGACTACTTAAGTATAAGGACAAAATCCTTACATCGATGATCTTGATTGAGCTTTGGTTATGTCTACTTTGGGTGGCTATCTATCAAGAGCATGTCTTAGGATGTTCCTTCATTGATTACACATAGATACTCCTTGATTTTAGAACTAGACCTAGGTTTACTATAGAGGAAAACCAATCTAAGGTTATTGGTTTTCCTATAGTCCATGTAGATGGCACTCTACTCGATGCCTAGTCCTATTTAGCCACTAACCTATCAACCTTTACTCCATATTAGGTCTAAAGGACCTAATATAACTCTACAAAACCTTGATGGTAATGCTTGGTCCTTATTTATGCATTTTGGTCCAAATCAGATCATATTTGAGTTTGATTCTATATATTCTCACCAACTGAGGTCAATTCATTTTCTTTGCTTGAGTTGAGTTGCTCCATCGACCTTAGTCAAAAATGTCCTAGCTTGGTCATTTTCCATTGGCTATCAATGTCAACTTAGATCATTAACCCTATTAATTGGTTTACTCTATTGGATTTTTTAGGTATGAATAAATGTGATCCCTCAAATCTATCTTTGAATTATCAACCTTGTCCATTCTTATTCCATGTGTCAAATAAAAATTAATTATCAAGATATTAATTTAAGTCTATCAATTTATGTACTCATGCCATGTGTTGGCCTCTCAATATCTCTAAATATTTGACCCATCTCACACCATTGGGTCAAGTTGTATGATCGAGATAGGATTGTCGATCTTGTTGGGACCCACTATTTGAAAGCCAATAGCAAATTCATGATCTTAAATTTGATAGTCTATGGGATGTCAAATGACATTTTCATGATATTCATTAACATCCATGTGACTATAAAAATTAATCTCAAAAGGACTTAATTTGTTCAAGCTTAAACTTGATGTTAGAGAGAACATCTCATTATATAGGTCCATCTTTGAAGATTTATATCTTGAGCTAGAAAGCTTACATGGACATAAGTCTTTTTAAGGATGTTCTTGGCATGTATAACTACATTTATGCTTATTATATTGGTTGCATGAGGCTTCTTGAGTAAGATATTAAATTCACAAGTTGGCTAGTCCACTCATTTTTCCATGACATCCTAGAGATGATCGAGCTCATTTGGATATGTAAGAAAAACTTAGTGAAATCTAAATGAGGAGATAACCTTGATCATGTATAACTTAATTTTCACTTTAGCATAGGATATAAAACTCAGTGCATAGAAACTAGGGACCAAGATGAAAAAACCCATGTGATCAATTTCCCTTGTAATTACCATATGTGTGAGATATGACCTTGACAATATGATCACTTAGATCTATTTTAAATTCTTTAAAATGGATAATTATGGAAAAAATACATAATTTTATTGATAATCCAACTTTGGATCTCCATAAATTTTGATGAACTTTGGTGGAGGACCTAAAACTTGGCACATATAAACTTGGCTAAAATGTGAAGAAACCCATATGACCAATTCTCCTTGACTCATCCACACATGGAAATGGTGATGTTAGAAAAGTTCCTACTTATAAATTCTTCCATAAGACCCAAGATGCCTAGATGAACACAATGAAGAACTAGATGGATCCTTTGCATTTCCACACTTTTTACAATCACTCTTGATATTCCAAAGGGTCTCTATAACTTGTCCATCTACTCATCGGTTAATAACCTAATCCATATGGGTGAAATATTGGTATGTGGGATAAAAATTGGCTAGAATATTTAGCACTCACAAGCATTACATGTCTATCTATATAAAATAACCTATACCATGTGTCTAGTCTAGTCCATTGGGCATGGAGTCTCTTCTCTAGATCCAACATATTGACTATTAATCCTACTCTCACCTCTTTTGAAACAAAGTAAGGACCAAAAGGAAAAAAATAAAACAAAGTTCCCAAGGAACTTATTGAAATGGAAACTAACCTAAAACAAAATAGGGATAAAAAATAAATGTGTTAAAGCAACACTTAGAGGAATTTGAACAACATTAATCTAATACATACAACCTAAAACTATGTGTACCTTTCCTCATAGATCAAAATAAAAGTTTGATAATTTTCTTACGTCATAGAATGAGGAATTGAATTAGGCATGTAGATCCTTGACTCTTGGTCTTGATGTTTGATTCTTATTTATTAAAACTATCAACTTCTTTAGTATGATGTTCAATGAGAACCAAGCAGTGTCGAATAAGTCAACTATGTGCACCTAGATAGCCTCATATTTCTAATATGGATCCTCAATTTCAACCTTTAATGGTGGTTTAACAAGTCATACCTCTTTTATTTCAATGGTGTCTTTAGTAAGATTGGGCTTATCCTTTGATTCAAGTTCTTCAAGATCATCATGGAGATTTGCATATTCTACCCAATCTTGGTCATTGTCTTCCATGGGAAATTATTTTTCCACCTTGTTAAGAACTTGATCCTAAAATTGAATAATATCTTTAAGATCTTAAAAGAGATTCATTTACATTTATCAATCATATTTATCCTCCTTGTCATCTAGAACCACCACTTCTTCAGCCTTCTCTTCTTGATATATGAGGTCATCAAGATGGTATTCTTCATGTTCTAAAACATTAATGGAATCTTAAAAAGACCCAAATTTCTACATTATCCCATCATACAATTTTTTTGTCTTGAGCTCATCAATTTCACTCATGAAATCATTGTACAACTGGTACCAATGGTCTTCTTCTTTAGGGATGATCTCTATCTCAACAATGGTGTTTTATGTGTTTTCCTCATGGTTACCTTCTAAATAAACATGAACCTATACTTGACCTATATCAGCTACCACAAGGTTTTTATAAAACTCTTGATCTTAGATAACTTACATGTGATTAATAGATTCATGAGAAGCAACATCTTGATGCACATCTGAGACTTCTTCCTATTGTATCTTATCTCCAACTTACAATTTCTCTTACAACTCATCCTCTTTGTCATTATCAAATACTGAGACATGCTTTCTCTCACCAAGTGGTGTCCCAGTATGGATCTCTTCTTCTATCTCTAAAAATCCATCAGTATTAGTTTTAAGTTTAACATGGAGTTCACCACTTACCTCTTAAAGGAGTAGCATAGGATATTCTTAGGATGACTCTAAGAGAGATGAGACATATGGAACACCTCCTTCATCCAGCTATTTTTATTTAATATTCATGTATTCTTCTTTCTTTGGCATAATAATCTAGATGGATTTCTAAAATGGAAATGACCTAGGTTATTGAGGAGGGAGGGATGGGGGTTGAATGACCTTTGATTTTCTTGACTGCATGACTTGGTTCCAATATGGGAAAGATAGATGTCTTTCTTTTCCCTTTTTTTAGTTCTCCTACTCTTTCCTTGTCCTTATATCTAACTCTTTGATCTACTTATCAATACTCTCTTGGAATATATTCTATCTAAGGTGGTCAATAACTTCATGAAGATAAGGAACACAAGAAGGTTATTGAGGAGGTATGAGATATGTTTGAAAAGGTTTAGATCCTTCTTTATTTTGGGCCTTCAAATATATATTTGATTTAATTTTACCACCCATTATTTCACCACTTGGTTATATCTTGAAACCTTAAAGGACTTCATAAGGGGTTCCTGAGGAAGGATGAAAACTTGAAACTTAACAGGAGGCTATTCCACAACAATATCCTTCTTTATTTGATAGCTCTCTTGGATAGTTCTCCAAGAAATAGAGGTTTGAGGGACATATGAATAACTTGGGGCATTCAAAGGGCTACTTGGATGGTCTCTTAGGGAGGAATGGGTGGCACATAAGAAAGATGAGTTGGTGTATATGAAGGCAAATAAGGTTGGCAAGGTCAGACCTACTATTACTCAAGGCCTTTTATCTTATCCTCAATTTTTTGAATGTACCCACCTAAATCCATCATCTCACCTATGAGATGGTTCTAGTTTACTCTCTTAATAGGTGCCCATCCTTCTTTTATTCACTACAATGACTCTCTCACCTAATGGACCTAGTGAGTAGGGACATCTTTGCCATAATAATTTTGTGAGTACAATTCTAGTGCATACTTGTCAAGGCTTATTAAATTTTGCTTAAGTACATATATCTATGGATCATGATAGGGTTGATGAGGAGAAATATTATGATGGGATTTATATTCATATGGAGGATCATAGAAATACTCTTACATATATGACTGAAATAGGTCCTCATATTATAGGTGAGAATCGTGAAGAAGGTAGGAGCTATTCCCTTGATAATAAGGATCATGAGAAACTTGCCAAGGTTCTTCATAACTTTGATATAAATCTTGGTAGGGTTGATTAGGATCATGTGGATTATGAAGGTCATATTAGAGATGTTGATAAGGAGGTGGATAATATCGATATTCAACATATGTATTCATATTGACCTCATATGTCAAATGAGATGTAAGAACTGACAAATTTTTTCAATGAGACATACCTAGTCTACTCATAACCATAATATTTAATTTGGAGTCACCATTGGTGCTAATGTGTTTGCTTCTAAAATAAGATTAGAGGAAATACACACTAAGATATTTCCATACTTTAGACCTTGTCTTATTGGGCATGCCAAAAAATGTTATAGGATTAATTTTCACCATTGGAGAGGGCTCTTCAATCTCTCTCTAACTAAGCTATAATCTTGGGGAAACCCTAGGCTATGGATAACCTATGTTGGGGTTGAACATCTAGAGTAGGTCATCTTCCTCTTCGATGCTCATCTAAACTAAAGCTAAGCAAATACTTCATAGGGTAAAGATTTAAAAATGGAATAAGGGCTCCTAAGAAGTTTAACCAAGAAATGCGCCAAATTTAAAAGAGAAACTCCCATAAACTTGATCCTACACTAGATCTGCTAAAGGTAGTACTAGCTTACACAACCTCATAATCAAGTTACTTGCATAATTATTTGAAGAGGTTCATAGTAGAACACTAATCTAGACTTGAAAACAATATTAAAAACTCCCCAAATAAGGCTAGATTAGAGGAAAATTGATGAGGAAGATTTTCCTTCACGTAATGCCATCATGCATAACTTAGTAAACTAGATCCAAGGCAAGAGATAGGCAAATAAAGTCTCATATTACATCAAGAGGTAGTTCTTAAAAATGCTTGACAAGGTCAAGCCTAATTAAGATAAGCATACTTTGAAGTATATCATGAGTTCCCTATCTCCCAAAAAGATAAAAATTCTAAGATCTGAGAAAATTTACAAAGGAGAAGAGAATGGGATAAAATAGGAAAAGGGGAGAAGAGAAAATAGGGAACATGTTTTGAGAAAAATTAATGAGTTGTCAGCTTTCAAGGGAATGTTCCATGTTTGGTCCAAAAAGGATGTAATTTATTATGAACAAGACAATTCGATCTTTATCTTTGATCTTCACACCATATTCTAGTTGATTTCTTATGTATAAGCACAAAATCCTTACATCTGTGAGCCTTACTAAGCTTTGGTTATGTCTACTTTAGGTGGATATCTATCAGGATCATAGCTTGAGACATTCCTTCATTGACTAAACATAGTTGCTCCTTACTTTGAGAATTGGACCTAGGTTTAATATAGAGGAAAACCAATTTAATATTATTGGTTTTCCTATAGTCCATATGGATGGTACTCTACTTGATGCCTTGTCCTATTTAACCACTAACATGTCAAACTCTACTCCATATTAGGTCTAAAATACCTAATATAACTCTTTAAAACCTTGATGGAAATGATTGGCCCTTATTTAAGCATTTTGGTCCAACTCAGATCATATTTGATCTTATTTCTATATATTCCCACTAGCTTAGGTCTATTCATTTGTTTTTCCTAAGTTAATTTGCTCCATTGAACTTAGTCAAAAATATCCCAACTTGGTCCTTTTCCATTAACTATCAAAGTTGACTCAAATCATTGACCATTTCACTTGGTTCACTCTATTAGATTTTATTGGTATGAACAAATGTAAACCCTCAGATATATCTTTGAATTATCAACCCTATCCAAGCTTAATCCATGTGTTAAATGCACATTAATTATTAAGATCCTATTATCAGTCTATCAATTCATGAACTTACTCCTTGTGATTACCTCTTATGCTAACTATTTGACCCATCTCACACCATTAGATTTATATGTACAACTTAGAGAGGACTATTGATCTTGTTAGGACCCACTATTTAAAAGCCAATGGCTAGTTCATGATCTTAAAATTCATGGTCTATAAGACATCAAATGATGTTTGCATGACCATAATTGACATTCACATGAACATAAAATTTAGGCTCAAAATGAACTAATTTATTGGAGCTTAAAATTGATGTTAGCATGAACATCTCATTATACAAGTCCATATTTAAAGATTTATACCTTGAACTAGAAATCTCGTATGGGCCTAAATTTTTTTGAGGATGTTCCTACCATGTAGAACTACATTTGCACTTGTTACATTGATCATGCAAGGCTTATTGAGAAAGAAATGAACAAGATGGTTAGTCCACTAATTTTTCCATGGTGTCCTAGTGATGGTCAGGCTCATTTGGCTAATTATGGAAAACTTTGCAAAATCTAATTGAGGAACCAAATTTGATCACGTATAAATTCATTTTCACTTTGGTAGAGGATCTAGAACTCAATGTATAATAACTAGGGACCAAAATGAATAAACCCATATGACCAATTTCACATAAAACTTCAACACATAAAATATATGTCCTTGTCAAGATGCTCACTTGGCTCTGTTTGGACTTATTTTAAAATGGCTAAGTATGGAAAAATAATGTAATTTGGTTGAGAGGCCACCTTTGGATCTCCATAAATTTTGATGCGCTTTGGTAGAGGACCTACAAATTGGTTCATATAAACTTGCCGAAAATGTGAACAAATGCATATGACCAATTTTTCTTGACTCATCCACTCGTGAAAATGGTGATGTCATCAAAGTGCCTACTCAAAAATTTTGCCACCAGACCCAAGATGACTAGATGAACACAATGAAGAACCAGATGGATTCCTTGCATTTACAAAAATTTTCTAAATACTCTTGGCATTCCAAAGGTTCTATAAAACTTATCCATCCACTCATCCATTAGAAATTTGATCTATATGGGTGAAAACTTGGTATGTGGGATAAACATTGGCCTACATTTATGATATAATGAGACTCTTTATCCAATATAAACCTAGGGATAATAATTATGGATGGATGGTGGCTATCACTATATTGAGGTATAGGGTGAGGAAAAAAGTAGTCATAGATTCCATTTCCATTTGAGTAATAATTGGAAACATATAACATTCAATAGTCATACAATATGTGTTGCTAAGGAGAGTTAGAAATTAATCATTATTAATAACATCCTTGTTTTTTTTTTGGATGATAAATTTAACTGATTTAATTATAATAAATATAAATGTAATACACATTTTAGGAAATATACATGAAATCATGATAATCATAGCTTAATTTAGAAAATATAGACTATTAAAATCCATTATAGTTATACTAAGGTTTTTCTTGTGTGAATAAAGGAAATCATAAATCATATCTAAAAGTCAAACCCTAAAATTAGATGAAGGAAAGACAAAACCCTAAGGAAATAAATACATAGGGTTTATCATGCTTTAAAAAATGTTATGTTTACCATATTGTTTTATTTATTTTGTGATTAATTCAATGTAAATAATATAAAACCATTGAATATTTATATTATATAATAAAGGGTATTAGCCATACAAATATAAATGTCAAAAAGATATTAATATTACACTTACTATATTTATAATTTAAAAAGTTAGAGATAATAGATGTACATAGTTAATTATTTTTCCCTTTCTCATTGTATTTACCATAATATGTAAAAAAGATTTGTATTAGTTCTATCAATACATAGATAGGGAAATAGGAGATTAAAATTGCATAGATGTTTCTATCAAAACTCAAACCCCTATTATGACCAATATTATCCAAATTGATTATACAAGTTTTTACCACCTTAAATCACTATGCCTACACATGTAGATAATTTATACATGTGTACTTTTTATCGGTCCTATACATTAATTATTGATTTTATTTTCCTTACTTTGATACCCTAGTTTTAGTCTTTACACAAGGATAACTTGGAAAAATGTGTTATAAATATGGTTTGGACAACCCAAATAACTCCTAGATAAGTGATTTATAATTACCTAAAATCCAATATTTTGAATAAGGTTCGAATCACATGTAATTCTCACACATAGGTGTGTGTGCACTATCATGATCTTGCTAAAATGAAATTCAATATTAGCTTTTGAAACTTAATAACATGAAAATATAACCTACGTTTTACATTCAAATTTTGGTTCCTAGGTGAATACTTTGAAATGTTTACATATGTGTAAGTCTTTGTGATAACATCTCAAGAGAGTGCTAATATATTTATTAATGTGAATGCCAAGTAGTGACCAAGTAAGTAAGTTATTATGACCATGGGATTGATTTGTATTTATAGATTAATCTTTGATATTTAACCTCATATCCAATAATGAAATTTTTCTAGGTTTTGTTGGCATGTTATTATCATTAATGTCAAGGTTGATGTTATTGATGTCAAGGTGCATCTAGTGAAGGTGCATTTTGAGTTGTCATTGAGGTATGTGAATCATATGAAAACGTTATTATGAAGGTATGATGACAAGTAGGTCTACATGATTGGTGTGAGTGTGAAGGTATAGGTCATGGAAGATGTTTGAAGAAAACTAATGTCTTTGTAGGATACATGTGACAAGAGAATCTAAAGGAAAGGGAGAATTTGAAGGCAACTTATGTCTTATGGTTACAAGAAGGAACATATCAAGGTGTCAAAGGTGTTTAGGTGCATGGAAGAGAGATGTTAAGTCATATTATTGTTAGTCATGTGGTTTTAGGTTTTTATGAGGCTATGAAAGATTGTTTCCATCAAAAAGAGAATGGTGCAATGATATGAGTGTGGTGTAATGTATTATATCTATTTGGTTGATGTTTTGTTGAGGACATGGAAAGAATAGGTTAGGGGCATTAAGTGATTAGTTAGACTAAGTCTAGTCATTACATAAATGGATGTATGAGGTTGTTTGATAATGTATTTGAGTCATTGTAGCACTCATGAGAGTTTTAGGGTGAGATTACATACGTAGGACCTTCAGTTTAGGTCTATATCAAGATCTCTCCTAGAATATGCCTACCCTAATGAGGTATCTTGATCTATTGTTAATAAATGTGAAGGATGTATGGTAGTGTTTAAGAATGAGATAGGTTATATGGAATTATAATGATATGTTGAGCATGAAAATGAAGTCTTAAGATCATTTAAAGAGACATGAAGATTAGTTTTAAGGCCAAATGTGGTTTACAGGTTGATGTGTAGAGATGGTATAGCCTAATGGGGTATCAAGATTATTTTAAAAGGCAAGTGTGAGTAGGTGAGAATTTAAAAATTTTATTCAAGTTTTTTTCAGCATCTACATGAATTTTGAGGTTCTAGTTTGAAGGATAAGGCATGAAAAGTTGTTTAGAGGTCTCTTGAGTGCTCATAATGAAGGGTTCTCAACATAAGAAAGATTTTATTGTGCTCATTAGCTTTTAAAAACTTTTAATTATAACATAAGTATTTAATGGTATATTTTTAAGGGTCATAGATATAAATTCCATACATCAGTTTTTGGATTGAGGGGTTATGCTTTATGAATGGTCATTAAGAGTAAACCCTCTTAGAACCCTAATATGGATTCAATGTTGAAGCTGTTGATCAAAATTTCTTATAATGGATTGAATTTTCTTGAGTAATATATTTTATCTTTTATTGGAATCTCCCAAGTACCTCTAGGTGGTATTAGTTAGAGAGAGGAGAGAGAAAATATTGAGTTACAAGCTTGTTTTGAAGAAGTTACTATAGTTGTCAAAAGTTGCATTAAACATAGTAATTGAGTGGATGGAAGAATAATATAGAGAATAATATTTTATTTAAATGAAGGTTTTTTGAGAGGTTATTACCATTAATATTGATATATTGGTTATCCAATTTACCTAGTCACTAACAAGTCAAATGGTGCAAAGAATGAAAAACCTAAATAGTAATGAGAAGATGAATTAGAATGTGTTTTCATGATAGTATGATGAAAACAAGTTCATGGAGATGTTATTTTATATTTATATGTATTATTAATTCTTTTTATAGAGATTTAAAGTCAAGTATAGTGGTGAAAATGATGAAACCAAAATGGCTTATTTGACTCAGTGAGGTCTGTGTGTAGTAAGGTCAATGAATTGCTCTTTAAGATCAATAGTTTCCACTAGACCATATGATGTTTATATTTTAATATGGTATATAAATGTCAAAGGATCATTTTAATTCATTACAATTATTTTAAATTTTCCATACAAGTGTTGAAGGTCTAAGTCACCATGACTATGTTTTAAGGTAATCTGGCAGTTCTAAGTGAGTGAGTTGCAGAGGTGTTCTTAAAGGCTTATCTCCTGAGCGGAAGTGTATAATACATTTGATGATGAACCTAAGGTAATATATAATCTATATATATATATATATATATATATATATATATTAGTGAATTAATTATGTATTATCTTCATTCTTACAAGATGGTTTTGTAAGGCACACAGGCCTAATAGGGCAATTTATCCTAATGAAGGTTTCAAGGTATGAATGAAGGATGAAAATATAAAAAAACATGGAGGAAGTTAGAAGAGTTCCTTTAATAAGTGGTTAAATCATATTCAAGTTTTTGATAAATCCATCTGGGCCCAAGATAATCAAGTTTTGACATTAAGAGATAGACATAATGCAATTAGGTCTCCATAAGACCTAAAAGAGAAATGAGGCCTAATTGAGTCATTTCAAACCAAAAGGGACTCAAAGATAATTTTATTATTATCCAAAAAATTTATTGATACCTATTATATGGCTGATCTATTAGGATAAGGTTGTGTGGTTGACTAAGTGGTATATGAACAAAGAATGGTATATATACAAGGTAGTTTTAGGCATATTTGTGAAGTAGAGTGCAAGTAAATAAAATAAAAAATTATTGAGTATAAGGAGTTATTATAGACCATAATAGGATTTTATGGGGTCTATAATGAAGATATGACATTTTTTATTCATATGAGTATCAATATTATATGACCTAATCAGTATGGAAGAGACCTCATTGAGCAAAGAGGCCTAAAAGGTAGTTTGAGAGGGATAAGAATGTGAAGAGATAAATAAGGTGATAATAATTTATTGTATGAGAAATAAGTTTTTATTGGGGTGATAAAATAAATTAGGTGTATTATTTTGTGTTCTTTCATCTAGGGGGTTGGTGTTTCCTTACAAGTGGGTGCTTTTTAAAGCCTAGACAAGTGGGTGCTTAACTAGTAGGGGTTGGTGTTCCATGCAGAGTTAGTGATTTACAAAAATATAGTTTTTGTTTTATATCACTATATTCCATTTACAAATATTAATGGGTTTTCTTCCCCCTGAAGACTTCCCACATATGTGATGTGTTCTTATGTTTCATGCTTATGTGGATAGTTTCTTACACCTGCTAGATCTATATGTTTGTTTAAATAGTTCATGATTGCTTAAGTTTAATTGAAAGAAAGGAATTGTAGAATAATTCACCCCCCCCCCCATCTTAATAATTATGATTATAATAATTGGTATTAGATAAATTACCTTCAGATCAAGCCTAACAACTTGAAAGAGGTTCTTGTAGTACAAGCATGTCTAGTCACCAAGAACAAGGAGGTTTCTCAACCAATAAGGATACTCTCTTCAATGAGACTAAATATGTATTTTGGAGCATTAGAATGAAGAACTATCTAATTTACTTAGGTTATGACATATGGAATTTTTTTTTTATGGTTTCACTCCACCCCCTACACCACCAACTGATGCACTGGGTAAGAAGGTAAATGGGAACAACTCTAAGGAAATGAATGACATTATGTGTGGTCTTTTAGAAGCATAATTTGTAAAGTTCATGCATTTTGATACAACCAAAAGGATTTGGGAAAGGTTGAAAAAAACTTATGAAGGAGACAACAAAGTGAATTTAGTAAAGTTTTAGACTCAACATAGGTAGTTTGAAGGTATGAGAATGAAGGAGGATTAAAAAATTGCATCCTACCTATTAAGGGTTGATGAAGTTGTCAATGTCATCAGAGGTCTTGAATAAGAAGTAAAGGATTATTTATTTGTACAAAAGTTATTGAGATCCTTAACTTATAAATTTGATTGAAAGGTGTCTATATTAGAATAAATGAAATATATAGACACACTTCGGATAGATGGGCTTCATAGCATCTTAACTACCTATGAGATGAGAAGAAATGAAGTAATACCTCCAAAGAAAGAAGTAGAATTTAAAGCTGAGAAAAATTCAAAAACTAAGATTGTCAAGGATGAGGTGTGTTTAGATATTGATGATGATGAATTGATGTCCACATTTGCCAGTAAATTTTAGATTGGATCTAGTAAGTACAAGGGTAAGTTGCCTTTCAAATGTTTCAACTATGGTAAGATTGGTCACTTTGCATCTAAGTGTCTTAACAAGGATAAGACTAATAATGATGAAGAACATGATGAACATCATGGTGATAATAATAAATTATATAAGCCTAACAACATCAAGAAATATTTTGGGAAGTATGATGGTAAGAAAGGGTCATTCAAGAATAAGAGAAGTTTCTATATGAAATAAGATAATATATCATCTGATGTAAGTGACACAAGTACATCTAATAGTGATGATGATAGTAATGAACATGAAAAATATGAAAAATTATTCATGTATATAGAAATAAAGAATGAAGGTTTTTCAAAAGGGAATGGCCTTATGGATGATGAATAATTAGATGAAGAAGAGGCTGAAGTGAACCTTGAGGTAGAATTGGTGACTAATCTAGAGGAGTTGAAGTTAAAAAGAAAGAAGAATAAAAAAGTAAGATCATTGGTTAAGAGTTATGAGGATCAAATCAATATCTTTGAAGAGAGATTAATAATAAACACTAATGCACATTAGGAGATCATCAAACAAATGGAAAATTAGATTGAAATTATCACTACATATATTATGCCCAAGGAAGAAGAATGCATCAAGTTTGGAACATAAATGGAGTCCTTGAAGGTAGAATTGGATCATGCATCAGTCAAGTTGAAGACAAATAATATATTTGAGAAGATTACTAAAGTTATTAGTGATATATTGAGTAGTAAAAGGTATTTATAAGACAAGATAGGTCTTGGATTCAGAGAAGATAAAAAGGATAATAAGAAGAGTCAGACCTCAAATACCTATGTAAAAACTCTCAAATTTGACACTCATAGTGATCATCAATAAGTCAAGAATACCAACATGAAACTAAACATAAAGATACCAATTAGTCATCAAATGTAATGAGCTATTTCAATTATCTCAATGGTTATTGTATTTCTTGTCATAACTCTGGTCATAGAGCAAGTGATTGTAGAATGGTCTCAAGGAATGAATTATCATGGGACTATGGGAGAAGGAGTGATCAGTGAAGAGGTATGTACATAAGTGTTGTTTACTATAGTTTTCAAAATATAAGACACATTATAATATTTTGTCCTAATAGAGTTACAAGGCTCTCAAGACCTAACAAGGTATATGGAGATCCTAGAGTACATGAAAAGGGTCATACATTTGTATGAAAGCCAAAGAAAGTTAAGATTGATCATATTGAGTCCAATGGTCAAAATGGATTATTTGATAAGATAGAGAAAGGATCAAAAGTAAATTAATGTCAAGAACACTTGTTATCTACATGTGTTGACAAGGTAGTCAAAGAGAAGAATAAGGATGACAAAGTGGATGAGTTGAATGCTTCAATCAAGCCTAAGTGGATTCTAAGGAGGGACTATTAGTCTCATGATTACAAGATAACTAAGGAAAGAGGCTTATATATCTAAAAATCTCCTAAGTTCATGGAATTTTGAGAGCCCTATGGAAAGGGGTGAATCCATTATGCCTCATAAAGACATTCATTTATTTGTATAAGCATGAGGTTGTAGTCAAAAAGGGATTTATCTTGAGAGGATTATAGGTTGTCTATGTTTTAGGTATAAGAATCCTAATAACTCATGTGGTGATATAAAGCTATGAAGACAAATTTGAAGTTCATAATTATTCATTTGATGTCAAGAATGTGATGGCCTAGTGTGTGGTCAAAGATTTGAGTCATATCAGTCATATTAAGGATAAGGTGAGTAGTCTTGTTATCTGATTTCATTTGACAGAGGTATACATGGAGTAAGGGGGAGCATGTTCTTGTAATGCTTCATATTCTCTATGTTGAGATTTATGTTGTAATAAAGTGTGATTTTGATTATTGTAGGTGTGATCATGTTTATTTGAGAAAATAACTAATTTTAGAAGAATTAATACCAAAGGGAGATGTATCCTTTTGAGATAATGATTAGTTTTTGAGAAGGTTTTCATCTAATGACTGTGAGGAGAAGCATAAGCTTAGGGGATATTTGTAGTTTTATGTTATGAAGTATGAATACAGTGAGGTAGAAGACATACAAAGCATGATTTCTTGAGGTCTAATGATCAAATGGTAATTTGTGGAAGACCCTTTGTCATTAACGTTAAAGGGGGAGAAAGACTATAATCAGGATATGAGAATGACTAGGTTATAGTGTGTTTTCCATTAATGACAAAGGGAGAGTTTGTTGGAATTTTGTTAGAATTGATGCCAAGGTCAATTTAATTGATGTTAAGGCTGATGCCAAGGTGTATCTAGTGAAGGTCTATGGTGGGTGGTCATTGAGGTATGTGCATGATATGATAAGGTTATTGTGAAGGTATGATGATAATTAGTTCTGCATGAGTGGTGTGAGAAAGAAGGTACAATTCATGGAAGATGTTTTAAGATAACTAATTTTTGTATAGGATCCATGTCACAAGAGAGAATTTGAAGGATATAGATGATTTGAAGGTAATTTATGTCTTATGTTTATAGAAAGCTAGAGGTCAAGGTATCAAAGGTGTTCAAGTGCATGGAATAGAGATGTCAAGTCATATGATGTTTGGCCATGTGCTTGTAGGTCTATATGAGGCTGTGGAAGATTGTTTTCATCAGAAAGAGAATGATGTAGTGATATGAGTGTGGTGTAATGTCTTATATTTACTTGGTTGATGTTTTATTGAGGACATAGAATGAATAGGTCAAGGCATCAAGTGATTAAGTATCCTAATCCTAGTAAGGGAATAAATGGATTTATGAGGTTATTTGAGCATGAATGTGAGGCATTGTAACACCAATGATATTTTTAGGGTGAGTAGACAAGGGTATGACCTTAAGTCTTGGTTTACATCTAGACCTCTCCTAGACTATGTCTGGCCTAATGAGGTATCATGATATGTTATGAATGGATGTGAAGGATGTGTGGTAGTGTTTAATAATGAGATAGTTTTATGGAATGATAATGATATTTTGATCGTGAAAATGAAGTATTGAGAGTATGGAAAGAGGCATGAAGGTCAATTTTAAGGACTAATGTTGTTTGTAGATCAAGGTCTAGAGAGAGAGAGTATAAGTAATGGGGTATTAGGATCAGTTTACAAGGAAAGTGTGGGTAGGTGATCATTGAAAAATGTGATTCAAGTTTTATTTTTAATCATGTATATGAAGTTTGAGGTTTTAGTTTGAAGGAAAAGGCATAAAAAGTTGTTTGGAGGTCCCTTGAGTGCTCAAATGAAGGGTTCTCAACCTAAGAAGGATTTTATTATGATCATTATCTCATTAAACCTTTGAATGGTAACATAATTAGTTCATAGTATATGGTTAAAGGTATTATCTCAAAAATATAGGCATTATTTATTGGAATGAGGGGCTATGATTTAAGAATGATTATTAAGAGTGGAAAATGTTTACACCCTTTTAGAACCTTAATAAGGACCCAATGTTAAATATGTTAATTAAAAGTGATAAGAATGGATTGAATTTTTTATTAAATATATTTTATCTTTTATTTTACTCTCCTAGGTATCTCCAAGTAGTATTATTTAGATATAAGAGAGATAAAATGTTGAGTTATAGGCTTGTTTTTGAAGAAGTTATTATAATTTTCAAAAGTTACATTGAACATAGTTAGCAAATGGATGGATGAATAAGGTAGAGAATAAAATTTTATGTTAATAAAGGTTTTATATGGGTTATATATATAACTTTTTTATAAATTATTCATCCAAGTTATCCATTCATTAATAGGCCAAATGATGCAAACAGTGAAAAACCCAGGCAATAGTGAAAAGATGAATTAGAATGTGTTTTCATGATAGTATGATGAAAAAAAGTGAATGGATATGTTTTTTGATAATTTTATGTCTTATTAATTATTAATATAAATCTTGGAAGTTAGGTATATTGGTGAAAATGATGAATCCAAAATGGCTTTTCTCACTCAATGAGGTCTGTGTGTCGTGAGGTCAACAAATTGATCTATAAGACCAATAGTTGACACTATACCAAATTATGTTTATATTTGAAGATGGTTTTAATATGTCATATGATAATTTTCATACATTAAAAGTATTTTAAATTTGTCATACAAGTTTTGAATGTCTAAGTCACCATGACTATGTTTTGACGTAATCTAGCAATTTTGAGTGAGATACAAAGGTGTTCATGAAGCCTTATCTCCTAAGTGGAAGTGTATAATTCATTTTATGATGATACTAATGTCATATATAATCAATATATATATATATATATATACTTATTTGATCATATTTTAGTGAATTAAGTATGCTTGACCTTAATTCTTTCAAGATAGTTGTTTAAGTCACACAGGCCTAATAGGGAAATTTGTCCTAAAGAAGGTTTCAATGTATGAACAAAGGATGCAAATCTAAGCAAGCATAGAGGAGTTCATAATATTTCCTTTAATAATTGTTTTAATTATTTTCAAGTGTTGTAAAAATCCATTTGGGACTAATATAATCATGTTTTGTCATTAAGAGATAAACATAATACAATCAAGTCTCCATGAGACCTAAAAGAGAAATGAGACCTGATTGAGTCATGGCAAACCAACAGGGACTCAAATATTATTTTATTCATGTAAAAAAAATGTCCTAAGACCTATTATATATACTAACTAAGAGTATAATGGTGTCTAAATGAATAAGTGGTATATGAACAAGGAGTGGTATATATACAAGCCAATTTTAAGCCTATTTGTGAAGTAGAGTGAAAGTGAATAAAATACCACATTGTTGAGTAGGAGGTATTTTAGACCATAATATGAGTGTATAGCATATAAAATGAGGATATTATAGTGTTTTTATATGAATATCAAGATCATATGACCTAATCAGTATTAAAGAGACCTAATTGAGTGAAGAGGCCTAGAAGGTGGTTTGAGAGGGATAAGAGTGTGAAGATATAAAGAAGGTGATCACCATATATTGTATGAGAAACATTTTTTTATAAATTTGATCAAATAAATCAAGTGGTTGAGTCATCTAGGGGTTGGTGCCTCCTTATAATTAGGTGCTTGTTAAAGCCTAGACAAGTGGGTACTTGGCTAGTTGGGGTTGGTACTTCACTAAAATTTCATTTTTGTCTTATAGGATTGTATTTCATTTTTATACATGTGTGGTTTTTATTCCCCTTGATGGTTTTCCACATATGTGATGTGTTCTTATGTTTCATTCTTATGTGGATAGTTACTTACACTTGTTAGATCTATATGTCTATTTGAATGGTTCATGATTACTTAAGTGTAATTGAAATAAAGGTTTTGTATAATTATTCACCTCCTCCTATTTATTATTCTTCTAATAGGTTAGACTATGTAAAATGTATTGATTTAAAAAATAAATAATTAGGGTTCTTAGACAATATAGATACATAAAAATATAACTATCTAATTATTTTTGGTATTATCCTAGAGTGAAGATCATTGATCTAGGATATGGATATATTCTAGTTAGGATTATAGAGTGTTCATGCATATATTATGGTGATCATTAATATATGTACTTGGTATATTGGGTTGGCCAAGACAAAAGTGGTTAGTGTACACTCAAGTCTAAATATGTCAATATATGTCAAAATTAATGTTTCTAAGTTTTTATTAAAAAAATTATGTGTTTATATCCCTCATATGTGTTAAAAAATTTCTTATGTATACCACCATTTAAATGCGAGTTTTATGGTAATCATATCAAAGATCAAGTTTTGTAAAGTATACAACACCATGTAACTTATTTAGAAAAGCATTAATTACAATAATAGGTAACTTGTCATTGGTGGTGTACTTTTTGAGTTATATTTAGTGTAGACACATGCATTATGAGCCATCCTTCTTAGGCACCATCACTTCTAGATAGGAATATCATTTTGGATATATTGTATAATTCCTTCCTTGAACATTTATTATTCCACCTTATCAATCTCACTCTTATTAATACATATGGGTATTTATAAGATTAGATGTTGGATGGTTGCATCCCTAGTATTAGGTATATGGAATTATCATGTTCATTTTTTTTGGTAATATAGACACATAAAGTTTACATAAGAACCTTATTCCTATTGTCTTATTCTTTATTTACATTATATTGAAAATTTTACATTTATCATGTTTCTAGGACTAATTTAAACCCACAACAAGTTTTACTTTGTCAATTAGGATTGAAATAACCTAAATAATTATCAAAAAGGTATCCATTACAAAATTTAGACTATTTCTCGATAATTACCCAACCCTGCATTGAAAAAATTTGTAATCATCTCGTAGAGAAACTTCTACAATATATGAGGCCATTTTTGAAAACCTCATAAACCTATGGGTTTGTATATTTTAATTTTGTGGATATATTATCCAATTTTTATGAATATTTCACCTTAAACAATATTTATACATTACTATAGCCATAATATGTGTTTAACTTATCCTAGGTTAGCCTATATAAATAGGGTATAACAAATTCATACATTATTTATGAGGTATTTATCAAGAGGAAACCATAATAAATTATCAAATATAAATAACCAAACATAAACTCAAGTTAATATTCATTTAATTTTCACACTTACAACATTTCCATCCTATCTTGGTCTTGCTCAACCAAACAAGGGTTTTATACTACATACACTTATATGGAAGAAGAGGCTCATAACCATTCACTTGATATATTACATAAACACACTCAAAAAGTTATGCAGGGTTCTTATTTTTTTCATGCATGATATATATTTTTTAATAATACCTTGGAATTTTACTAATTCCATAATTATTTTTTATGTTTGAGTGCAAGATACTCACAAATTTTTCACACTATTCCTATCATATTCATAAATTCAATATATAAACATAAAAATATGAAGTTAATGCATAAATTATATAATAATTAGACTATAAAGACCTATTAGGATACACCTAACCATAGTCACATAGTCATGCTAGTAAGGATCTACCCTAATAAATGTGTTTGTTCCAGAGCATTGAAAATTTTACATATTTGAGGAGTAATTCTTACAAATTCTATAAAATCTATTTGCAATCTAAGTTTTTAATAAAAATATATATATGATCATTCTTTTGCAATTTTTATTCATAGTTATTGGTCTAGTTTCATATTAATCATTTCAAATTGTTTCTCAACACAGCCTATTAGATATATCTCATTTTTTGAACTTTAATTCATGCATGCTTAGATTTATTTAATTTCATATATTTTATTACTTGTTTTGAATAAAACTAAAATTAGGGTAAACATAGTAAGTGAACACTTAATATTTTTCACATTCAACCTAATGTTTCTACAAAACTTTCTATTTCTTCTTATGGCTTGTCTATTTTTCATATTCTAATCCTAGGGTTTCTTTACCCATTCTATCATTTGGGTTCATATTGATTTATGTGTGCACTTCTTGATTATAATTATGGTTTAAATTAATGAAATAAATGCTTCATATTTTCTAGCTACTTTACCCTCATCTTCCCCACCCATGAGGAATAGTGTTCAAATCGTTACATCAATGGCAAAAACAAACCACTAAATGAGCCCCTTAATAATTTAATCATTACTTCTCAATAAATCTTAGATTTAATGCATAAAATGGGTTATTTACAATGAAAATTACATAATAAAGATTTAAATAATTATGCATATCAAATTTTTCTTGATTATGATGTTACATATGGAAATACTATAATTACAAAAATCCTATATTCTTCAATGCCCCATGATTTATTAATACCTACAATTTCAATGTTTTATGGGATTGGAGATTCTTACATGCATCTCAGAGACTTCATGGATTATATTGGGAAGAACAAAATTAGTGATAAATTCTTGCTTAAAACATTCACTAAAAGCCTAAAATTCAAGCCTTACATTGGTTTCATCACCTTCTTATTTTTTATTAAGTTGGATGAAAACTTTTAAGCACACTACAATCCCAACAAAGTATTAAGGGTCACAAATCAGAAAATTCCCCCTCTTCATACAAAATAAATAGAATCAGTTACTAATTTTGCATATTGTGATTAAAATATTTTATGCATCAATAAATTTTTCAACCAATGGATCTAAAGATGTAATTCATATTTTTTAGGTACATTTCTTTTCCATGTAACTAAAATTTCTATATCATACTTACAAATATTTTAAAGTAATTTGTTACAAGTTATTTTCACTATAAAAGCATTTACATATTTTTAGACCACTGGTTATATACACCATATTCATTTTTAGAAACCTAAAAATAACATGATTTCTAAATAAAATGGACCCATTACTTCAACTAAAAAGATCACAACACTAATAATGAATGATATTTCAAAACAAATATTTAGATTTATTTGAAAATCATTCAATTATAGTAAAATAATTATTGTCTAAAACACGATCAAATTAACACCTATGTAAACCATATTTTATGACTATAACTCAACATGTAAAGGATACAAATATTTTTCTTCTACTAATACAACACAAGGACATTAAAAAGATATATGCATTGCTTTAAAATACAAAATTCAATAACTAATTGATCAAATGAAAATAAATATTCCTCAAAATTATTTAAAAAAAGACATTACTAACAAATAAAATCATTATCTTAAAGAATATTTAACCTAAGAAAATTTAAAAATCAATGATCTATTCTAATGTAACTAAAACTTCAATGAAGATGATCACTTATTCTATTATCAAACATATTTTTGGGATACTAATTATCCCCATAACATTTATTAATTAGAAAAAATACATATCTTGGGATTCAAAAAACACACACACACACACACACACACACACACACACACACACACACACACACACACACACACACACACACACACACACACACACACACACACACACACACACACACACACACACACACACACACACATTTATTCTATCAGAGTTGTTTTTCATAGATTTTATCCCTATTTATGTTGTGTCTCACATGGTCCTTCTTTAAAACACTTTATTTTTCAAAAAATGTAAAAATCATTTATAATCGTAAATTACACATTTTGTTTTCCATTTATCTTGGTGATATGATACACATCATACCTATCTACATACACTCAAAATTTTATTCTTTTATGTTTTCATGTTATACCTTGATTTTGGTAAGAGGAAGGATAACTTGGATAAAAAATATTATGTTTACCTTTGCATTTATCCAATGGAAGGATAGTTCTTGAATATTATATAGTTACATAATAACATCATGTTAAAAAATAACGTTTGATATGTAGAACTACTTTTCCATGAATTGTCCCCTCACTTTTTTCTCATTGAAGTATTATGAATTTAATTGGGAATGAATTTAAAATAATCTTCCCTTAGGGGTATGACACCCTTAGTTTCATCCTACATGTTGTATTGATTATAAATGCATCACTTAAGTATCCCTTATTAATTACATTCATTTCCATAGCATGATTTACATTATGGAATTTGTTGATTTTCATAAATGTTATTAACTTTACTATATCTTCCACATTTGTGTATGTGACACATGTTCATCTATAAGGTTAGCATACTCATGTATGTTTTATATACACAATGTTACTACATACTCTTACCTTCAAACTCTATAATTTTTACACTACATCAACATATGATTGATATGATTGGTATATCTTTATTTATTTGATAATCTCACAATGTGGGGTAATAGTATTCCCAACATACATCAATATCCTTAACTTATGATTCAATTATTTTTGGCTTTGACACATAATTGGTTATATCATATGTCATGAAATTTTTATTTAATCATATAATTTTATATATCTTAATTTCTTTGAGAATTTTCACAATGTGGGGTAGGAGGTTTTACCCATATACATAAATATCCCTAATTTATGCTTCACTTTTTATGGCCTTATCATGTAGTTGACAATATCATATATCATGATATTTTGATTTTATCATACACTTTGGGACCTATATTAAATATCTGTCTTCTATCATTACATGGATCATGATGCTCAATATCTTACTTTGATTATCATTCTCAACTCATACATAGCTCATATTTTCCAATCTAGGTGATAAAAAATATTAATAGTTATAAAATTTATAATTTAAAAACATAGGAAAGTTTCAAAAAAAAAAAGCAATATTGGAAAAATTCAAAAACATTGAAAAAAATATAAAATTTTAAAACATAGCATCACATGTTTACATATTCTATATTTTTTAATTATCCATGGTTTATGAATACTTTTTAAGCTATTATCTTCTGCGAGTGCATTTATATTCATAAGTTACAAAGTACTGGATGTCAAACTATGTGCCCACATCTCAAAGGGGAGAATTTTAGATATAATATGTTCTAGTTGTGGGCATTTCCATTTTAACATATTCTTGCACAATGATATGCATAATTGTTTGCATCTCTACACCTATGTTTTTGGTGATCATCAATGGAGTTATCAAATGCTTATTTTAGGTAGGTAATGGCCTCAGACAAGGAGATCCCCTTTCTCTATACTGATTCATCATAATGTTTGAAACCCTCAACAAGATTATTCATAAGGTCAAATCATCTAAAATCAATCAAAGGAATCATAGTAGCTCCAAACACCAAACCCATCACCCACCAAGAATTCATGGATGATACTTTGATGATGGGAGATGCTTTAGTTTTTTAAGCTAGGTGTTTCAAAAAACTCCTTAAAATCTATGAGATTGTTTTGGGTTAGAGCATTAATTTTCTCAAAAGATCTATGTTTTTCATTAGCATCCCAATTGTCTTCCAAGGTAAGATCTCTAAGATTATTGGTTGTGTTTTTAATAATATCCCTTCTTCCTACCTTGGTATTTTCCTTTTTGATGGACCCATGAAACCAAATTTATGGAATCCCCTCTCAAATAGGATTCAAAGGAAATTATCTAGGTGGAAAGGGAATTCATTGTCTCAAGCTGGTAAATTATAACTTATTAAGATCTCACTATAGATTATTCCAGTTTGTTTCATGTCTTTATTTTTTATTCGCAAAAAAGTGGTTGATCATATCAAACAAATTCAAAATAATTTTCTTTAGAGGATAATCTAGGATAGATTTAGATTCCCACTTATCTCTTAAAACAAAGCTTGTCTTTTTATCTTTAAAAGAGTATTGGGGTTTATAAGGGTGAGATTAATGAACCAATCTCTCCTCACAAAGCAAGGTTTGAGAGTGATAAAGGAAGAAAACTAGTGTACTAGGATCATCAAGGCTAAATACCTAAATTATATGGAGGGATATTTTTTCTTGTCGGAAGATGGCCTTGGTAATGGTTTAGCATTCTAGAAATCCCTGAGAATTGGAAAAACATCATAAAAAAGGCATTAAATTTAATTTAAGCAATGGTAGTAAAGTGGATTTTTATCAAGACCCATAGATCCAAACCAATCTGTCCTCCACAATTCAAGCCATGGAGATATTAATTCATTTCAAAGAGACCATCAATCATAAGGTGTGACATTATTGGGAAGACATTGAAGGTAGGAAAAGATGGAAATCTCTCCATAAAGAATATCTTATTTAGCAACAAGTTATTTTAAAAAAAAAATTAAACATGACTTTCCAAAATATTCATATTAGTATATTTCTAAAAGATGATTCTCTCATCTAGAAAGATGATCCTAGTGGGTTGTATGCAGTTAAATTTGGCTATCTTTCCCTATGTGACCAAGCAAAATTTTAAGAAAACTCAAATAATCTCTAGATAAAAATCTTATTTTAAATATTAATGTCTTTTTTGTCAGTTGTTTAGAACAAGATTATTATTATGGACAATATTATGAGGAGGGGAATCCGTATTTTGAATAGATGTGTGCTCTATAAATAGGAATCTAAATTCATAAAGCACATTTTCCTCTCATGATCATTTTCCTCCTTCATCTTTCATTATTTTTTTAGCCTTTCAAAATACGCATAAGTAACTCCTAGTACTATCAAGGATTTGATCACCCAATGGAATCTACCTTGGGATTACCCACCACTAAAATTATAGTGGAGCTTAGCTTTTCCCCATATTTTTTGGGGCATCTAGGTCTCAAGAAGCTTGATTATATTTAATAACCACAAGCCTAACCACTTTTATACCTTCAAGAGAATCATGGCCTTTGTAAAATAAAATTGGTTATCCTTTTCTTACTCCTTTAACATGTCTTACTCCTTTTATTTCTCCTACATTCTCAATCAACTTAACTTGGACATTCTTGGTAAGCCCCAAAAGCAGAGAATTGATAGATCTAAGTTTAAGTGGACTCATTATCCTCCTAAATAATTCAAATCACATTTTGATGGGGTCACTAAAGGAAATCTAATTCTAGAGGGAATGGGAGGATTCATAAGGGATTCCCATGGGAGTCTCAAATCATCCTATACAAGACCTCTTGGGATCCAAACAAATCACTTTTTAGAAGCTAAAGCTACTTTATGTGGCATTTATTTCATAGTTAAACTTGGCATGGAGTATATCCAAATTGAGGGAGATTTTATGTATATCATAAACTATTTAAAAGGCTCAAATAAATATTCTTGTAACATTTCTAAGATTATCAATAATGCAAAAAACATGTTATCCTACTTTAAACGGGTGTCAATCACTCATGTGTATAGAGATGGAAATGGAATTGATGATAAAATGGCTAATATTGGGGTTTATATTAGCTCTTTTACAAGATACCAACATTATGTGTTTTGTATTGATGTCACTCATTTTATCAAACTCAATAAAGGACATCCCATAGAATGAAATGATGTGTTTATTTATGACTAATTCACTCCCAGCTTAAGATAGATGATGCTAACATGTGCAAGGTCATTATAATATGGTCACTTCTAAAGGATTTACATGATCAAATTAATTTAGCACTTTTTATTAATAATGTATTTGTATTCACTTTCAATACTCCATTCTCATTTCTATGGGTCGAAGTTGTGAAACTAGCAAAATCAACCTATAAAAAAGTAAAATGGGAGGTCACTAGGATCGTTTCAAACCAATCTCTTATGTGAATGTTAAGGAGGATGAGTATGTTTGAAAAAAAATGGTAAAAGGAGTCCTAACTACATACATAGAGTAGTTGGTTAGGCATAACACCATGTTGTCTAAGGATTTTGCCCATAAATGAAAGGATAGAGAGGTTTGCATGAATGATTTAAGGATTTAATTATTGAAGAGATTATAAGAGATATCATGAGGATGGATTGATTAGGGTTCAAATCCTTCAAAGATAAAAAAAGGAATGAGGAACTTGTTAATATTTTCTATAGCAAAGAGAAGAAGAAATTGAAGGTGGTATCTCAGAAAGGGTTCATGAGGGTAGACCTTTAAAGCAAGTGTCTAGATGTATGATTTCATATCATTTACTAAATCATACTAGAAGGAAAACATATGGTAATATTTTCACACCATTTTCTCTTGCTCAATCACTTTAAGGGTTACATTATCAGTCTCCCTTTTTTATTTTCAAATCACTGGAAGTAATGATTTTGAATTATAATAATAATCCCTCAATGGATCTTATCCACCAAGGGTTGATTATATTATTGGTTAAGAAGGGATAACACCTATAGTCAAAAATTGTGTTAGGGGTGATTAAAATTACCAGTGAACAAGAATATTCAATGAGGTAAGAGGATTTATCCATGGATTGTGAGTCTAACAAAGCTGAGAATGAGTAGAATGTTGGTGCCAGTGAAGAGTTTATGTAGGATGGTCCAAAACTGAGAGGAAAAGACATGGGGGTTCCTAAATTTTTGACTTCAATCACTAGTAGGGGTAGTTTTTTAATAAATCCTAAGATCAAGGAGTTCTTTTAGTAGTCCCTTGATAAGTTAGACAAGGTGTTTATTCAAAATATTATTTTGTAACAAAATTATGGATGAACTCAAAAATATTAAAGGGTTTCTAGTTCAAGTAACTTCTTATATGAGTTTCAGTAAGGAACACATAGGCATGGATAAGCTCACTCCCAAAGGAAATAAAAACACTCATAGAGATTGAATGAATGAAAATAGTAAGGAGTTTGAGTAGGGGAGAGAGGAATCTAATCTCATGGGTCCCAATCGCAAGAGGTAGGTTGAAGAGAAAGAACATGTAGTTGGGTATAAGACTAGAGGAAAATTCAAAAAGGTATATAGCACTAAGACCAAGAAATTGTTCTATTATTTTGAGTCTAAGTAGTTGGTCTCATTTGTTTCTCTTTTGGTTGTATTGGATTTTTGGTAGAAACATAATGTTTTTTAAGCTAAAGGTGGTTCTTCCTGTCGAGTTTTAGGCTTTATCCCATTTTTTTTTCTTGATATTTCATGCTTATCTTTTTCTTTGTTTTGTTAGGGTACAAGACCCATTCAACCCATTTTTGACCTATCTAATAAAAAAAAATGCATAATTATTTTTCCTTTAACATTTTGAGATATATTATTATATATTTTGATACTATATTATACATCTCCTATCACATGGATATTCTACATTGTGATTGTTACAGTATAACATTGATTCTTACATGTGAATTATTAATTGAGTGTCCATGTATTTTCTTGTTTTTACATCATTATTTATAGAGGATCATATTTTTTCAATGTCTTGTGTGATTCAATTCTTAGCATGAACTATCACTAACTTTGGTGTGGTCCTAACATGAGTACACTCTATTACTATACTATGATTGTAGCCATGATATAAATCATGCATATTTTAGTATACTTATGTGATGCCTATGTTATCATGGTTTACACCATAAATCCAAGGGTGATTATAATTTTGTGTGTTTTCATTGATTTATATACCAATCTAAGGCTTTATTGTGACATTTGGGGGCATTGTATTTGATTTCCATTTTTCTTTGTGAAACAGGGTAGTGTACCCTAGTGTGTTGTGTTTTATATAATAATATATTTCATATTATATATTTAACAATGCATAAATCTATGTGGAATAATTATATGTAAGATACAACATAAATATATATGAAAATTTAAAAACATTATGATTATGGAGAATATCAAATTTGAATGCATCTAGGAATATAACATGTTTTGGCTAATTTATTTTTCTTAAGATATTACCTATGAATGTTTCTAAATTAATGTAAATATTAAAATTACATATATTTTTAAGGTTATAGTGACACCTAAAATCTGTATTAGACATTTGGGAACATCAAATTTGTCATATCTTGACATACATGGAGTTTTGCATACACATTTGACTCTAGTGTATACTTTTCCTTATCCATTTAAAAATATATTTAATTTTTTAACCCCATTTAATATTTAACATATTTAAAATAACATTTTTATATGTAAAATATCTCCATAACCCTAAAATAATTGTCTCCATTTCATGTATCATAAATTTCCTCCATCTAGATAGTGCTGGAAATAGTTAGACAATTTTAGTTTTTCATAGGTGTCTACCTCTTTTGGTAACGTCTAAGAACCCTTAATGTATAATTTTTAAATTAAAATTTATCCCTTAAGTAAACCTATACATTTTTCACATGTGATTCATGGGAGGAAATATCAAAAAGTTATCTATATATAAATAGAGTCTAAGTTAATAATTACTTGGTTACTTGCTCACTTATTGAATAAATACATTATAAATTTATTTAAAAATTACCAAAAATGTATAACATATGAAAAACCTTGAAAATGTATCCCTATATCTAAGTATAAACACATAAGTAAAAGTTTATTATTTTTAAGTGTCTATAGACAAGAATTGTATTGCATTCTACCATGATCATGATGGTGCATACACACACCTAGGTGGGATAATTAGGTGTGATTGAGCCCTCTTCAAATTATTATAATTTAATAAATGCTTAGTCACTCAGTGAATATTGGTTGGTTCTATCTAACCCATATTTATAACTACATTTTATAATTCAATCTAGTCTTAAAAGTGAAGTTAGGGTTTGAAGGTAATGATAAATAAAATTAGGATTGGTGTAGTAGATTGAGGGTAATAAAACACAAACTAATAATTTAAGCATTTAAGTATAGTAATATGAGGCAACACAAAATTGAAAAATATACTATGATAATATTTGAAGACATTAGATAGTACTAGTGGGTCTGATATTTGTTGGTATTGTACATGTAGGATTTGAGGTCATGATTTTAGATTTGAGGAGTTACAGAGATAAAAAAACATTTTAAATAACTATGACATAGGCAATGACTAGTATAAATAAAAAAGTCATATAAGTGCCTATTTTTCCCTTATCTTTCCAATTCTAAAATAATAAGTGAAATATCAATTTCTAATTTCAATTCAAATTAGTATCGTTAATATACTATTTTACATAATATTAATTAAAAAAACTTATTTTGATAACATTAATAAAAGAAACATTTTGGTTATCTTGATATTTTCCTTAAGCAAAGCAAACCCTAGGTCTTTTCACCTTAATTTCACATTTATCTTTTAGGTTTTAGATCTAATATCAAATTTCCCACTTTCTAAATAATAAAAATAGTAACATAGCTGTATTGGATGTTGTTAGTTATTTTTTGTGACTCAAACTCTAATTTTCATGATTTCATGTTTCTTTTCTCAAATGTACAATATGTTAGAAATATATGAAATGAAATGGGTTAAATTTATTAGTAAAAAACTAAGGGTGATATTAATGTGGTGACCTATGTACAAAATCTAAGACCATTTATGTTATCATTAGGTGGGAGTAATTCTATTGAGGGGGTGTAAGGGTGAGAGTAAGGGGAGGAATGGATAGAAGTGAGAAAATTAGGGCATTGGATTGATTTTTCAAGGGTTTAAGGGTGAGGGTTAGGGGAGAAATATGTTAGGGTATGATCATAGGGAACATCCTTGTCTCTACCAATATGTTAGTCTACAATGATTTTATCACTCCCTAGGGTACCTTTAATTCTTCTTAGAGAGCCTTACAGATCTATCCTATGGTCCATCGCTCAAGATCACTCCCTTTGGTCACTTGATTTCTTTGCAGAGGGGATTTACTATTACCACCCAATAAGGGAGATGGTCCCTATAATCCTTCTATTAGGATATATTACTGAGGTGAAAGACCTTTAGGTTATGCCCTAGGGTCCCTTTTCCTCATGTTTTGGATGAATTGAGAAAGCCAAACCCTATCCTATAGTCTATTGTTTCACTTGATTAACCCCACTTAATAGATTATTATCTCTCATTATTGAGACATTTATATGAATTTCAATTTTTTATTTCATTTTTGATGGGAAAGGTCATATATGAATCTTTCCATTCCTCCCCTAGACCTTAAGGTAGTGATAACCACCATCACACCCATATTATTTGTCTTAGGCTTATATTATATTTAGCATTCCATCATATCACAACATGAAGAGATAGGGTGCATACTCTTAAATAATTGTGAATTAATATTGATTATAAAATGTCCATTTTTTTAATTATAAAGCTATATATTCCCAAACCTTGAGAATTAGTATACTTTTTGTGGCCATCCATATTAAGACCAACCCTTGAATGGATATATTGATAGTGTTACCATTACTACACACTATATTATTGATATGATTAATTCCATGGATAAGTTGTAAAAATAAGTCCAAACCATATCTATGAAGGTCCATTCAGTTTAAAATAAGTTTGTTCATTCCAAAAATCCTAAGCATGATACTGTTAATTTCATTGTTATATCCCTAGGTGAAACCTATATATTTAAAAATATTGCATCTTAAACATGTGTTAAGAAAAAAAACACTATATGAATAATGAATCACTGAATTGGCATAAGATTATAACATATACAGGTTATAATCTAAGGAAAATGGTTTAAAAATAACTAAAAAGGTTACCTCCTATGCATCCTATGAGAAGATCTAAATACTATTGTGCTTAGAAAAGAGTTCATGGATATCTTATGAATAAGTTTTGATATTCAAAACAAATAATACATTGTATTATTGATATTGGTGACCTTAAATTGGATAAATATATTAAATAACCATTAGAATCAATTAAAACTTTCCATATTAAACAACCCACTAAAACTATGGTTCCATCTCCCAAGGCCAAATTACCAAAAAAATAGTTACATAAAGAAAATTACTCTAAGAGGCACCTAAGAAGAAAGTTTATAATAAAGATGTAGCTAATATACTAATGTTAAAAATAAGGTTTTTCAAGGTGTAAACAATAAACCATTCTTAATTTATATAACATTTGATCATTATCTCTCATGTATACGTAAACAATGCATCACTATCATGGTTAATAAATTTTATGAAATTAATTTATGTAGCATGAATCTTCTCAAATATCTTATATATGATATCAACCATTTGAATAACATTTTTTCAATCCAAACCATTTATAGGATCCATTGAGTGGACCATAAAACTTCATATAAAATTATGTTCAATTATATTCCACATTGACCCTACGTTAAATCAATATAATATTATACTAAGAAGATCATAAATAAGATCAATTAATGAAAATTTTGATGATAACCATCATAAAATTATATTTGAGATCTAATTTAAGACTATTTATATTTCAAGCAATGAAACATCTCCAACTAAATTACATAAAATCCACACCATTGGTTCAACTAATATTAAATATTTGATATCTACTTATTCTCCACACATGACCGTAATTGGAATGTATGATACTGATGTTGATGCATATATTAAAGATAAAATAAATTAAATTAAATTAAATAAAAAATATGATGTAGTTATTTAAGCATATATTACTATAAATAAAAAATATGATTGGAATGACATATCTAAATTAGTGGATGAATATGGAAATAAACTTGATGATTACGAGTATATGATACATGAAACACTATGAATATACATATTATGATATAATTGGTTAACTCAAACATTATTTATTGTATATAGTTTTTTTGTTATTTTAATACTTCACCACCTTCTGTAGATTTCACTTATTGCATTATCTATTCTTATATCTTGACATACATGTGTACATAGGATTTTACATTAACTACTCTTCTATCCCTTATATTTGTTTTGGTTATGAAAGTTTCATTATTCCTTGTATTTTGATATTTTATCTTAGTTTTAAAATTAATGACATAATTCTTATAATTACACATACTTTACAGAAGTTTGATCCTACTCAAATTTCATGCTACTTAATACATGCCCACCCCTCTTTATTAACTATCTAGGCTTTCTATTACTATTCCCTAAATTGAACTTACATAATAACATGCATTATATGCATAATCATTATTACATGTGTGTATAAACCAATTATTTATCATTGGAGTCATGCAACTTTATATCTCTACATAATTTTGTGAGACATGGTTACATAGTTCACAATACAATGGGGTAATATTACTTACATTCAATTCCTTAATACTGATTTGTTATTAAATTTGGTGCATATTATATGTTAGCTTATGATATGGATCACTTGAATCCTTTATATTCTTCTATTTTTTGAATATTTTCCTCTTAGATAATTTATAATTGTTCATTTAAATTAGAATTATTAAAATAATTATAGAAATAAAAATTTCAAAAAAATAAATTATATTTAAAAAAAGAAAATTAAAAAATTAGGACATATGTGTGACATTCTTTGCTAGCATACATGAATTATTTACTATTTTTATCATGTACATCATGAATTACATATTCACTTTTATATAAACATAATTTTCATGGTATACATGATGGGGATGTAATATATACATGTTATATATGATACATGGAAATACAAATTTGATACAATCATTACACCTAGAGGCTACCTTAATACGTTGGGGGCATGCCTAAACTAAGAAAATCTTCATAAAATTTTTAGATGATATATTTTTAAGCCATTACCTTGATCATATTTAGTTACTTATACTATTTTTACATGGATTGATATAATGTATACCTTTTATGGTGTTATTTCCTATGGATATTGTACTTTACTATACTAGATGATGACATTAATTGATTATCTGGGATAATAATAATTTATCCATGTCTGATTGACAATGATGATTGTTAAATTGTCATATGAGAAATGTGTGATATATTTTGTGTTATATGATTGAATTAATTGTGTTTTATCATGTCATGTGTCAATCATTTTATAGGATCTTCTAGTCCATGACATCACCATGTTTTTTGTGTCAGGTCAAAGTCAATTCAAGATTGTGTCATATATTTAGTGCTTATGGTATTCATGATGATGATATTATGTGCACATGTTTATGATTGGTTAAATTTATGATTGTTTTTTAATCTTTGTGTCATGATTTATATACACATTAATCTATTGTGTGTGATACCATGATGTATATCATGCACATATTACATTGTTTATTATTGCATTTCTAATTTCTATATCTATTTATCATGACACTTGTATTCCCATTGACTTGGATTATTATTTAATAACTATTTGGATGATAAAATTTTTATATTATGATCTATATTATTATGTTTGTATACATGTTTTATGCTATTGCATTTTTATATATAACACATGATGTGGATACATATTTGATTTAAGATGAGTTATTCACAATCTTCATCCCTTACCTCAAAAGGTAGCATATAGAGAGATTTTCTTAGATATTTATGACTTGATAGAGAAAAGGTGTATTTTTTGGGTCAGATTATGTGATTAAAAAGGGACAAATTTCAAATATTTAGGCATTGAGGGGTATTTTAAAATATTGTAATAGATAGTTTGGATATCTTATGATATTATGAGATAATATATATGGGTTAAAATGAGTAGATTGAGAGTCATATTATGCCATTATGATAAGTATGTCATGTCTTTACATATAGACATACTATATTTTGGGGCATGAATTTGGCTCATGTAAAAACTTCTCTATCTCTATATTGTGGATTGATTGGGAATAATTGTAGCACATTGGGTCTAAAATCCATCTACATCAGTTGATTCATAGTATTAATTGAAATAAATACCTATGTCATGGTTCCAAATTTACATCAAAACCTATTTTGGGGTTACACAAAAGAGTTATGATTGTATTTAGAGGGGAACAACTGAGGTTTTTATGTCACTCAAATTCTTTATCTTCTCTATCTCCAATGGTAGTTGAGGTATCAACTATATGAAATCATAAATGCATCATGTCTACAAATCAATCCTAAATTGAATAAGATATATCATACCATACACATCTACTTGGGGACACATTTGTTAAGAAAGATCATGACCAATATGGGGATCTACTAGACCTAATTAAGGGATATTTTACCATAATAAACCATGTTAAGGAGGGTTTTAAATCCTATAATCTAAAATAATCATTCAATAACCTTATGTGGGTCCTGAGTTTTGATATTTCACCTATAATAATAACAAGTAAATTAAATATAATCTAGTTATCACCAAAGCGTTTGGTACAACATGAGATGTTAGTAAACAATCAAAACATGTATGAGAGAATGTCAATTAAGCTAAGTATGAGTAAGACACTAATACATGAAATATGAAGAGTAATATTATTCAAAACCAATAATTATGCCACTTCTATCTACTAAAGAGAGGAGCAAAGTTAGAGAATACTTAATTGAATGTGAACCCATTGAGACTCAATCTCTCCCTTGGCTAATGGGACATTGAAAGAGGTTGTTGTGGTTTGTAAGGATAAATATGAAAGTCCAAGCATCTAAGACTTATCCAAAAGACTAGATTCTCTAAGTAGAAACCCTAAGCTAAGACTCGTTAAGTAGAATGTTAGAAGAACATATTGTAAATAAGCATGAGAAAATAATAACTCTTGATTTTATATTGAAATAATGATGAAATGATCATGTATTAATAGGTAAATTTAACATTAATACCTTCCAAAAATCTTGGCCAATAGGGTCTACCTAGTTGACCTAGCATAATTTTAGATAATTATTCACTAGGTCATGAACTAGGTTAGCCAAAGGCCAAACTAGTTCCTAAGTAAAAATCCCCCAAAACTGTACAGGGTTGACCCATTCAACCTAGCACAACTGACTAATAAAATGGACTTAAGGTGAGGAAAAGAGGGATGGAAAGTGGAAAAGACTAGAAGATTGTGTAATAGAGGAGTAATAGTTAAAGGAATGATTTTAAGAGTTGGTTGGATTTTCAACGAGTAGGAATAAGGGATAAAAGTCTTAAAAATAATGGATGATCTACTTGCCCCTTTTTTGATACACCCCTTAGGGCATACACTTAGAGATATTGAGTATCAATGGGTTACTTCAAGATGTAAAGTGTCATTATTTGATAAAAGTTGAAAATGTTATGTGTATACATATGCCCAACTCAAAGCTCATCACATGTCACTAAGGTGAAATAAGGGATGGTGATTTGATAAAGAACATAAGGTCACATAATGTTGATGCTAAAAAAAATTATATTATGTTAAATCATAAAATAATTGAAGGTAAATTATAGAAAAAGAAATAACTAGAAAGTAAATATAATGTGTACCTTGACTTGCATTTATTGTTGGATGATCATTTTTTGTGTTGTTAGTTTTGATTGTGTAGGGTGCAAATACTTATCTCAACAAACCTAAAAATACAAAACTAAGAGAAAAAATAAATAAATATAGGAAAGCTAAGATAATTGGTGCTATGAGGGTGGGATGTACTTATTTAACATGCTAGTGTGACAAGTACTATGTTAGACCAAATTATAAAGTCAAAATAAGAGTAAATTAGGTATCTAAAAATATAAGGCTACTAAATATTTAAAAACTCAAATAAGTAAACCTTAAGTAAGAAAGGCAAACTCACCAAGTCAAACCAAGGATACATGTCAAAAAGGATGGTAATCTAAATATCAATGTAGAAGGAAAAAACACAATGGTAAAATAACATTGATGAATGATCAGTAGCAATCCTTATCTCACTCAACAATGGATAAAGGTGCATAAAAAGAAAAATAATCTTAATCAGTGAGATGTAACAAGCCAACCTAACTCAACAATGGAAAAGGGGTATGAACTTAGGTGTTCATAATATAAGGGTAGTACAACAAATGATAAATGGTAAAACGAATAAAAAAAAAGGTCTAGGAATGTAAATCTATGGTGTGAATAAAGGAATCCGTATTTGATCAAACATGTTTTTTCACTTCTAAGGATAGATAAAAATAAAACAAAGTAATAGCATTCTTTTAAGAGGTCAAGAAGAAGGGAATATATAAGAAGGGAAAATAGATTTGGAATCACAATTTATCTATCAATGGGGAAATGAATTAGGTGGAGGGGAGAATAAAGGAAAAACCAAGATAGAGAAACTCTTTATAGAATTCAAGACACTTAAATTAGGTTTGTCAAAACAATATGATTTTCAACGTTAGGAACTATGAAGAACTTCTCTTAGCCACACAAGTCTTAGGTCAATAAAAGTAGTATGTAGATCATCACATGAAGTCTATATACATGTAAATTAAAATGGATTTACCTTCCCATAATGTGTTCCACATTCTTCAGGACCCCTTATAGATCCATTGGTCTACTAAAAGGATTGGGTATTTGAATGAGAAGTAGGTAGAATCATAGATTTTGTTGAACTCTCCTATTTTAATCTATTAGCCTACCACACCCCAATGGATATTGGTTATATTATGAGGCCAATTGTGGAGTTTGATCTTTGATTAGAGATAGGATATGTGTTTGGAATTACATATTTTGGTGTGATTTTGAATTTTGATATTCGTATGTTTCCTTTTGTATATCATTACATTTTATTTCAAATGATTTATATTTTAACTTTCTTGATGAATTTTTCTATTCCTCCTTCATACGGATTTGGAAAACTAAACATGGGTGCTAAAGATGACTTTCATTTGAAAACTTTAGACTTGGTTTCTAAGAGGGAGAACTTTAGAGAGCATGAGGTATAAGAGTCTTGTAAGTCTAGGTGAAATAAAATTGTTATCATGACTTCAACATTGTTTTATCTAATGTGGATTTAAAGGAAAGGAAATCAAGAGGAATAAAACATGGAACAATTTATCGAAGGCCAAATAGGGGAATGTCAATGATCTAGTGTATGGTGACAAGCTAGGGCAGTCGTGCCTTGGCTCAATTTTTGTTGTGTGTGTCTCTGTGAAGGAAGGGGAAAGGTGTCAGTTTGGTAGTAGGGGTGGGGGTCACAGCTTTGGCTATTTTTCTGTTAAAACCCTTTTTTTCTTCTGTCCTTTGTGCTATGAGCTACATAAAACTTTTGGTCAGGCATTGTGATGGGCTGGGGGTGTTGGCTGGAATGAACCCATAGCTAGAGAAGAACATTTAGGCAGGCGCAGTCATGGTTAGGAGTTTGCCTTCCATGATTGGTGCTGGTGTTAGTTTCAGTGAAGTGGTGGGCATGAATTTGCCAAGACAGGATGTGTCGGGGTATGAAAATGCCCTCTTTTCTCAAAATACAGATGCTAAGTATTTGAATTTGCCTAGAGGATCTAGGATCATGAAGGTTAATGGATGCCTTGAGAGATGCAAGGAAAGACCAAAACTGGTAATTCCCTTTGCAATGATTGCTAAGGATGTAGAATACTATTCTAATCATTCCTTGTTTTGTAAGTTCTTGGGTTCAAAAGTCTCCCTTTAATTCCTAGAAAGTTGGGCTCGAAGAGTGTGGGAACTTGAAGGTGAAATGGAAGTCACGATGCTTGCAAACAATTACTTCATGGTGACATTTGTATGCCTGGCTGACCATAATAGGGTCTTTGAAGGAGGGCTTTATTTTTATAACCAGGTGGGATTATTTGTAGAACCATGGCATGCAGGCTTTAACCACTCTAAGGAGCTCCCTAATAGAGTCCCAGTGTGGATTTGGTTACCTAGATTCCAAATATAATGTTGTCATGAGGATGTGCTTCATATGTTTGCATCAATGCTTGGAAGACCTATCAAATCTTCTACACAAACCTTGAGTAAGAAGGTGATGACCTTTGCTCGTATTTGCATGGAAATTGATTTAAGTAAACCATTGCTAGATGCAGTAGAGATGAGTGTAGGTTCATATGCCTAGGTATAACAACTGGACTATGAGACCCTTCCATTCAGATGCTACCTCTACCATGAATATGGCCACTTGGTGTGAAGATGTCCAAAAGCCAAGCCAATGGAATAGCAAACTACACCTCATGTGAGTACCATGCCTAGTACTGATAAAGGGAAGAAGCCTATAGCAGGGGAGAATAAGGATGCAGAGGGATTTGTTTAGGTAAAAGCCCAAACTCATAGCAAAGGATAGAAAAGAACTTTAAGGGAATGACAAGAGGAAGATACATTTAATAGGTTTGAGATCTTAGATGAGTTGGGGCAGTAGGCAATTAATCTAGATATGAACAATGTAAATCACCTTGAGGGGGATTTGGGATTGGTGATTGGCTCTGCCAAGCCTCCGTGTGTTATGCAAGAAGAATTTGCTATGCCCATGCTCAGGGATGGTCAGATGGGAGCACAGGGGGTGGTGGAGCCAAATGTGAATATGGGTCAGGGCGTAGAGGAAGTAGAGCTGATGATATGAGCCATGGCTACAAAATTAGATAAAAGAGGGAAATCTACCCCTCATCTGGGGAAGAAAGGGGCTTTAGAGAAAAATGCTAAGACATGATAGAAAAAGGACTTGGAGAGGATTAAGATGATTGGGGGGAACTTGGTGGAGTTAGGAGTGGTTAAGACCCTGGATACCCATTTCTTGACTCCTCCCAAATGATTGGTATCTCTTGGAATGCAAGGGGATTGAATAGCGGCCCCATACAAAAAGTTGTTTAGGAATTAGTGTGTAGGCATTCTTTGGATGTTCTCTTTCTATAGGAGACTAAAGTTTCTATTGATTTTATGATGAATATGGTTTCTAAGATATGGAGGCAAGGCCTTTGTTAGTGTGTTGGAGCCCAGAGATCTTTGAGGGGTGTGGCATGCCTATGAAACCCACACAAGATCCAACTGGTGTCCTAGATTTCATTCAGGTCCTCCTTATATATGGTTTCTTAGTGCATTGAATTAGGGGAATATATTATTTTCTCTAATGTCTATGCTCTGACAGATTTTTGAGGCAAGCTCGAGGTATGGAATAACATTCATGAGTTGTGTAGTTTGTCTCCTTATTTGCCTTGGATTATTGCTAGAGACTTCAATGCCATTCTGGATTTATCTAAGAAATAGGGAGGTATTATGAAAACTAAACCCTCTTCCATTTTGCTTAGAGACAATATCTCAGCTCTTAATCTTGTTGACATTAAGCATAACAATGGCTACTTCACATGGAACAATAGAAGGTTGGGGGATAGCAGTATTGCCGAGTTCCTTGACTGTTTCATGGTGTCATGTTTTTGGGTGGGGGGATCATGTTCTTCCAACTCTGAGATACTTGATTGGTGGGGCTTAGATCATTGGCCCATTAAGCTCACTATTTCCTTGGCTAGGACTCCTTAGAGAATGCCTTTTAAATTCTAGCTCATGTGGCCCTAGGATCCAGACCTATATGGTTATGTTGCTAATTGGTGGAGAAGAAGTAGACTAAGATATGGAACTATAATGTATACTTTTGCCAAGCTCTTACAATTTGTCAAATATCAGCTCAAGCACTAAAATAAACAATGTTTCAAAAACATTCACTAGGAGAAAGATGTGGTGCAAACACAATTGAATGAAGTGACCTAGATGATTAGGGAAGAGGGGGCATTTGAATTTATATTAAGAGAGGAAGTTAAAGCTCTTAAATTAGTGGAAGAATGGGAGCTGAGGGAGGAAATATTCTGGAAGCAGAAAGCACAGAATGTTTGGCTTTAGGAGGAGGATAGGAATATTGCATTCTTCTTCAACTTAGTGAAAGCTAGGCAGCATGGTAATACTATTTCCTCATTGGCGATAGATAGGGGGGAGACCATTCATTCCACCTAGGGTATTTGTAATGAAGTAGAACTTTACTTTGCTTCTTTATTTAAGGAGGAAGTGCAGGGGGACTTGGTGGCTGAGACTCAAGTTCTTTCCTGTATTCCCTCTTTGGCCTCTTTGAAGATGAATGAGCATCTTATGAGTGCCATTTCAATGGAGGAGGTAGAGAGGATAGTTTTCTAGATTCAAAAAGGTAAAGTGCCTGGGCCGGATGGATTTTTGATTGAATTTTTCTAAGAGTTTTGGGACATTATAAAAGTCGATCTCTTGGCTGTTGTTCACAAATCTTAGATGAATAAGTAGATGCTTAGGGCTTTAAATTTGACTTTCCTAGCTCTTATCCCTAAGGGGGAGGGAGTTGATCAGTTAAGTTAGTTTTATCCCATTTCCCTTTGTAATGTGATTTATAAAATTATCTCCAAGTTGATTGTAAAAAGATTGAAAAGGTGGCTTACATTGTTTATTTCCAAAGAGCAAAGTTGATTCGTGGAAGGGCATGAAATCTTGGATGGCATGGTGGTGGCTACTAAGCTGATTCATTCGATGGCCAAATCAAAAGAAAAGGCCATGTTCATTAAGATAGATATGAGTAAAGCTTATGATAGAGTTCGGTGGTCCTTCCTTAAAAAGGTTTTGAGTGCTTTTGGATTTAGTGAGGACTGGATTCGCTGGGTCATGAACTATGTGAATTTGACCTCCTTCTTAGTTTTGATTAATGGGGAGCATTCTACTTTATTTGGAGCCTCTCGAGGCCTATGACAAGGTGACCCCCCCTTGACTTATTTATTTCTTATTTTGGTAGAAGGGCTGGGATGGTTGATCAAAAGGAATGTGGAAGGGGAACATATTTAGGGCTGGCAATGGGGTGGAGGTCTCCCAACACTCTCTCACCTATAGTTTGTGGATGATGCAGCTTTGATGGGCATGGCAACTATGAGAGAGGAGTCTAATATGTGTAGAGATTTGGATGTTTATCTTGAGGTGTCAAGATAGCTAATTAATGAGGGTAAGTCTTTAATTTATTTCTTCAACACCCCTCTTCCAATTCAATGGAGAATTGCTAATTTATTTAGGTTCTAAATTGGAAGTCTTCCTCTACTCTACCTTGGCATTCCCATCTCGACTAGGAGATAGTCTAGGGAGATGTGGTAGGGCCTTCTGGACAAGTTTCATGCTAAGGTTAATCATTGGACTCATTATTGGCTATCCTTTGTTGATCGGGTGTAACTGCTTCAATCGATTGTGTAGGTACTCCCTATATATAGGTGTATGGTTCAGGTAGCACTAGTGTTATTTATGAGAGAACTTGATTCCTTAGCAAGGCAATTTCTTTGGGCTAGCAATTTAGCAGTGACTAAATGGAGCCTCATTAAATGGGAGATAGTTAGTAGTCTAAAAAGGCTAGGAGGTCTCAGACTAAGATAGTCATTACTCTGTGGTATGGATTTGGCTGTGAAACTATATTGGAGATGGTGTGTTGAACCTGATAGGCTATGGGCTAGAATCCTATCCCACAAATACTTGGTAGGGGTTCCTCAGAGTGACATTTCATGGCATAGTTTGATAGGGAAGGGGTCAACAATTTGGTCTATGCTTTAGAAAGGGGCTACACTTATTAAGCATGGTTTGTTTTAGATATGGAAAGATGGGATGGAGGCACAATTTTGGTAGGACTCTTGGGATGTTTTTCTACCCTTAGCAAACCAATATCCTTAGTTAAATATATTAGCACAAAGATTTGGTGAGGCTGGCTGGTCAAGGGTGGGTGATTCTAAGGAGTTTTCCCATCAGGGGTAGGTGATGACAGTGAGGTGGAAAACACTAGAGGAATGGCTAATTGTGGGATTGGAAGAGGAGTGTGCTAAACTCCATTCCATTCTTGTTGGACATAGTTATAGTGCCATTTTGGAAAGGGATGTTCTGGTGTGGGCCCCCAATCTAAAGGGATCATACATGATGTCTTTAGGGTACCAAGCATTGATCTCTCAACAAATAGATGACGGGAGGGACGTTTCATGATGGAAAAAAGTTTGGAATAGTTTTTCTTGGCTGAAGTGTAACTATTTCACCTAGACCTTGGCCTAAAATAAATGCTTGATGTGGGATAATATTCAAAAGAGAGGATTTGCTGGCCCTTTGAGGTGTGCCTTATGCAGTAGTGACGAGGAAGATTCTCAACATTTATTCTTTTGATGCCCTTTCTCAACTCAATTATGGCACCTTTGGTGGGAAGTGTAGAAATGCCAATGTGTTCAAGCATCCTCCTTGGCTGATTTTTGGGTGAGATTGGGTAGACCACCCTCACCAGCTTCATTTTTGCATGAGGTATGGTACACTGGTCCTATTTTCCTTTTATGGCAAGTCTGGCTTGAAAGAAATCATAAGATTTTCTAAGGAGAAAATTTGGGAATTTAGTAGGTATGGATTAGAATATTGGGCATGGTCCAAGAAACCATTGGGGTTAAGAGTGAGATTACCCTACCACTAGCTAAGAGTGATGTTGAGATTGCAGAGAGGTTGGGCATTCAAGGTATTTCTCTGATCTTAGCATGTGTCGGGAGAGGTAGACAGGTGAAATAGAGAGTGCAAAGGATGGGGAAATGGATGCCACCTCCAGCTAGTTTTTTGAAACTTAATATAGATGGGTCATCCCATGGGAATCTAGGCTTGACAGGGATTGGCAGGCTCGGTAGGGATTCTACTAGTTCCATGGTTTTGATTTTTGTGGTTAGCAAAGGAGTGCAGATAGTTAACCATATGGAAGGCTATGCAATTTTACATGCTTTAAGGAGAGCATATCATTTAATATGGAGGAAAGTGATCTGTGAGGCTGATTCTCAAGTTCTGGTCAATTTGCTTCTTGAGAAGAAGACCTCTGATGTGTGTTAGCAGCTATCATTGATTATTCAACAGATTCTTTAGGTTAGTTCTTGTATGGATTCTGTGATTTTTTCCCATATTCCTAGGGAATGGAATAGGGTAGCCGATTTCCTGGCAAGATGGGGATCAGAAGAATTTGAAGGTTGGAAGTTTGATGGGTGGGATCAGATGCCCTATGCACTTCACCAAAATTTTGAAAGGATTATTGTGGAGGATGAGAATGGTATTGGAGCATAATTATATTGTCCTTGTGGTTTTTTGTGGCTTTGTTGATCCCTGAGGTGTTGGCATCAGGCTATTTTGTACATTGGTTTTCTTGGTTTTAATAAAGTTTTTACCCCACTTTTATTCCAAAAAACATGGAATAATTGGAATTACTTCAAATTGAAAAAAATGTGACAAAGGGAAGAAAGGGATACAATGAAAATAAAGTGTGATTCCTTATCATAATAATGAGGGAAATGGAGGAAAACATGCTGATATAAATTATTGTGCAAATTCCATCTACCAAAAGAAACAAAAGCAAAAGTTGAGAATAAGGATCAAAAACATTTTATTATAAAAGGAATGACAAGGTGGTAATTTTATGAGGAAGGACAGAACCTATCCATGGTCTTACATTGAAACTCACAAAAGAGAAATCCAAGGGATGCCAACAAGTGTGGAAAAAGAGTATGATAATAAAGAAGACTATTGTACATCATGAGGAATATTGGGTCCTATCCATAGTTTTACAATGTAAGTCATAAGAGAAAGGGGAAACTAAAAGACCAAAAAGGAAGGACTAAAGGTTTGTAATAAGTGGGAACTATCACAGAGAGATAGATTTATGTGAGTGACTTGCAAAAAGTGTTAGATAGATGTACATAAAAATCATGAAAATAAGGAAATGTTTAGGCAAAGTAATTTTTGAGAAATTATGTGTTGGTGGGCTCTTTGAAAACATGGTCTTCATTGGTTTGAAGGTGATAAGTACTTGGACCAAGAATATATTTGACTAAATATGGTCCCCACAATTTTTGGGTGTATTTACCTTATTTTTCATGGTTGTAGTCTAATTTAAGGACAAGATTACCAACATTAAATATGTATATTTTAACACATTTATTATGTTGTTTAGAAATATGAGCCTTGTATTGGTGGTTATGTTACAAATCAAAAAGATGGTGTTCATAAAGGAGGTCAAGAGCATGAAATTAAGCATTATGTGATTATTCATCATGAAGAGATATATGAAGAGAAGTAAGATCAACTTGTAATTAGAGAATTGATTTAGAACCATAGACTATAGAAAATGGCATTGCGTCAATGGAAGTACATATCCTAGTCGGATAGGCCCAAAGAGTAAGATAAAGATGAAGGTACCAAACCATGTGGGTTTTATGGATTGTCTTTATAGAAATTTTTATTAGCCTCAACTTAGCCATTGTATTGTATATGATAAGGCGTATATTTTTTTGATTGATCTTGAGTTTAGCATAAATTTATTTGACATATTTTTTTTAACGTTACCACCATTATGAAAAATGATAGTATGGGGAACACCAAAGTGGTAAATGAAATAATTAAGGATGACTTTAGCAATGGTGTTAGTAGTGAAATTAGCAAGGGTCATGCATTCAACCCATTTGATAAAATATTTAGTAGTAGGTGATGATAAAAACATGTTCATCTTAGGAGCAAGGTAGTTTACCAATGAGATCTAATCCCCACATGGAAAATGGCCAAGGAGATTTGACTATTTTAAGTTTGGCTTGAGATGAATGAATTAGATCATCATGAAATTGGCAATGAGTACACTTTTTAGCAAATTCAATTACATCCTTTTCAAGAATAGGCCAAAAGTAACCCATATTTAGGCATTTACAAGCTATAACATGTCCACTATATTAACCACTAATAATTCCCCCATGTGGTTGTTCAAAAAAGGAGGGGCCTCATAGTGCATAACATAATGGATAAAGGTACCTTCAACATTGTGATAATAAAGGATATTATGTCTAAATACATACTTAAAATCTTATTTACGAATGCATGTCTTTTTGTGAGAATTTAAGTTTGACTTTACAAGAATTTAATAATGTCTTTATACCATGAGCTTTGTTTAATGGTAACATCCTTGATGTGGTGGATAAGTGAGTCTAGTGGTTGATTTGAGGATGGAGATTTTATTATTTGGATAAGAAAAGTAGGATAAAAAATAACTTGGTGTGGGTGAAAGAGAGAATTAAAGAAGCCCAGCAATCATCAATGGAATTTTGATCTTGAGGGATGGGCTCAATAGTGAAAGAGATGAAATCCTTAGCAAGAGTGGTTATAATTTTATGATAGGTAATGAGATTATCACTTTTAAATTGGTAATAATAATTGAATTGGTGACAAATAAGCTAATAATAACCTAAATCATGTAGGTATTAAATGTCTAAACTAAGAGAATTTCTCATGCCTAATATTAAAGATTCATATTCAACCATATTATTAGTGACATCAAAGGTGAATTAAAAATTTAAGGGTGTTATTTTTCCAAGACAACTTGTAAGAATACAACCTACCCGAGCTCTTTAAATGTATTTATCACCATCAAATTCAAGGGTCTAGCTATCCTCATGTAATTATACATTAATTTTAGGAATCTATTCGATAAATACTTTAGGTTTAGTACTATTGGAGGGAATAGAGGATTTATCAAGATTATTTTCTTCAAGATCAAAGGTAAATTTATGAAAATAATCTTTAAGAGAAATATATTTATTAATAACTTTAATATAAAGGATATTATCATCTAGAAGACTATCTTAAAGAGGAGAAGTACCTAGGATGGGAGATGCAACAAGTTGATTAGCTATGACTTGGCCTTTGATAGATTTTTTAGTGATCATATGAAGATAAAATTCTATAGTACCATCTATTTGCCAATTCTATCTTTGGGAAGAAAGGCTTTGGAGAAGAAGTGATGAAGGGGTTAGAATGAATGATGACATAAGTAGTATAGTAAAGTAGGTAGTGGTGAGTATTTTTGGATATGAAATAGATGTGAGGAAATCACATTAAATTTTGGTATAATGTGTTTCATAATTGATGAGGGCTTAACTAATGTATTAAATGGAATACTCTTTTTTAGTATCATTTTATTGGGCAAGAATTACCCCAACTAATATAGGTGTGGAAGAAGTATATAGGATCAATGGTAGATCATTTGTAGGAGGATGAAATGTGGGTGGGTGAATAAATGACTCTTTCATTTTAACAAAAGATTTTTGACAAGGGTCTGTCCATTCTAAAGTAGTGCCTTTCTTGAGAAGATAATTGATGGAGTAGATATGATATGCCATTTTAGGGATGAATCATCTAATTGCCCTAAGTTTACCTAAGTAAGTATGAATGTCAAGAATGGAATGAGGAATGGGCATGTTGATGACAAAACTAATATTAGCAAGGTCAATGTCTATGTTAGGGAGAGAGACTATGAATCCTAAAAAATTTCTAGATGTGATACCAAAGACACATTTTGAAGCATTTAGACTAACTTAATATTTAAGAATATGATTAAAGATTATATCAAGATCTGATAGATGAGTCTTATGAATTTTATATTTATCAATGAGCTCATCCACATAGGTTTCAACAATTTTATGGATATGATCATGAAATATGTGAGTCATCTCTCCTTGGTAAGTGGATCTAACATTTTTGAGACTAAAATACATTTTGACATAGTAATAGGTGCCCCATTCCATGGTGAAAGTGGTATTATATTGGTTCTTGAGGGAAATGTGAATCTAATTGTAACCCAAGAATCCATCCATAAGAGATAGCTTTTCATAACTAGCTATCAATCAACAATGGCATCTATCAAAGTAAATGGAAGTTGTCCTTGGGACAAGTGAGGTTAAGATTGAAAAAATCAATAAAAATGTGAATGACCATAGTGATATTTTTCTAAATGGAAACAATGTTGGAAACCCATTCAAAATAGTCCATTGGTTTGATAAATTTAGTAGTGAGTAATTTGATGATTTATTTATGACATAAACTGGAAACCTCAGGAGGAAATTTATTTTGCTTTTGATGCACAAGTTTGGCATTGAGATAGGTAATGATGTTATCCACCACAATTATAAGGTCAATACCATGCATGTCCTTATATGACTAGGAAAAAACCTCACAATACTTATTAAAGAATAAGCTAAAATTATCATGTTCAATAGCTAAGAGTTCACAAGATATTATAATTGGTTGAGGATAAGATGGAGTGCCATAGTTAATGCGAGTGGTTTATTTGATAAACATGGCATTGTCATCTTGAAAGTGGTATGGTGAATTACGTAAGGTATAAATAGGATTAGCTTTAGGATAAATGATAGCAATAAAGTTGTTGAAATAAAGGGTTTTGGATCCCAAGTTTATGATGTTTTTGAGGAAGTTGAGGTTCTCGAGAATGAATTAGTTTAAAAATATCTTCATCACTAGGCAAGGTAGGAAGAGGACAATAATACACAACATATAATTATAGATCTAGAATTTTATTACCATGAGGATCATACTCATAATGTATCTGATGGATATTAGTTGCCTTGGCATCTAGTGTAATCTCATGAGTAGAAGAAGTAGATATATTAGAAGGTATTAGAGTGTTGTTGGTTTCAATGATGGGAGAAGGATCAAATGCAATGATTGGATCAATAAGTGGTAAAGGATATGTTGGAATTTATAGAGATTTGGAAGTTATAATTTAATATACCACCTAAGGATTATAAATAAGAGGAGAATTGGTAGGAGGTACATGACCCTCAAGATCTAAGTCACGATCCATAGAAATGGTATGGACATCCTAATTAAAAGCATGAATTTTAACTAAGGTTTTTTTATAATGTTGGACATCCAAGTCTCAAGATTGATCTTGGGCCATTATGTAATTATCATCATATGTTGGAGAAATTATACATACTTGAGAGTCAGGGTGAGTTTCAAAAAGGTATAATCCCAATAATACTAAATGTATGAGGAGACATGATGAGATGATCTTGAAATAATTTGGCCACTCCAAAATCATTGCAAGTGAAGGCATCTTTAGGTAAATAAGGCTCTTAAACATTTCATGGAGTGGGAAATTAGTAATCTCATCAATAAGAGGAATAATATGGTCCCTAGGTAATAAATAAGGAGGAAGCCACTACAAAATGTAAGGAGGTAGCTTGGTAGTATTGAAAGTATGTTACAAGTCATTAGGTTCATCATCATTAAAATCTACAAGAGTCACTTGTAAATTAGGATTCATGTTGATGAAGTCAAGTAAATAATCACTATTGATCCAAGGAATGATAGGAATATGATACTAAGATTTGGGATTAGGAATTTGAAAACTCTATGGATTGGCATCAACCTCATGCTTATATCATTTTCCATTATGTAATAATTTAATGAATTAGATATCAGAAGAAATAATAGCCCTCATTCAATGAGTCCAGGGTTGACCAAGGAGTAAATTGTAAGATATGGGTAAATCAAAGACCATAAGCTTAGTTCGAATGATCTTAGGTCCAATGGATAATGGAATCCAAATAAAACCATGTGGCTTTTGATTTTTTTATCAACGCCATGATAAATAAGAAGGGTTTGCTTAAGATGATTCTTTTTATAACACCAAGTTATTAGATAATCCATAAATATGTCACATTAATACTAGGGCCTTCATCAAATAGAACATTATAGATAAGGGTAGTATTAATGTCTATTTTAATAAAAAGTGGTGGATCATTAGCATGAAAAATAATTTCATCATTAATCATGTCCTATTCAAGAAATTCAATAGAAGGCTTGGAAGGACACATGGTTTCAATGGTATTGATGTTGGTAGGTTTATATTCAATAAAAAGTGGTTCTTCATCTATATAAGATGCTTCTTTAATTTCATGGATTTGTTACATAAGGAACTTATGATGATAGGGTCAAGTATGAACCAACTCCATAAGTGTAATCTTACAAGGCATAGAGTTATGTTCTTTGAGAAAGTTCCAATGATATTTAAAAAAAGAACCAGCATGAGTTCTAGGAGGTAAAGTAGCTTTTGAAAGAATGGATGTGGTTGGAGGTTTGAGAGGAGGAAGTGGTTCCTCATGGGATTTTGAAGCTAGATTAGTAGTTGTAGTATCCTTTAGGATTTTTTATTCTAAATATGGCTTCTTAAGTTTGGTAATGGGATCTTTTTGAGATGTCTTGCAATGATAATTGACCTTGGTGATGTTAACATATTTAGAATTGTTATAATATTTGTCATAATCAAAATCAATGGCAAAAACATCCTTGGTGTTTAGTTGATTGTTTGAAAAATATTTTTGGTTATTTGAGGTAGAAGCTTTAGAAAACTTGTCATTTTTGAGACGCAATAGTGTGCTCTTGATGAGGAAGGTTGATCATGGCTTCATGATTAAATAATTCACCAAGCATATACGAGATATAAAATTTAGTGATACCTCTAAAAGATTGATGGGAATAACCAATGTCAACATGAAACCAAAAAAAAGGATTACGGTCATGCCATTTAAAAGTATTTTTAGGATAGGTGAAAGGTCTAGAGGGTGGTAACAATTATTTCATTTGATGTACAGAAAGTGGTGTGTGAGAAGATTAAGGGATGTCAGCTTTGGAAATTCCTAGTCTAGTTTGTAGAGTATTAGTAGTGATAGCATTGGTAGATGTTTGAAAATATCCTTTTAAAAGTTTAGGATTAGGTTTGAATTGCTTTATGAGAAAATACTAATGTTTAGCTTGATCAAGAGCTTCATTAAGTGTTTGGGGATTAAAACTTTGAACCTTATATAGAAGATAAGGAGTTAAAGTGGTGATAAAGATTTTTAAAAAGTTATCATCAGTCATTTTATGGTTATATTTATGTGCCAATGATTTCCATATTTTGATAAAGTTATGAGCTAATTTAGTGGGAGATTTCTTAGCATTGATGAAATGGCTAAGATAATTTTCAAGAAGATCATTGTGTTAAAAGTCTTTAACTAAAGGATTAACCAAATATTAAAGTTGACAAATAGAATGTTGGGGTAATTGGTTGAACCATTATAATACATCACCAATAAAGGTTTTGACTAATATTTTATTTGTGGTGAAGGTATTAATTTAGATTCACTCTTTATATAGGTTATAAAAGGCTTTTAGAAATGAGTCAAGGTCTTTAGTCCCATCATACTTGATAGTTGGAGATATGTTTTCAATATCAATAGACAAAATGAAGGGAGCTAAAGGCTCATTTTGAATATTTTGAAACATCTTGTTATTCATTATGGTTTGAGGAATAACATTGCCTAAGGCATCTCTAAGAGGTAGAGGAATGTAATTGGGATAGCTTGAGGATGAATATTTGTTGTGGTTGCATCATTTGATTGGTGTTAGAGTTTTTCATTATGTTCATTTGTTGAATAACTTGCGCAAGAATTTTAGTTGTACCAGGAGGTGGGTTGGTGTTAGTAGGAACACTCCCCAAATTGATATTAGGGGAGGATTGTTAGAAGATGGATTATTAGTGGGATTACTAATTAAATTTGTGTCAATTTATCTCATATTAGTTTGAATGTTTTAAATATGATAAGTGTCTTGGTAGGTATAAAAAGGACCAAACCCATAAATTTCATCATGAGGTGTGATTTACACCATGTTACAGGTCATAGATGAAGGAGGGGAAGAGTGATAGTGCTATTGAGAGGAAAAGAGAGGGATAAATGAACATCCCATATAGTATCTAAATATATTTAAGCTATCAAGAAAATTTTGATAGTAGACTTATTTATGACTATAGATAAATTAATAAATTGCTAATAAGAAAAATTAGTGAACTAGATCAGCAAATAAGGAAGGCAAAAAATAGTAAAGAATCAATTGGGTCAGCCTAATATAGCAAGTATGGTCTAAAAATTACATAGAGTTAATTGGGTCAATCTAGTATAATAGATAGGGGTTAAAAAATTATATAGGGTTAATTTGGTTGACCTAATATAGTAGATAGAGAAAGACACATAACTTTTAGGAAACTATGTCGATAGAAATGACTATGTACTAAAACAAGAATAATTTTTGCAAGTATTTTGAAAAGAAAGAACTAAAGGGAAATAAACAATCAATTGGGTTAATGAGGCTGATCTAATTGAGGAACATAACAAAATAAATTTCACCATTGCTGGCCAATGCAAGTTTTTGTAATACAACACACAATTGAACAATCAACAAGAAATCAACATGGAAAGTAAAAGCTAACTAAGTAGTCAACCTAAATGTTGTTAGATTATTAGAATATAATTTTATATGCGATAGGAAGTTGTCTATAATCAAGTAACTATCAAGCAATCTAAGCATATTTTCAAGACATTTAGGTTCAAAGAGATCTATATTAGCAATGGTACAAGGTTGGTATTATGGCTTACCCCCTCACTTCACACACTATAATGATAAGAGTGTCAGGTGCTTAGCCAAAATATACCATTAACAACATGTTTATACTTAGCTAGAAAACCAAGTCAACTTCCCCTTTAATGGTAAAATCCAAGTAGGTTGGCCTTGGTTAGATAATTGTTAAAAAGTTTGTTAAAATTTTATGATTTGGTCATGTGTGCATAAAATAAAAAATAGTGAAACTAAATGTTATATTCAAAATAACCTAATTATACTATTTGATCTATTCTAAGCAAAATCAATAAGAAATGAATGTGTAAGCTAATTACTAGCATATAAGGGTTAATTCTAACTTTGAAACATAGTACAATGTTAATTTTTTTAAATGTGTATATATAAAATACAAAACATGATCGATAGAGTCACCATTGTACTACAAAAAAAAAGGTATAAACATGAAATACATTGATAGGGTCAACCTAGTTATCTAAACAATACGTAGAATATAAAACTACGTCAACAAGGTCAACCTAACTAACTATACAAAGGCAGTTTTAAAGACTATAAACTATGAAGAATAAGACTGCAAGGAAGGAGAAAGAGATAGAAAGGAAATTTAGTGATTTGAAGGACGTATATAAGTGAGATTGATGTTAAATGACCATGATAAATTATTTCAAATCCTTCTAACTATGTCGACTGGGTTGACCTAGTTTTGTAGAAGCTTGTTGCTAAGTGCATGAAATGTACAGGGTCGATTGGGTCAACTTAGTCATCTAGACTATATGTTAGAAAGTATAATAACATGTACTATGTTGATTGAGTAGACCTAGTATCCTAATCTTGGAAAACAATCTGCATAGACATAACATAGTTGTATGGATGTGATTGTGTGTTAATCATATGCACAAAAGTTAAAACTATGTTGATACAATCAACCAAGTATTATGAATATATGATAATAAAAATGATAAAATAATGAAATAAGTGAAATAAATCCTAGAAGGGTTGATTCACACCATTTTCAATAGAATGTATGCAATCAAAAATGCCTCATGTTTACAAATTAATCATATCTTGGAGAAGATAGATCATACCCTACACTTCTGATTGGGGACACATTTGTTAAGTAGGAGCATGACTAATATGGTGATAAACTAGACTGAATTAGGGGATCTCTTACCACAATACACCATGCTAAGGAGGGATCCAAAGCCTCTAGTGTAACATAATAATACAATAACCCTAAAGGGGTTCTGAGTTTGGATATTTCAGCTATACTAATAACAAGTAAAGTAGAGCTAATCTAGTGCTCACCAAAGCTTGTGGCACAATATGAGAGGTTAGTAAAAAAACAAAACACATATAAGAGAATCTCAATTAATATAAGTATGAGTAAGACCCTAATACATGGAATATGAAGAGTAATATTATTTGAAGCCAATACTTATGCTACTTCTATCTACTAAAGAGAGGAGCAAAATTAGAGAATACTTGCCTAAATGTGAACCTGTCTAGACTCAATTTCTCCCTTATCCAATGGAGATTTGTAAATGGTTGTTTTGGTTTGTAATGATCACTAACAAATTCCAAAACTTAAAAGACTTATCCAAAATTCTAGATTCTCCAAGTAGAAACCTTAAGCTATATTCTCCAAGTAGACTTTTCTAATGTGTTGAAAGGTCCAAGGGTGCATTGTGAGTAGTGGGTTGTGTAGGTATATTATCGATATTAAAGTGAAAAGTATAGTTCTATGGAGATTCAGTAACTTGGTAGTATTTAAAAGGTTCATTATCTATTGGGGATGTGTATATGTAGCCTTTATGACTAAACTTTAGACAAACATGGAGTGTATAAGGGATTACATGAATATCATGAATCCAAGGTTGAACAAGTAATAAATTATAATTGCAATAATTTTGCATGACTTGGCCAGTAGTTGGTAGTGTCTTAGGTCCGAAAGTAAGATTGTGAGTTATTTGACCCATAACATTTTTTAGAATGTTATCAAAACCTCTGATGTTCATATCATAATGGTAAATATCATGAGGTTGTATATTAAGATGTTTAGGAAAATAAATATTGCAAATGTTTGGTCCTAAACCATTATCAACTAACACTCTTTTTACCCCTACATCATTAATTCTCAACTAAATATATAGAGGTAGATGTTGTTCAATGATGCGACATGGGGGTAAATCTTTTTTCTCAAAGGAAAATTATTCTTCAATCTATTGCATTGTGTTCAGGATAGAGACAACGTAAGTTGGTTTAGTGGAAATAATAATTCTAGTATTGTGAAGGGCTATATATAACACATTTTTATAAACATCTAATATTTTAAGGAGCTTGAGAATTGAAATTGTATCAAAAGGGGTGCTAACCTGAGTGATAAAGTTATTACCATTGGTGTAATCAACCTTCCTATCTTCATAAACTTGTGTGATAACATGCACGACATGATCTACTATAGGCATAGAGCTAGTAGTAGGTACAGGATAAAAGCTAGATTTACAAAGTTTTAAGGGAGGAGGGATAGATATAAATACTAGTGTTTTATTATGTCTAGTAGTGATAGGTAAATAATCGAAAGTAGCCAATGAGTTATATGCATCTAGGTAGAAATCATGAATGTGAAATGAAATGATGAAATTGGAGTTATAAGTTATATAATAAAATGTTCATAAAGAATATTCCACATGAGAGATAACAAAAAGGGAAAGAGAGAATGTATTTATGCATTAATGAATAAAGAATTTTGACATCTGATATGACATTTCTGATGTATTTAACATGATAAATTTGAAAACATTTCCATATGAGAGATAGAAAGTAAGGGACAAAAATCATGAATTGGTGAATGCATGCATAATAAACTTTTACATGTGCTATGATATTTCTAATATGTTTAGAAAGATGAACATAAAAAAATTTCCATATGAGAGATAGAAAGTAAGTAATGAAACCTTGTGTTAATGACAAGTAAACATTACTTTGAAGGAGAGGGATCTTACTATGTTTAACAATAACTTTCTTAATATCCCCCCATATTATGAAAAGTAAGCATGAAATGAAAAGAATGAAGCTTTGTACTAACATATGGTAAACTTCATAATTCATGTGCATGATAGTACTGAGTATGGTCTCCTTATTATTTTCAATAAATGCAAGAAATATGTATAAATAAGTGAGATATATTTTTTTTCTGTTATGTGAAATCTGATTTTAGATGTAAGGTGATACCTCAAGCAAATAAAAGGACCTAGTACATGCAACTAGGGTTTGGAAGAAAATAATTATTTTAAAATTACTATAGAATTTTAAAGTTTGAAGTGAATTTTTGATTTAAATATGCAAGTAAAAAATCATAAAATATGTCTAAAATTAACAAGAAATTATTCTTAGGGTTTCTAGGGTTTTTGTGCAAAAAAGGACCTAGTAAATTTCAACTAGGGTTTGGAATAAATTATTTTTAAAATTATTAAGGTAAATTTAAAAATTTTAATGTAGGATTATGATTTAAATATTTAATAAAAATCATAACAATAATGAAAAATATTAGAAGGAATTTTCCCTAGGGTTTCTAGGGTTTTTGTGTGCAAATGAAGTAAGTCTAGTTTACGAAATGATTTAACTATTTTAAGAATATTAGATTCCTATTCCTAATTTACTTAAGGGTGTAAGTTAATTAAATAAATAAATAATATTGAAATAACTAATCTAATTATTTGTATAATTTAATTATAATTTCAACCTTTCTAAAAATAGTAATAAATGTGGAGAAAATAAGATTTAGTTAGAAATAGACTGAGATGGCTAAGATAGGGTCTAAAATTCACTATGTAGGATTGGGATAGTGTCAAAAATTAAGATCTAGCATTCATTTTATGAAAGGACAAGAGTGATGAAATAAGACACCTTGGGGTTTGACACTATAGTCTTCTTTTGTTGCTGTTGACCAAGATACCTAAGCTTTCTAGGTTTTGTCTGTTGTCTCTATATGAGCTTGCATATGAAATTTTAGATGCTGGATGTCTAAAAAACTCCTTATATATATGATTTAGTCTTAAAACCCTAGATTCCATGATGCTTTGACAAAATTTAATAAAGAGGGGAGGGGGTTAGTGTGTGTAAGATATAGTGAATGTGTATCCACACCCCTTATGTGGGCATGTTGCCCACATACCAATACTTTAAAGAGGGATCAATCCATATGTAGTTATCCCACTTGATGTGATTTGTGAAATTATGTATATGAAGATGAAAAATGCTAAAATTGGGTGTGATTTAGGTGGCTAGGGATTAGTCTAAGGATTTGGATGTGCTTATATCTATATTAGATGGTTATATGTAGAGAATAGGGAAGTTTTCCTCAATGGTCTTACTTTTTTTCTTATTTGCTTTGTGATATTTTCCAACCCCTTATAAACTAAATTTGAATGGGATTTTATAGAGATCTATTAGTCATGGGTCAAATGTATTCATGTTAGGCCAATAAGAAGAAGGATAGGAACCAAACAAAAATGACTATTGGAGCTAAAATTTCACTTGGATAAGAGTAATAGAAATGGACACCCTAGCATTTGGTGCTATAGTCCAAGCTCGGCACTATTGTCCTAAAGGTACAAGACCTATGGGGATATATTTATAATGGGAAAAGATACCTGGAGGAAGTGGAATCATTATTTGGAAGGCTATGTATGATTGGGAATTAGTAAAAAGGTGCCTAGAAGGGTCATTAAAACAAGCAAGAGGCACCTATGGGTTGGGTGTCATAAGCCACACTCAAGTTCCCAATTTTCACATTTTATATGACTACACATGTCCTAGCCTCTTCATTACCTAGGACATCTCTATTATATACCTATCCCCTTTTTTCCATTTATTTTTCAAGAGACTTTATTACAATAATTGGTGGTTACTTATCTTCTAACTAGTCACACATGTTATTGAGGAGTAGATATGAAACCAAGATGACTATCAAGGTGAAACCTATTTTTAGAGATCATATAGAGTGATACTCAACTAATCCCATCGATATGAACTATACAATACATAACCTTTTATAAAGTTATGTCCTACATGAGACTACCACACCTCTAAAAGAACTCATAGATGTAGCACTAGATGACTAGGCTAATGAGCATTATGGATTTGATCCATATGATTGTATGGAGGAAACAAAACTAGGAAATTAATACATCCTCAAGGATGATTTTTTTATTCCAAACCTCATGAAAACTCAAGAAGACCTTGAAGTTACATGATAGATATTATTTGATGGCTCCATAAGTATAGATGGTGTAGGTGCAAGAATTATGATTATATCTCCTCAAAAGGAGAAATATTTTCATGCATACATACTAAAATTCAATTGCACCAACAATGTGGCTAAATATGAAGCATTAATCCAAAGCCTCTAATTAAGAAAAAATAAAGGGGTTAAGATGATATAAGTGTTTAGGGATAGTCAGCTAGTTGTAAGTTAGGTGAGAGCCCAAAATGCATCTAAAAATAGCATGATAAAGGCTTATAAACACAAATTCTAGGACCTCATTAAAATTTTCAATGCTTTCAGCATACAAGTTATGTTAAGGAAGTAGAATGTTGATGCATATAATATTACCAAAATAGTCTCTTAGTATAACCTTCCTATTAATGTTATGGGTGATACAAGATAAATTATCAAGCTTATAGTTAGATCTGAGTGCTTGACAACGATACTAATAGGAAAGTGTTTGAGAATGATGAGAATATCATCAATTTTATCTCAAATGGGGTAGAGTTTTTTCCCAAAAAATAGTCATGGTTATAGACATAGTATGAGGATCAAATCATCCAATTAAAAGGAAACAAGCTACCTATAGGATTGGTCACACTAGAAAACATATTTAACTCTAATGACTTCTTCAATTGTGAGAGAAGAAACATGGTTAAGGAATACATATTGAAGGATGGTAATGTATGTTCTCCATATCAAATCAAATATTTAGTCAAACTAAGTAGAATATATGATGATATATTCACATAGAGCTACCAAGACAACAAAGGTTTCAATCTAGGATTAGCCCAACATAATATCAAGCTTGAACCCAACACCAAGCCAATCAAGCAAAAATAGAGGCCATTAAACCCCAAGTTTGAGCCCTTAATGATAAAGTATCTCTCAAAACTCATATATGCTAAATATAATATTTCCAATCAAACATTCTTCATGTGTGGCCAATCTAGTCTGAGTGTGGAAGAAGAATGAATAAATCTAGCTATGGATGGACTTTAGGGATTTAAATAAATCATCCCTCAAATATCACTACCCCCTCCCACCAATGGATAAAATAATTAAAATATTCATAAGTGTAAAGAGGTTTTCACTGCTATATGGTTACTCAAGTTACAATGAGATACTTTTTCAAGAGTGTGATCAATTTAGGACCATATTCACTACTAAGTGGGGTACCTTCTCATACAAGAAGATGACATTCAAATTGAAAAATGTTGGAGCTACCTTTGAGAGAGCCATTGATATGGAATTCAATGGACTCCTCAATAATATCATCTAATTATACCTTGATAATATCATGGTATTCTCCAAGCATGTGGCTAATCACTTAAGTCATTTAGACCAAGTCTTTAAAAAGTTTCAAGAGTTTGGGATCTCTATAAACCCAAGAAAGTGCACATTCACTATCCATAATGGTAGGTTATTGGGGTATATTATCTACATACTAAATTGAAATAAATTTGGAGTGAGTTAAGGCCATCATATCTCTCCTTCATGGTTCACAAGAAAGGCCTCCATATTTTCTTGGAAAATATAAACTTAATTAGAAGGTTTATGCAATATTTTGTTGTTTTAACCAAGCCTTTCACAAGAATGCCCGAGAAGGGTGTTGTATTTAGTTAGACTCACAAAGGCTAGATAATTTTTGTGTCCATCAAGTGTATTATCACAAATTTTCCTAACTTTATAAACCATTAATATAGTAAGGACTTTATCCTTTACACATTTGGAAAATATAAAGGCATCTCAACCATTCTATCATAGTAGAATAAAACCAATTAGAGAAACCTATTTATTTCTTTAGTTAGGAACTTAAGGATTATGATTTATGCTACATATTTTTGTAAAAATATTCCCTAATATTAATAAGGGTGCTCAATAATTTCAAGGATATGCTCTCCAACAATAGGAATCAGCTCATGGTTTCTAACTCAAGTATAAATGAGTTTACATTAGGTAATGATATAAATAAGAAGAGATTTGGTTGGATCATAAAGGTGATGGAGTATAATGTAAATATATGAATCCCCAAGTTAGTGTGAGGGAAATGACTATTTGAAAAACTAGTAGAAGATGTAAAGGTTTAATATATATTAGTCCTTACATTGTGAGAAGATCAATCAATAGACTAGAGCGCACCTATAGGATGGACTCAGAGCATGAAGATTTTTCTTTAGACTGGTGCATATCTACATGGATTGAATAAATCTAATCATAATTACTTTATATTATAGGTTATTACTTATGTGTTTGTTAATGGTATGCTATTCATAAGAGACATAAATGAAATTCTTTTAAGGTGTGTGAAGCAAGATCAAGTAGGAAGTATCATTAAATATTTCCACAATGGGATATTAGGAGTTCATTACTCACCTAAAACCACTGATATTAAAATCATGAGAGATGGCTATTATTTTCCAACTCTATATAAAGATATAGATACAAACGTGTGAAGATGCAAGAAGTTTACCTTCTTTTTAGGCAAGCAAAAATTGGTAGCTTTTCCCCTATGCCCAATATATATATATATAAACCCTTTGCCCAATGTGGATTGAACTTCATTAGAATGATAAATCTACCAACGAGAACCAGACATAGATGGATCCTTATGACAACTATATACTTCACAAGGTGGATGGAGGAAATAGTGCTTAAGGATAGCAAAGAGATTTCTATTCTACATTATATGAGAGCCTTATATAAATATTTGGTGTTCTATCCACCATCATTTCTGACAGTGAAGTGAAATTTATTAGAAACAAATTCAATGAATGGGATGTTAAACATAAAATCCACCTAAGTGATTCCTCAAACTATTACCCTCAAGGTAATCCTTTGGCTTATTCCACCAACAATAACTTGATTTACATCATCAAGTGAATCATGGAGTAAAATAAATGAAATTATCATGTATATCTCAAATCATTCATTTGGGTAGACATAATAATTAAAAAATGGAAACACGTAATTCTACCTTCATGTTGGTATATATAGGAGAGGCTAGATTGCCTATGTCACTTGAATTACCATCACTATAGTTTTTCCACTAGTTGGAGCCAATAAAAAATGATCCTATGATAATGAGGCTAGCTATATTAATGGAGTTAGAAGAGACTAGAGGTCAAGTGATGCACACCTTAGAGATTCAACAAGCTCAAATGAAGATAAACTTTTATAATAAGTCCAATGATATAATTTTCTAGGACGGAGACTTAGTAGTCAAATGAGACATGGACAAAGTAAAAGCTAAGAAACACACAAAGATAGATGCATTATGGAGTGGTCCATATGTCATCAAAGGTTGTAAATAGGCCAAAAAAATTTATCTTTCAAATTTGAATTGGGAATAACTATTGATCCTATTTAATGGGATCCATCTAAAACACTGCTCTTGAAGTTCTTTTCAATTTACATATAGTAGTTTAGTTATGTTTTTTAGTTCTTCCAAGTGTTTCAGCAAAATAGTTTAGTCCCTTTCTTTCCCTAAGTTATTTTTCACATTTATTATTTTTATTTTCATTCTTTTTTATTGAAATATGAAACTCAATTTAGTTTATTAATTAATGGGACAAGAAGGTTGTAACTATGCTGCACTTTAAAATTAGATGGTTTGGGTGCTTCTACGATACCATGCACAATGGATTACTTTAAAGGCTACTAGATTACTATTTAGTAGGAAATAAACATGTAGATGTCACCATAATGTTGGCCATTTTTGGTCACCATGGAGGAGTAACGTCTAATTCAGTTTAGGGCTTCAGGTTTGACAAAAAAGGCTAAGTCAGGAAAGAAATCAAGCCCTCATGATTCAAGGTTTTGGTTTTCACATTTTTTATGAAAATGATTTAAAAGGAGAAAATACTTAGCATATTTTCAAAGAATTTAGATTTCACACTTTTCAAAAAAAGAATATTTATGAATTTTATTTTGAAGAAACGTTTTGAAGGCTTTGTGAAGATTATTCAAAGGTTTTTCATTCAAAACAAAAGTGCGAGGATTAGTCAAAAAAATTGTTCCAAATTTTTTTTCTAAAGTCCAACAATGCTTGGAAAGAAGTTATAACCAAAAGTTTTGAACAAAAATTACAAAAATAAAAATCATGAAGCTATTATAAAGCTCATTTAAATCTACATGAGTATTTCTAAGTGTTTCTATCTTTCGAGGAAAAGTTGTGAAGGTTTTTTATCTTTATCTGGTGCCACATGTCGATATCCTATTTGTCCCAATACTTTTAAAATGATTTTATACACTTCATCAAATTTCATTAAAGTCTTATAGTGGATCTTATGTCACCAAAGAAGTGGGAAAGTAGGTTAGTGGTATGCTTCCATGTCTCACAATCCCAATGACCCAACATCCTAGAATCATCCATATAGGTTAAAAGCCTTTAGGCTAACAGGTTAGAAGAATAATGCCATGTGGTGAAATATTTCTTTGCCAAAGAAGGAAAATTTAGAGTTGCACTTGAAGCCTCATCCTAGTAGAAAAACTTTGAGGATAATCGATGAGGTAGGGACCCACATTTCAATCTTGGGGTGTATGGCTAGAGTAAAATTGATCATATTAACTAAGTATTGAAGTAGGCCCAAAGGGAAGTTTCATACTTAGAACATATTTTTCATTGGTGCCTTTCCCAAACCTTATTGGGGTTGTTAGAGCTTCCTTAGGCTTAATCTAATCAAATGGTGACATGTGATAGCTTCCTAAAGTTAATCTCTTGGGGTGTCAGAATCGTTAGAATTATCATATCTTGCAAGAATAAGAACTGATCAAAGGAGGACACATGGGCACCTATCAGCCCAAGAATCCTATTAAACCAATAATTATAGACTAAAATTATAGGAATAAAACCAATGAGGGGCCCCTAAACTCTAAAATTTTGTTATACTTGGGGAACCAAAGCACCAATGATGGCTTACCACATGGAAGTGGTAGGCCTTGAGTGCATAAGTCATGACCAAGAAATGAAAGAGATAGAAAATGAAATAGTGCCACACCATCAGTAAACTAGACTAAAATTGATGGCTTGTTTAGACATCAAGACCATCATAAATAATATTTTCTAAATCAAATCATGGTGCCTTAATGATTATAAGATTGCAAGATCAATGGATCAAGAGGATGTTGTACTTGGTAGAGTGAATTAGATTAATCCTGAGTATAGAGAGATCAATTAAAATGTGACCAACATGAAAATATCATGATAAGAATGTCTTAATTATAAGCATGGTGTGTAAGTATGTAGGGAGAAACATTGAAATCAAGAATGCTTAAATTAGGTATAGATCTTCGAAGGTGGTAATTACATGAGATCCAATGTCGCATTATTACACACAGAATATTGTAAATTAAGTTACGAACATTAAATGATTAAAAATATGTTTATCCACAACCAATGAGAGAATATTTCAAGCTGATAGATTTAATTTTGAGTAATCATCAACATACCTCAAGAATGTAATTAGGATCCCAATTAACTCTAGCCATCCCTATCTAATTTGCAGATAGATTGTGTCTTAATTTTTGATACCCCATTTAATTATCAGCTATATTCTTGATTTTAATCAATGACCTATGGACTTCCCATTATCTATAAAATCCTAGGTATTATATTTTAAAAGGCTCAACATTTCTAGGCACGTAATGCTACCAAAATTTGCCCCCATTATCCCTTTACCACCAGAGTAATAAAAATAATGATAATTGAGTTTGCCTTTCTTCATGATTCTTATATTATGTGTTTTTAGCTTTGCTAATATTTTCCTATAGTTAATTCTAAAACCTCTCATTGTTCTCCATCCCTTCACACCTCTATGCAGAACTTGTCTCTCTTTCAGGTCATATGTGATGCACATACAAGTATATACAAGCATTATTTATGGATTATTTGTCATTACTCTTAGTGTTGTATTGTGTCCTGAACCTTAATATAAATCACTTATATAAGTGTAGACTCCATTTTAGAGATTGTGTAATGTTTTATCATTTTCTAAAATTGTATTGTGTTTTTCAAATCATGTAGAGGTGTTCTTTATAATCTTGGTGCATCACCTTTTCCATTTTAGCATTCCTTATCCCTTCCTCTAAACAATTTTTGATTTAGGAGCAGTGGTAGATTTATTTTCAACTATTTTATTTCTACATGTTGATCCTAAATCATATCCATTCAGATTAAAATGAATTTGACCTTCTCTAGAGGTTTGTCCTAAGGAGTGAAAGAGTCTCACACCTTGGGGGATGATCCCATTGTCTCCAATTTAGTGAGTGCATGGTTTGAGTATAAAAAAAAACCTATATATAGTAGAATAGTTTATTATTTCAATATTACCTTATTATCATCATTTAATAAGAAAAGGGTGTATCTAAAAGAGGTTTTATTGTCATGGATATAAGTACATGGAATTAGGAGTGGACAAAACTATAACATGAACTAACTATTCCATCATTAGGATATTTTTACAATGAGGTGGATTTTATTATTTGGAACACTAATAAATTTATGGAGAATAATTTAATGTTATTGAGTTTTGGTCATTCAAATTCTAAATTCATTGAATGTTCTATCCCATTTCACTTTAAAATTATATAAAATATTGTAATCTTGAAGATATGCCTTGAATAAGCTATCATATTTTCTTTTTTTGATTTATTTTCCTAGGTGGTTGAATTGTGATCAATTTAAATTAAATTTTGATGTCAAGGCCATTAAATATTGGGTGTCCATCAAGTCAATGGTTTTATTTACCTTTCCTATATAATTAACAGGGCTTGCCATTGTAAGGATCAACTATTTTTGCACTAAAACTCAGCTATAATTATGCTAGGATTACACTTGTTATTCTCCTTTATTTTTTTTCATGATTGTTTACAAAAATATATTTATTTGAGAGAATTAATATATGTTAAGAAGTGATTTTAAGGTTTTTCAAGTTAATATACAATATGATTATACAACTAGTTTGATTAATTCTAAATTCTCGTTATCTTTATTTTAAAATATTTTAATAAGTCATTATGTGTAAAAACTATAGGGTTGTTTATTCTTTTTCTTTTTATAGATAATCTAAATTATATGTTCACATTTTTCCTTTGATTCTTACTCATTGAGTTATTTAAGTTGTGTAATAGCCATAAATTTTTCTTGATGATATAATTTTAGCTAATCATTATTTCCATTTCTCATAATCAAAATATTTGATCTGTCAAAGAATCATCCTTTTTAACCTTACTCTCTCCCTCTCTTTTACAAATTTTTATGATAATATGTAATAATTAGTAAATTATAGTTTCCTTGTCTTATGAAATAAGATAGAAAACCTATGGTTTCAACAAGCCCACAACATTAGGTAACTTTAATCCAATTAAAGAGTAATTTGATCCTCTGGTGTTAATAGTTGTTGGTCACTTAGCTAAACATTTTAGAAATTTATCATCCCCTAGATCCCCAAAAGATCATAAAAATGAGTGGCCATTCATACCATGTGCTATAAAATCCATCTTAAATTAATTAATCTAATATCTTTATTTGAGTGGGTCATAAATTGAGCCCAACAAAAAATGGTGCTAGAAGGAGGCCTTGAACATAATATTGCAAGGATTGAACCTCAATCTTAAACCTCAAAATACTCTAAGGTTATCATTTATTATAGATTTTTGGTCCTATAATTCGTAGTTATGATTTTTAATCTATTATATGCTTAAAATACATAGAAGCACAAATTGGTGTTTTTCACTTTGGATTCTTCTTCATTAATCACATGATCTGGAGTTAGGTTGGGTCATATAAGATTAATTGTTTATCATATTTAAGTTCATAAAAATATTAGATCTGATCTATGTAGATTTATAAGATTAGTTTACTCAACCAAACCATCCTTTTAATCTATGACCAATAGATCGATCCAAATTTATATAACTTGGATAAATGGATCAATTATAAATGTTCTAGATGATTTTCATGATTTTACTAGAAACTCTTAACTTTATCTTTCAATTTTCACTCTATACACTAATAGGAATTTAGAAGAGCACAATACATATTATAAAACATCCTTTATATTACTTAATGTTAAGAACAAAGATGTAATTTGTAGGTTATTCCCTTTCATTTTACTTGATTAGGCTTATGATTGGTTTCTCAACCTACTTGAGAATTTAATTTCAGGCTAGAATCAATTTAGTAACACATTATTAGGTCAGTTTGGTTAGGTCATGGATCCAAACATCTTATACCAATAATTTTATTGGATGATAAGGTAACATAATGAAACTATACACAAATTTCATGCACATTTTAAAAATATGTATAGTAGGGTACTAAACTTATATAGACAAAATACCCAATAAACCTTAAAAATTTAAAAAAAAAATATTTAGACCCTTGGACTTCCACATTCTTAATGAGATATCTAGATATCACTATTTTTCACCTTTCACATGCATAAATAATAAAATTAGATAGACAACTCAATTAATAAAGGTAAATGTTGTTTCCCATTCCCAATTTTCTCCCAAACATTCTACCATTAAAATTAATCCTACCTACAAATCAAAATGTTTCATTACCATAACCTCTTCCAATTCTAAATTATATCCCTCTACAACATGATACCCCTAATTAGAATTTAGGATTTATAAATATGATTGGTAATGAAGCTATGCCTCATCCTTATAAATAAATTTTAGTTCCAAATTTAATAAATAATATGAAAAATTCATCTCAAGACCTAACCAAACCTACATTAGATGTAATCCAAATAATGGTGTAGAGATTAATCAATGATTTCCTAAACTTTCATGATTAGGGAACCCAATAAACCTATACATAATTTTAATGCACATTTTGGAAATGTGTATAGTAGGGTAATAGCCTTATATAAACCAAATTCCCAACTCACCTTAGAAATGTTAAAAAAAACATAGGACCCTTGGCCTACCATCTTCTTAAGGAGAGATCCAAATGTTATTTATTTTCCACTTACATATGCAAAATAAATATAAGTGGATAGATAACTCAATCCATAGGGGAAAATTTCAGATCCTATTTCTAAAATTATTTCAAACATGTCGATGTTAAACTTAATCCCACCTCAATATCAAAATGGTCCATTGCCAAAACATCTTTCAATTATGAATCAACTCCATGTAAAACAAGTTTCACCTAATTAGAATTTAAGATTTTAAATATTATTTTTAATGAAGTTATGCATTAGCATTATAAATTAACTTTACTCCTAGTTTAAATGAATAACACACAAAATTAATCTGAAGACCCAACCAAACATGAGTTATATGCAATCCAAATAATGGTCCAAAGATTAAGCAATGATTTCCTGAACTTTCAAAAATAAGTAGTTAACTCGAGTAGTGTAAAATATGAATTAAATTTTACTTAAAAATGAAATTACATGCCATTTAATAGAACTAGTAAAATTTTTGAGTCTTCATCTAAAAAATAATTTAAATTCAATATCATTGAAACTACCCTACCTAGTTGGCATCGTGTGCATAACACAACCCAACATGGAGAGCTTGATCATTTTGAGTTTTGTCAATATTTTCACACTATTAAAAAGGAAATGGAAGAATATGATTTTTTACTAAATTATCAAAATAATTAAAGTCATTATGATGCTCTTAGTTCATTAAAATCCCCTAATATAATCATAGCTTTAGAGACTTTAGACTTTCCTAATGTAGAAGACAACAAACTTGACGAGAATATCAAATATTTTCAACATTAATAAAGAGTAAATTATACTCTTAAGAGTAGATAAATTCAACCTTTGACTAATTTAATCCCACTAAACAATGATTCTAAAACTACTAATCTTAAAGCTATAAATAATCCACCTCCACCAAACTCAAGTAGCAATCAACCCTCCACTATCAAAACAAGTTATAACATTATGGTGGATATGAATATAATATAGTATAACATAAATCTCCACGTATTGTAAAAAATCACTGAATAAATGGATTTACGTCTTAAGTCTATTATAGACAAGAGTAGTCAACCCAAATATAAAGTTATTGCTAATACCAATGTTATAATACACAAGACTAGGACTAAAGTTACACCATTTTTGTTAATAATTTGAATCTTTGGTAAAATATTCATAATTTACTTGTTGATTCTAGTGCCTCCACCAATGTTATGCCCACAGGGATTTTTAAGAAGTTAAAATTAGTTCCTATACAATTAGATAAAGTTGTAGTTCAATTAGATAGTTTTAAATTCAAGGTTGTAGTATAGTTATTGATGTCCCATATGTAGTTACAAATTTAACCAAGAATGCATTAGTTTATATATATAATTTATTGAGATTTCATAAGCATATGTCATGCTATTAAGTAGGTATTAGCTGAGATAAATCAATAGTTATGTCATCAAAATTCTCCCATATATGGCTTCCATTAAGAGGAGTGGAAAATCAAATCAAAATTTATAAATAACCATGAATGAAATGAATGATTATATAATATAATTTTGTCAATGAAAAAGTGAATTTTACATCCATAGATGCAGGTGTCTATACTTTGATTACCAAACCAACAAAAAACAAAAAACTTGAACAAGATCAAAATTTAGGTTTGTGGTCTTTTTATTTTGATGGAGCATGATGTAAACAAGGATATGGAATGGGTATTTTAATTTTTTACCCATATAATAGAAAACATATAATATGATATATATTAGAATTCATGTACACAAATAACATGGTAGAATATGAAGCATTAATTTTTGGGTTACATTTCACAACTAGGTATGATGCTCAATAATAAAAAGTTTATGGTGACTTTGAGTTAGTTATATATAAGGTAAAAAATAAATTTAAGTACAATATCTCTTATTTCAAAATGTATAGACACCGATCTTAGGATTTAATAGAGTCATTTAATACTTTCAACATTTTTTCTATTCCTAGAACTAACAATGCTATGGTAAATTCACTAGCTATTTATAATGCTAACCTCCAAGCATGATATAATATTGATTTAAAAAAATTTTATGTGGAGTACATTTCATGTCCATCTATGCCAAATAATGTAAAACATTTTCAAGTTTTTGAAGATGATACATGTGTTAAGCATGAAATATACTGAGAGGGGGTTGAATCAGTATATTATATATCTTTTACTTAATTTGATTTCTTTTCTTTAACCACTTAATCACACATTCAAGACATGAAATAATATTGAAATAATAACATGCACCACATGAGAGAGAGAGAGAGAGAGAGAGAGAGAGAGAGAGAGAGAGAGAGAGAGAGAGAGAGAGAGAGAGAGAGAGAGAGAGAGAGAGAGAGAGAGAGAGCATATTTTAATGTGTAAACCCAAAGTGGGAAAAACCACAAAAATTTAATCTCAAGTATATGAATGAGCACCAACTCAAATTACAAATTTTTCAAGAACTAACTTACAGGAGCACCAACCCCTTTGTCAAACACCAATACAAAAACTATTTGTGAGCACCAACCCCTCTTGGGTATAAATCACAACTATCTCTCAATGTTTCTTACTCAATATATGATAGAACTTTATAATATCTCCTGCTTTTCTCTCCTCTTTTCTTATAAAAAATAATTAGAAAACCATGCACTCTATTATATATTTAAAATGGCCTCTCATTTCTTTATTTATAGCTTTCCAAATGACCTTTGTCATTCACCCTTTATGACCCTTCAATCCTCATGGAAAATGGCACCAAACTTGCATGAGCTTTTGTATCCTTGCATTTGAAAAGTCGCATGGTGACCCTTCATAAGCAAATGCATCCTTTCCTCTTTTGTCTTTATCTTGGTAACCTTTCGATTTCCTTAAGGTGACTCTTCATGGAGAAATGCACCATATCCTTTTCATCTTCACTTAGTGACTCTTGGAATTCCTCAAGATGACTCTTCATGGGAAAATGCATCCCATTCCTCTTTTGTCTTTACCCTATGACTATTTGACTTCTCTATGGATCTTCTTTTGAATTTTATGAAACCAAAAATATATTTGTTAATATTAAATAAATATTAACACACAAATTAGCCAAAATATGAATATTAAAAACACCATTAAATGCTATAGGGCCTTTATTACCAATGTCAGACCTTTGACATCAATGACAATATTACCAACAATCTCCCCCTTTATCATTGATGGCAACCTCAAACTGAAACTACCATATCTTAAAACCTATAATAGATATGCCAACATATAACTTCCCCTTACTTTATCAACTTGTACTTATTTATTGTACCTATTTCTACACATGTTATTGCACCTGTACTTATTTTTGTTCTTCTCTCCCTTTGACATCAATGGCAAAAGGCCTATCCTAGAGCTAACACTTAGCTCCCCCTCAACTAATGTTGATCCTCAATGGTAGGAAGTAAAATAAATTTCTCCCATCTTCTTCCATAGATACTTAAATGTGTCTTTTAGTACTACCTTTGTGAAAATATCTATAATCTATTTTGTAGTATTGATATATTCCATCTTAACCTACTGATCTACAACTTGCTCTCTCAAGAAGTGATATCTGATGGGAATATGTTTTGTTCTTAAATGCATCATTGGATTATTATAAATATTAATAACACTTATGTTGTCACAAAAAATAGAAATAGGCTCATCATATTTTACCATGATATCTTTCAAAGTTTGCTTTATCCAAAGCACTTGAGTACAACACAATACCATTGTAGTATATTGTGCTTCAACTATAGAAAGTGATATTAAATTCTAATTTTTTCTTAACTATGATACTAAGCTATCACTGAGGAAGAAAGTTCCTCCACTTTTACTCTTTTTGTCATCCAAGCAACCTACCTAATCTGAATTTGTATAAGCAACCAAAAAGAAATCTCTGCCTATGAGATACCATAATCCATAATCTAATGTCCCCTTGATATATCTAAATATTCTCTTCACCAACTAAACATGACTATCTTTTGAAGCTGACTAATATCTTTCAGCCATACCTACTACATGCATGATGTCTAGCCTTGATGCTGTCAAATATAGAAGACTACCAATCATATATCTATACAAAGATTGATTTGTAATGGGTGAATCTTCATCCTTACTCACATTGTTCCCTATACCCATTGGTGTACCAACTAGTACACAATCCTCAAAACAAAACTTTTTCAACATTTATTTAGCATATTTACTTTGAGATATGAAAATTCCTTTATTTGATTGAAAATTTTGTAAACCTAAGAAAAATGACAACTCTCCAAGCATAGACATCTCAAATTATTGTTCTATATTGTCAAACAATTCTTTTGTCATCTTTTCAATGTTACCTCCAAATATTATGTCATCAACATATACCATAAAAAATAGTTGATGCTCACCTTCTATTTTGATGTAGAGATTATTGTCATCAAATCCTCTCTTGAAACCTTGATCCTATAGGTATTTTTCAAGTCTTATATACCAAGCTCTGGGAGATTTTTTCAATCTATACAGTGTTTTCTTCAATCTACATACATGGATACTATCATTTGAGAGAATAAATCCCTCTCACTGCTCAATGCAGACTTCCTCTTCTAGATTCCCATTAAAGAAAGTAGACTTGACATCCATCTAACACTTTGAAATTTTTAAACACTGCATATGTAAGAAACATTTTAATAGCTTCTAACCTTGCTACTAGTGCAAAATTTTCTTCAAAATCTATTCCCTCAATCTGAGCATATCCTTTACATACTAGTCTTGCTTTATTCCTAGTCACTTTTCTATTTTCATTCAACTTAATTATGTAAACGCATTTTGTTCCTATCACATTATGATCTTTTGGTCTAGGTACTGATTCCTAAGTATCATTCTTTTCTATCTAATTTAATTCTTCATCTATTTATTTAACCCAATGCTTATCATGTCTAGCTTTTGAAAAAGTTCTAGGCTGAATTTTGGATAACAAAGAGAAGTTAACTTGCTCAAATTCACTTATCATCATTCTTCTTATGAGAATTCCTTCATTTATGTCCTTGATGATGTCACTTTCATTATGATTTCTATGTACATATTTGGATGGGGTTTTGGTGTCCTTTCACATTGTGATCTTTTGGTTTAGGAAATAATTCCCAAGTATCATTCTTTTCTATCTAATTTAATTCTTCATCCATTGCCTTAACCCATGCTTATCATATCTAGCTTCTGAAAAAGTTTTAGGTTGAATTTTGGATAACAAAGAAAAATTAACTTGCTCAGATCTAATTGCCATCATTTTTATTATGAGAATTACTTCAATTATGTCCCCAATGATGTCACTTTTATTATGATATCTCTATACATATTTCTCATTCTTCTCATCTTCATCTGATTCTTCAAAATCTTCCTCTTCAATGATTTCAAGAATGCCTACTGGATCACTAATTCTTTCTACTCCATCTTCTATCCTGACACTTGCACTTTCAACTATTTCCTTGGTTATTTTGTTATAACATTTATAAGCTTTAATTTTTCAAGAATAACCAAGAAATATACCTTCATCTTTTCTAGATTCAAACTTACCTAGTTTTTCATCGATTCTCTTTATGAAACATCTACTCTCAAAAAATCGAAAATAATCAACTGTAGATGGTTTGTCTTTCCATACATGAAAAGGATTCTTATCATTGTTAAATCTCAATAATTATTTGTTTTGGATATCCACTATTATTCCAACTACCTCTCTCCAATATTTATCTATTATTTTGGATTCATTTAGCATTATCCTTTCCATCTCTTGAATTATTATGTTTCTCTATTCAACTAATCCATTGTTCTATGTAGTTTTGACTACTGAATAATGTCTATTTATTCCATGGTCTTCACAAAACTCAATAAACTAATCTAGCATGAATTCTCCTCCTCAATCTGATCTTAGACACTTAATCTTCAAAATAGTTTCATTCTCAACTAATGATTTGAATGCTTTGAAACATCTGAAAGCTTCTAATTTTTTTCTTTAAAAACATTACACAAGTCATACATGAAAAATCATCAATAAGCAACATGAAATATTTATCACCTTGAGTACTTTGAGTTATCATAGGTCCACACAAATCAGTGTGAACAAGCTAACATCTGATTGTTTGAGTATTATTTTGTTTTAAAATACCTTCTAGCTTGCTTTCCATGCTGACAAGGTTCACAAAGAGTGTTGGATGGCTTTGTAATCTTTAGAAGATTTTTGTCTGCTTGCTTCTTGCTGATGTTTAAAAGATTGTCAAAATTTATGTCTCATTCTCTTGTGCCATGGATAACTTATTTCAATCTGACTCAAACAACATCTTTGACCTTTGGTGTTTGATAACATTACAAATTATTGCCTATTCTTTGAGCATCTATAACTAACACATCTAAATATTTTCTCCTAATTTCAAAACCTTCTACATAAAACTTTAGTGTGTGCCCCTAATCACACATTTGACTTCCACTCAAAATATTATGCTTAATACCTTCTACATATAAAACACTTTTAGTTTTAGTTCTACCATTATCCAAAGTTAGCGTACCTTTTCTAGTAATTTTGGAAGTAGTATTATCTCTAAATTTCACCTTACCACCATTGATCTTCTTCAAGGTTATGAAATTGCTCTTGTGTCTTATCATGTTCCTCAAACATCCACTATAATTGAACCATGTCTTTTCTTTGTTTCTTGCATGCAAAGTTGTTTGGACCAACATAGACTTTTGAGGTTGTTTCTTCTACCATGAACCTATCTAAACTTTCTTCTTGATGAATGGAGCCTTGAAACTCTAGTCCTTCCTGATTGACTCAAACATACTTCTACAATATCAGGCTATGTGTTCAAAGTTATTTCACTTGTAACATATTATGGCCTCTTCATTAAATCTTAATAGAGGAGCAAAAGAGTTATGTCTTCTGCTTGAATTTGAATGAGTTTCTTTCTCCTTATTTCTGAAATTGTTAGCCCTTTTTCAACATTCTATTTTCTTATGACCATATCCATTATAATAAAAATAGTAACCATAAAAATAGGACCTATTTGTGCATATCTAACTTGATTGCCTTTTATAGATCTATTTCTTCAAACCTTCTTTGTTTGAGATGTCCTATGTATTCTTAACTTCTTCCCTTTTTATTTTCTCTTTTTTAAGAGTTTCAACATAGCTATTTCCTTTTTCTTTGTTAACCTTATCTATGAAAGTAGTGGCCTCTCCTTTCTATTTTTCAAATTTGATACCTATCTTATATGCCATTAATCTTTGAATTTTTAATATATTATTCAACATATTAGTGTTATTCTCAAATTTTGAATCATTGGCTGCTCTATCATTGATTGCTTTGTTTGTTTTCTCAAGATTTGCTTTTAAAGAAGCAATTTCAATAACATACCTCTCACATTCTTCACTTACTTTCTACAACTATACTATTAGATCTTTTTCATTCTTATTAGATTCTTCAAAGTATCTTTGTAGATCTTTAGTTATTTCCTTTAAGTCATTTTCATTTTTCTTGATCTAAAGCTTCAATCTTTGATTCTTCTTCTCAAGAGCTTTTAACTCTTCTAAGGCAAAAATGACTTCTCCTTCTAGACTCACTTTGGCTTCATCTTTTTCTTCTTCTTGATCATCTATACTTTTGGTTATAGAGGCATCTTCATGTATGACCATGAATAAAATCTCTTCTTCTGAATCACTAACTCCACTATCTTCAGCTGAGCTAGGATCTTTAGAATATAAACTTTTATTCTCAAATCCCTTCTTAAATTTTCCTTTAAAATTCTTCTTATTTATATATTTTCCTTCTTCATTTTCACTATTACCCTTATCTAGGCACTTAACTACAAAATTTCTAGTCTTTCCAAAATTAAAACATATAAAAGGTAATTTTCCTTGATATTTACTTGTGCCCTTTTTTAGCTTAAGAGTGAGTAGAGCTCCATTGTCATCTTCATCATCATTATAAATGCCACTTGATTATTGAATCTTAGCCTTATCTTTCATTGATGTCTTGAAAGTAGCTTCTCTCTTTGAGGGTTTCTCTTGTTCAGTCCACATCTCATATGCCATAAGAATACCATGTAGTTCATCCATCTTTAGCTAGGCTAAATTCTTCATCTATTCAATTTAGAAAACTTTTACATCATATCTCAATGGTAGAGATCTCAAAATGTTATTTACCATGATTAATTCTTTTAATTTTTCTCTAAGACCTTGAATCTAATTAACTATTTGATCAACCCATAAAAGGAAACTTACTATATTTTCTTTCTCTTCCATCTTCAAACTCTCAAACTATCTTCTAAAAGTTTGAAGCTTAGCTTACTAAACCTTTCCATCACCTTTATAAATATTCTCAAGATTTACCCAAGTTTCATGAGAAGATTTACATTTCATAACTTTAATAAATTTTGATTCACATAAACCACATAAAATATCATTTAAAGCTTTAGCATTAGTTTCACTTTCCCTATTTTCCATCATAGTAGTTACAAGTGTCTGTGCCTCTTCATATTCCTCCATCACTTCTTGCCAAATGTCAAATCCAAGAGCCATAAAATAATTATTCATCATTATTCCCCAAAAATCATACTTTGTCGCATAAGAAAAAGGTGCTTTATTTATAGAAAAACCTTCATCATGCTTTCCCCAATCTACCTTCAAGTTGTAAAACTTTTTCAAAAAGAGCTTGCTCTGATAGCAATTTCTAAGCATGAAATATACTAAGAGGGGGGGGGGGTGAATCAATATATTATATATCTTTTACTTAATATTATTTCTTTTCTTTAACCAATTAATCACACATTCAAGATATGCAATAAAACTAAAACAATAACATGCACCACACAAGAGAGAGAGACAACAAATTTTTATGTGGAAAACCAAAGTGGAAAAAACCACAAATAACAATATCAAGTATATGAATGATCACCAACTCAAATTACAAATTTTTCAAGAACAAACCTATAGGAGTACTAATCCCTTTACCGAGAACCAACACAAAAACTATTTGTGAGCACCAACCTACAGGAGCACTAACCCCTCTTGTGTATAAAACACAACTATCTCTTACTCAACAAATGATAGAACTCTACAATATCTCCTACTTTTCTCTCCTCTTTTCTTATATAAAACAATATAAAATCATGCACTCTCTTATATATTTCAAATGGATTCTCAAGCCTTTATTTATAACTTTCCAAATTACCTTTAGCATTCACCCTTTGTGACCCTTCAATCCTTATGGAAAATGGCACCAAACTTGCATGACCCTTCATACCCTTACATTTGAAATGTCACATGGTGACCCTTCATAATGAAATCCATCATTTCCTCTTTTATCTTTATCTTTGTGACCTTTCAAATTCCTTAAGGTGACTCTTCATGGAAAAATGTACCATACCCTCTTTTGTCTTTCACTTGGTGACTCTTGGAATTCTTCAGGATGACTCATCATGGGAAAATGCATCCCATTCCTCTTTTGTCTTTACCCAATGACTCTTTTACTTCTCCATGGGTCCTCTTTTGAATTTTATGCAATTGAAAATATATTCATTAATATTAAATAATTATTAACACACATTAGCCAATATATGAATATTAAAAACACCATTAAATTCTATGGGGCCATTATCACCAATGCTAGACCTTTGACATTTATGACAATATTTCCATCAAAATATACCTTTAATTTCCTTTCTAGTTCTAATGATTTTTATACATAATCAATTGATGAAGATAAAAGGAGTAACTTGAATGAAGAGCAATATGATGATGAAGTAGTTTTGAGTCTTAAAAATAATAAAATTCTAAGGTGGTGATCTCACTAAAAATATTATTTAATCTAGAAAAACTTAAAAAAGACTTGAAAAATCCATTTATTCCAATCATAAATTGTGAGTTATTAACATGGGGATTCTCAATCAACCTTAAAACATCAGTCTAGGACCTGAACATAATTATGAATAAATGGGTAGGATGAAAATAATATAGATCTACTATAAATTTCATTGATTTGACATATGGAGACCTAAATATGTTTGATCCCAACATCATGATACATAATATTACTTTGAATTTTAACCAAAGACCATTTATAAAATTCCAAAGACCACTCAATCATGTTCTTGATCTGCTTATTAAAAAAAAATTCAAAATCTATTATCATCTAGCATAATATTTTTAGTGCATCATTTGACTTGGGTGGCTAACCTAGTGCTAGTTAGGAAGAAAATTAAGAAATTTATCTATGTGGATTTTAGGAACTTGAATAAAGCTTCAAACTAGGACACATATCCTTTTCCATCTCTATGAAGTGATTTAAAAAGTTAGTGCATCTAAGATGATGTCTTTATTAGATGGATTATCAAGTTATAATCAAAGTTTGGCTAACAAAAATGATATATCTATGACAACTTTCACCATAAAATGGGGAATAAATTCTTATAAAAATATGCCATTTAGTTTGATCAATTTTGGCATCAATTTCCAAAGATCTGTATGAATTGAATGGTAAGTTCATTTTTTGTTACATGGATGACCTAACAATGTTTTATAAATGTAGATGAAACCAATTGAATCACTTAAAAAATAAATTTAAACATTTCTATAAATCTGGTATTTCACTCAATTCAAAAATGTATATTTTCTATGCAATAAAAGGTAAGATTATTGGTCATGTAATCATAAAGTAAGTTATGTGAATTAAATGTTATATAGCTAATTCCACTTCCAAAATTCAATTTATAAATGGTAATAAAAAATTGAAATCTTTTTTTGGTAAGATAAATTGTATTTTTAATTTCATTTCTATTTTTACAGAAGTAGTTAAACCTTTGAATGTGATGTTAAATTAAGGAGACAAAGTAGAGTGGAACCTTTCTTAGAAGAAATTATTTCAATAAATCAAGGAATTTATAATTCAATCCCTTATTTAGTCATTCTAAATTATGCCAAAGACTTCTACTTGTATTTATTTACCTCTGATCATACAATTGTAGTAGTCCTAACACAAAAGTTTGAATATTGAAACACCCTATAAATATCATGAGTGAAAAATATGAAAGACATTAAATTAATATATGTTATATATGTATTATTAAAAGAAACAAATTAATTTTGACATTAAATTCTATAATATAAGGTCTATGTTATGGTTCGTAACACTACTGTCAATTTGATGTTAGGACAAAATGAACCTAGAGAAAGAAGAGGATTATGGGTCTCGAAGATTCAATAATATAACATGGAAATTAATCCCATAAGGCTGGTTCAAGGTAAAGGTTTATCATTTATGAAGTGGATCTTAGAGTTTTTATTATTAATGTAAATTAATCTAAAATCAAGCACAACCCATGATATGATTCAATCATTCATTACTTGTTATATGGTATTCCATTGGCTAATCATGATAGGACATATAAAATAACATTAAGATTAAAGGTTGTTCATTTCATGCTTAATAAAGGAACCTTATATTATATAAATCATGAAGGGGTTTTCCTAATATGTTTATTAGAAGAATAAGCACAAGATGTCATGATTTATTTTCATATCAAGTTAGGTAGTGGCCACCCTTATAGTAAAGGGATTGTACACAAAATCTTAAGAGCTTGTTATTATTTGTCAAATTTATGTAAATATGCTCATGTGCATGTGAGGTCTTGTATTATTTATTAGATATTTTTTAAGAGAGAAACACATTCTTCCATGCATCTTCAACTAGTGATTGAATAACATCCTTTTACTCAATAGGGTCTAGACTCTATTCATTTTATAAATCCCAATTCTTCAACTAGTAAAAAATTCATTCTTACAACCAATAATTATTATATGGCTGGGTTAAATCACAATCAATAAATAAAAATACTATAAAAGAAGTGATTAAATTTCTTGAGGAATAAATTAAAACTAGATTTGGCACCCCAATAGCACTTGTGTATGATAATGGAACCATCTTTCAATTAACTGAATTAACTAAGTGGACATATAAAAAAGGAATTACATTGAGATTCTCCTCAAACTATTACCCATAAAGTAAAGGTTTTGTTGAATCTAAATTTTTTTTTTGAATGCCATTAAGATATTAGAATACAATAATTCATTTATTTGGATTTTGTTACTAAAATATGATTTATGGGCTAATGAAACAAGACACAAGTAGATTCTCAAGAGTTGACCTTTCAGGTTAGTTTATGGTGTTTAGTCAATATTTCCAATGACACTCAAAAAACTCATATATCAATTCATTCATGAGTATATGGAAGCAAGTGAGACAAGTCGGTATAGACTATTAGATCGATACATTTAGAAGACATAAGAAAGAATCTTTACACAATTTTAGTACATTCCAAGTTTTTGTGAAGAGATGATTTGATAAAATAGTGTAAGTCAAATACTTTTGTATTTTAGATTTGGTTTTATTATGGGAAAAATTCCATGAGAAGAAGGGTTAGCATTTTAAGTTTGGTCCTCTTTGGATCATGACTTATCAAGTTTTAGAGCTACTAGGATATAATGGATTTATATTGAAATTTCTTTAAGGTAATGACCTTCCCTTGCCTTTTAATAACTAGTTTTTGAGCCATTATTTTACAATTATTACATCAAATGCAATTTCAAATTGAAGGTCAGGAGATTAATTGTATGTACATAATCTATATGATTTCCTATTTTCATAGATTTAGTTGTGTTACTTTGTGTCTAGTTTGATTTCTAATATTTTGTGTTTCTCTTACTTAGTTTGTTTGGTTGTTGTTTCTATTCCTCATTCTATTATATTTCCTTGACTTTTTAAAGTTGGATTGTTTTGTTGTATCTATTAGTGGTCTTTGTGTGTTTTTAAATATTGCTTAGAGAGAATTATCTATTATATCATGATAATTCAATCTTTCTTAAGGCACTCATTTGGCATTATTGTTTCAATATTCCCTTATTGTGCTTTTTTCATGATTTGTTGCAAGAGAAGTAATATTTGATCCCAATCAGTGTTAAATGACAATAAAGTTTAATGAAATGATATAAATTTTAGATAACAATATGTTGAATCATTATCTCCTTACATTCCCATGGGTTAGGAATTTCAAATGGTTGATGAATGTATGATAATCATTTAGATTTTAGAAGTTATAAGGTGAGTAGTCATCCTTAAATAGTTACATAAAATTTTATGATTCCAATACATATTTAAAAGTTTGAAGGCCTATGATTCAAAATAGAATATGTGAATTTTTAGAAACATTTCATTTTATTGCTAAAGCCATCAAATTTCACTTAATTTCACATCCAAATCCAAATAAGAACTTAAATTGATTTAACTTTGTCTTGATAGTTATGAATTTTTTGAGTCTATAATTATACCTTGGCTTAGTCCCTAACCCTGAATGAATTGAATAATAATTTTTTTTCAAAAGGAAGAAATCAAAAGGAAATGAAATAAAAAGCCAAATCCAAATTCTTTCCTTGAAAGGGTGATTCAAGCAATCTCCATTGTAGGCTTTTCAACCTAGCTAATAGTGGAAAATGGACTTGAATGGGATGATAAGTATCTCTTATAGGGATATAAATGTTTGCATGGTAGTATATCAATGTCCATGTCATTCCCCCAAAATATAAACATTAATTTTTTTGATTTTCAAAATTTTTGATTGTTTTAGACAAGTTTAAATTTCTTTTTTGAATTCAAGAGATATAAAATAATCAATCATGTTGACACACAATTATGGTGCTAGGTAGATTTAAAACTTAGTATGTCACATGTTGAGTCATAATAAAGTACTTTCATATTTCTATTTCTATCGAAAGGACTTGTTTATAGTTTTATGTTTGTTTTCTGGGTTTGATGATTTATAATCTATGTTATGAATGATGAATCACATTCTCCTATTGAAATTAACCATTTATTGGGTCCAACACACCCCATATTAACAATTTTCATATGGGGACCCTCTTTATACAACATATTTGTTAACTTTTAATGTTCTTTTATACTTGTATGACCTCGTTTATGAGTTTTACTCAAGTTGTTGTTAAAGACCTTCATTTTTTAGTATTTAGCTCATGTGTCAAGTTGGTTTGATGATAATTACTTATCTTTACTTAACCATTTGTTCAAAATGGGTAAAAAAAGCTTTATCCAGTGATCAATTTTAAGAATTGGTCTATTGAGGTTAATTTTAGGCAAATTTGATTTTTATTCATTATTAGTTGTAGGTGTTTCATGTCATTTTAAAATCAAGTTCAAATAATGCATTATAGGTACCATTACTATTCCTTTCCTTTGAATACTCCAAAATTAGCTTATTTTTTTCATTATCCACTTGAAGGTCTTGTATTGAAACATTTTTTCCTTAGTTCTTAAAGCATAACCTATTTTAAAGGATAAATTGGAAAGGGGCCAATTTTGTTTTTTAAATTTTAGTATACCTTAGACTTCATTATTGATTTATTTAAAGTTTAATTGTGATATTTATTCATTCATAGGTAGTTCAAATTATACTTTGAATGGTCATATTATCAATATAAAATGTTCATTTATATTTTGAATGAAATTATTTTGCACAAATTAATGCTTATTTATCCAAATTTTCATATAAATTAGGGTTTATTTATGTCTTTTTAGGGCTTTTACTATACATTATTTTGTGATTTTTAGGGTTTTATTTTGAATGGTTTCATATAATAAGTTATTAATTATTTCTCAAGTGGATTTTTCCTAATATTTTATTTATAGATATCTTCTAAAGACCATGGGCTATTGATCTATACCATCTATCAAAATCTCAGGTGTTTGGATTTTATAAGGGAGGCTCATTTGAAAAGTTATAAGTCTTTTGAGACACAAAATTTTGAGATTGTACCACGTGTCTAAATATTAGGCACCCATATCTTGAAGGGAGGTAGTCAATAGTTCAATGTCGTAAAAGCTCTTGAGCTTCTATGAGCCATCCACATGTCTATAGATTAAGTGATCTAAGCAAAGAAAAAGTCCAAAAAATCCTCAAGTCTTGATGGCCCACAATGATTTCATATGGGATCATCATGGAAACTAAAGACTCGAAGGGTTAATTCAAATAGTGTAGGCATTTGATGGAAGATTGAACATAAATGTTCCATGTGGTAGTATTGATGGTTTGGAGCTCACTCAAAAGAGAAAAGAAGTAAAATTGTAAAATTAACTAAGTTTTAAAGACATAGGAACCATGAGATCATTTTGCATGGAATGATATCATTCAATTAGAGCATATAAATTCTTGTAAAAATGGCTAAGTATCAAATACTTTCATGTCTCAAGATTATTCCACATGGTATGATCACGTGAACTTGGTGTTATAGAAGAAAATAAATAGGATAGACATGATCCATCCATATGGTGTAATCACAAAAATATAGGATTAGTGAAAGTGAAACAATATTCTAATTATTGAAGAATATCTAACCTCGAATTTTATGAAATTATGACACATGGTTACATCTTGATGATTCAGAGATTGGGGAAAATGATGCCCATTAAAAAGGATTCTAAAGATGGTCTAAGCCTAAATTCTCAAGATTTTAACACATGGTCACATATTAGTAATTTAGTGATCATAGAATTAAAAAGCATAGTCAATATTTGAAGACTCCCCATAGTCCCAAGATCATGCCAAGGGCATGATCTCATGGACTCAGCACATGAGATATATAAATCCAACATTTAATCTAAGATATCCTAACTTCCCACAATTCTGATAGATGTAACAATATTAAAAGTATATAACCATGAAATGCATGTACAATTTGATAGATAAAAAGAGAAGGAAGTGGTATAAAATGATAGTTTCAACTTAAAGATGAGTTACAAAATAAAAAAGAACATTTTGAAACATTTGGACCCTATTATCTGAGCATCAAAATATGTGTGGACCCTAGCATTTTTGGACCTACCATAGTATATAATCCATTGAAGACCCCACAATAAATAATTCAAGAGTTGATTTCAAAAAATAACATGAGTATTAATCAGAGCAATGGCAGAGATCTAGATAGAGATATAATCCAAAATCGATAGGATCATTCAAATATCAAAGTAAAAATAAATAAAATTTCTAAGGATATCAATAAGTTCATCAAGAGGATGAGATGCACCTATATATATTAAAATAATATATTATTACAATATTTCTTTATCGCTAGCATGTAATAATAAAAGGGTGCATCTAGAAGAGGCTTTGTTATTATGGATATAGGCACATTGAATTGGGAGTGGACAAAACCAGATAATGAACTGATTATTCCACCATTGGGATCTTTGTATAATGAGGTGGATGTTTTTTGTTTGGACCAATGATTAATTTAAGGATAATAATTGAATGATAGTGACTGTTGGGTCATTAAACCTTGAAATGCATTGAATGTTCTAACCCCTTTTAGTTTAAATTTATGGAAACTCTTGTAATCTCATAGTTTTGCCTTAAATAAACTCTTTTTTGATGTAGTTTTTACACACAACATAGTCAAAAAAGTAGCCTACAACATTTTAGGATCTCAATAGAGGTGAAATCCACTTTAGGGCATGCGTTGTAGGTATGTGGTTGGAAAAACCTATTGATGGAATAGTTGGTATGGCATGTAGGTTGTTGATAAGGTTTTTGGATAGAATTATGGTTCCTAAATGATAGTTATTTCCTACATGGGTTGGATGGGTGGCAAGTTGTTAATTTAAAGTGGGTAGATCTTAAAAAAAACTAAAAAAAGAGGGAAGGGTACAGTAGAAAACAAGACTATGGTTTTCAGGAATCACCTCTTTAGCTAGTGTCTAAATTGATAAATACTTTTAAAACCTTTGCCTATTACAAGTAGCTATTACACACACACACTCAGACATAGATTAAAATTCTAAGGGGATACTGATACAGGAAACTCATAAGCCTTAGTCAAAGGTTTCCCATTTTAGAGTAGTTATAGCACACCCTTAATCAGGAGATTATGGCTCAAGTCAATGAGGTATTTGAGGCAATTTTTACACACATAGAGAAAACTATATCAAAATAAAACACTCATACACATTCAAAACATGAATCGATCAACTTAATTGCCAATAATAAATGTAATTTTCTAATCCTTCAATAAATTTTACACATTTAAGACTAACATATCAATCAAGACAAGAAAGAATTAATTATAGATTTTTCACACTAAGAATTATTGAATCACACAACCAAAAAGATAATCCTAATTACATATAAATTAGAGAGAGAATACACAAACATTTTTTGACAATCAAAATTTCTTCTACTCTTGTATATTGAAAAATTTCCCACACTTTCTAACTAGTGGATTACAATTTTTTAAATAGGCTTGGGGAAGGAGTCATCTCATCCTCTAAGTCCATGAAAATTCATTAAATGTGATAGATAAAACTTTATTTCTAACTATGGTCAAAATCATATAACAATCCACTTCCAGTTATCAGTTTAAGTTAGCCTTTGCAAGAGCTATGCAACATGTGCATGTGTATATAGGCAATTTTTACAATTGTAGCCCATAATGCATGAAAATAATTTCTTTTATAGGTTGTGATAACAACCTATTTGATAATTTAAATTTGATATTTTCAAAATGGAAATCAGACATGCATGAAGGACAAGTATCAATTTTATCAATGCTTTAGAACCAGTGACACTATTTAACTATGACTAATCTAATCATAACTGTGCATTATATATTTACACTACCTTTATAGAATATAAAATTCCTTAGATAGAATTTGGAGGGTCTTTAAAAATAATATGTTATGTCAATAACTACATTTTTCTCTTATTTTACTACCAAATCTTCCTTTTTATATTAGTTTAACCAAATTAAGTTTAAGACTCAACATATTCTTCATTGGTTCATAATCTAATGTGTTATGTCCATGTAGCAATGTCCATGCTGAGTTGTCTATTTAATTAAAACATGAATGGAATTGCCTTTGGGTATGTTTCCCCACTTTGTGCTTTCTTGAAATGAGACCAAAGCCAATTATTACCTCCAAGCTTGTGAAAACATACCACATGTCAGCTTCCTACTGGCTATAGGAGCTTTAAAAATTCTTAGTGATCTCACACATTATATCTAATTACATGAATCAACACAGTTCATTGATCTTGATATTAATTGAATCCAAACATCTATCTTAAAATTTATGTCTATGTACCTATCATTTGATGTTCGTATGACCATATTTTATGTCAGCATGATGTCCAATTTTTGAAACCCAATGAATAATTACTGAGCTTGATTTTTAAATCTACACACCCATCATTTAATTTCCACATGAATGTATTTAACATCCACATGACCATCAATATTTGAAAACCTCATCGAGACTCCCTGTAAACATAAAATAAAATGACTTATCATATATAAATTTATACTAAGGTATTTAGGACATGAATCTAACCTAAGGTTCTATTCATGTTAATAAACACAAAAAGAAACACTAGGATAAAGTCCTTACCTGAGTTTTTAAATGTGATTATGTGTGTGCCACTTGGTAGTTTTGTGGTGCTTCTATGTTATTAACTTGTTGACCCTACTTCTTTCCATGGGTCATTAGATTTATGTATTGGGATCTTAGGATGGTGACACTTATCACTCTCATGGAGCTCTATAGATTGTTTGACATTTCAACCATGCCCTCACTTCATTTGATTAATTGTAATGGGCTCCCACAATGGTGACACTTATCACACTCAAGGAGCTCTTTGAACCTTCTAAATTTTCAACTTGATCTCAAGTTGTTGGATGAATTGAGCCTAAGAAAATACATGCCATAGGATCTACAGTCATAAATTTAAAGACATAAGTTAATAGTTGGGAAATATGTAAAGCATAGTCTAAAGTTTTGTTTGTATTTAATAAAATATGATTCAAAACTTAGTAAGGCTTAAGATAAGCTTATAATAAAAGATTTCCCCATGTGAATTAGACCTTGTGAACCATAAAATGACCTAGTATAAATATTTTATCCTAAGGCTTGAGTTGTATTAATAAATATGATTAAGACCTAGGCTAAAATCTTAATATAATAAAGTGTTCTCTAGTAATTTTGACCCTGTATAAATTTTAAATCTATTTCAAAAGGACTTTAGACTAAACAAATTAGGCTAAAGTTTTTAACATGATTTTAAACATATATTAAATTTAATCAATACCAAACCAAGGGTTAATCTAAACAAATAGTCAATTTAGCATTAAGGTGTAAAACCCTAGGTAGTGTTCACATCAATGAGATGCCATTAAATCTAAAACATGGAAACATAATAATCTAAGGTTAGAAACATTAGATGAAGTCAAATGAAGATTATGTACTAATAGACAAATGTAAACTAGATCAACACAAGATATTCAATACTAGTTCCTAATCAAGTCGAATGTTTACTTTAAAGCACAAATTTGTAAAATTTTAAATAAGGGTTCGCATTTTTAGAAAGGTGGTGTGTTGGGTACAACAAATGGTGACTTATAGGGGGAATAATCTTGAGTATTCATGAACCCAAAACTCTGGATATCAATATTTAAATCACTTGTGAAATATGTCATAGAAAATTACTTAAATTAGAAACATGAAGGAAACTCCTAAGTATATTCACACAACATATTTTCCTTCTAGTTTTTTGGATCTCTGTGTTTCAAATGTGTAATTCATTTAACCCTTATTGTGATGAGTTTTTCAAAGGCTTGATGAAGCTGTAGGTTTCATTCTAGTGTCTCTTAAATCTCATTAAATCAAGGGAAGTTCAGGCATTACTTTGATACTAAATAGGCATCCATAGCCCTGACATATATAACTTAGGATACTTTTCTTCTCTTTCCATTATTTTCTCTTAATCATGATTCATGGTACATTAACTTATTTCATCATGTAAGCCTTTTGATTTTATATTGCTCTTTTGAACTCATTGGTTCTTTTCTTTCTTTTTTTAATTTTATTCTTGAATGAAAAAAGAAGACCTAGAACCCTAGTGAGCTGGTATAATTATAAAACAAATAATTACCAAAACGTCCTTGTTAGCCACACCTTTACCCAAAATTGTCATTTTTAATAGGTAATTATTGTGATAAGTGCATTTGATCCAATAAAATAAGAAAACTTTCTAAATTTGTATAAAGTACCCTAAGAGCAACTTCTACATGCCTGGTAAAAGTATTCAATTGTGACAATATCTAGAATGATTCATGATTACATATCTTTATCTTAAAGACTCAAAATATAGAGATATGCCCAATTTATAAACTAGTCTCAAATTACCAAATTTTTAATTTCCCCCCTTTATACAAGTCATAAGATTAGTTGGTTAGGATTTTTAGCTTCGTTACAGTCATAGCAAACATAATTTAGATTGCCAAAAAAGAGTATTAAAAAACTAATTTAAGAAAGCAAGAAATCTAATCTAAGAAATTAGGAAATTTAATCTAAGAAAGTAGGAAATTTAATCTAAGAAAGTAGGAAAGATAATCTAAGAGAAAAGGAAATCTAATATAAGAAAGTAGGAAATCTAATCTAGTCTTATAGCTACATTTTTATATCCCTCATTACTCATTAACATCAACAGATGACAAATCCCTGAAATAGTGATTTAAAAACTATCCATTGATTGGATATGTAAGCTCATTATCTTGTAGGTCCTTTAGATGAAATCTGTAATTATGGAAAACTTTTCATGCTATCCTTTTTTTTCATGGGCTTCATCCCAAAGTAGCACTAGATATAAAATATTGAATGCTTTGACTTTTCTCTCTTTTCAAACCACCTTTTGACCACATCATAGTGTTTGCTAAATGTTTGTAAGGCTTTAATCCTTGAGTCTTACATTTATATTATGTCCAACAATCTTGATTCTATTTCATCACATGGTTCCATGTAGTCCTACATGAACTGATAAGTGGGTAATTTTAGCATGATTGGGAATATAGGTTATGTCCATACACTAATAGATAGGGTAAATCTTTAAGGGATTATTTATATCTTGTTTAGTCTACCCAAAGAGTATACTTCAATAATTTGTGCTAGTACATGGGATTATCTCCTACTAATTTTTTAATTTCATCTATTAGATTCTTGTTTATTGATAATGCCAGTCCATTTCCCTGAGGGTAATGGTTAAAAGCTGACTTGATAATAATTTGGTTATAGTGTACCCACTTAGTAAATTATATTGATACGAAATCTAGTTCATTGTCACAAACCAAAGAAATAGTCATGCCAAATCTAGTTTTTATGTGTTCATCCAAGAAATGGATCATATCTTATGCTTTAAAACTATTTTTGGCTATGGATTTGGTCCATATAGTGTAGTAGTCAGTAGCAGTAAGCATAAATTTATGGCCTATTGAGGAATTTGGGTTGATTATGCCAATGAAGTCTATACCCCATTGGGTAAATGGCCTTCCTTTAATATCTAGATGTAAAGGAATTGCTACATGCACATCCCTTTTGTCTAAATATAGGCATTTTTGTCATGTCCTCACATGAGGATGAACATATTTGAAAATTGTTGGCTATTAGTAGCCCATTATTAAGATCTTACAGGTTGTATTCCTAGAAGGATGCCCACTACCTAATTTTTTGATGGAATTTTTCTAAATTTTTTTTAGCTTCATCTATTGATACACACTTGAGATAAATACCTTCATATTTATTCTATAGAAAAATCCCTTCTTAATCATCTAATGAGCATCTTTATGTCTCAAATATATCCTTCATTCTCTGTTAAGCCTTAGGGAACAAGTACCTATAAGAAAATATTGTATGATATTGGTATACCATTCCCATTTGGACACTTGAGCCTCACATACCTCTTCAATGGTAATGTGTGGATCAGATTTAGTCATGAGCTAAACAATGCCTTGACTTCAAAAAATATTTGTAGTCTTGATCTCTTTGTCAAATTCTTCTAGCTTGGCTATCCATTTGCCTTGGCATTCCCCTAGCTTATTCTATTATAGGGTGAGATTAACAATAGGATGAGGCATGATGGAAATGATTTTATTCCTCAAGATCTAATGTTGAAATTTATTGACTACTTTGACAAGGCTGAAAATCTATTTGTCAATCATAGAGTATCTAAGCTCTACACTTTAAGATTTGTGCTCATGAACATAATTGGATGATCAGTTTCATCCTTCTAAATTATGACAACAATAATTGTATTTTCTAAAGTGAATGAATACAGGTAGAAATATTTCATGAAATTTGGGTTGATCAATATTGGAGCCTATGATAATACACATTTAATGTCTTAGAAGGAATTTTGAGCTTCAGATGTCTATTCTATTCTAGAATCCTTCTTTAGCATGGTGTTTAGAGGCTAATAATTTTTTAAAATCTTGATATGAACTTCCTTACAAAGTTAATTTTTTCAAAGAATGATTTGAGCTCCTTCTTACTATTTGGTGGTGCAATCCTTGAATTCCTTGAATTATATTTGGATCAATGGTGATCCCATCCTTGGTGATGATGTGTCCCAAGAGCTTGCCTTTAATGACTCCAAATATGCTCTTCTTTATGTTCAACAAAACACCAAACCTTTTTCATATCTTAAATATGGACTATAGGTGACTTACATGATCCTCCCTATGATTTGAAAACACTGTAAGATCATCCATGTAGATGATTATACATTTTCATGTCATTCCTTTGAATGTGTGATCCATGGCACACTATAAATTATCCCATGCATTTATTAGGCCAAATGGCATCCTATTATATGCATAATTTCCCCATTTTATGGTAAACATTATCTTCATTCTATCCTTAGATTACACCAATACTTGATTATCTCCTAAAACTTCATCCAAAAAGGACATCATTTCATAACCACTTACCATATGTATCACCTCATCTAAATAAGGGGATAATTATCCTAAAATCCACACATAGTTTGATCTCACTATTCTTCTTTCTTACTAGGACCAAATTGACCACCCAATTTGAATGTCTCATTGAAAAGATGATTTTTGCACTTAATAGCTTCTCTACTTCTCTCTAGATGAGAGGCTCTATAATAGGATTGACTAGTCTCTACCTTTGTCTAAAAGTATTATGAACTAGCTTCAAGGGAATCATATGAGTAATTCCCTATGGGTCATATAATTTCAAGTCCTCATATGTCAAAGTGATGATGTCTTTGTAGTGGATAATAAAATCCTTAATTCACTATCTCTCTTTTGAGGTGCAGCTAGGATTGATATTAACATAGAATGGGCTATGTTCATCTCCCATATTTTCTCTTTAGAAGTCTAATTCATTAGCTTTGGCTACCTAAGTTGCTAAGCTTGAGGGTATATATCAAATGATCTTTCCAAAGAGACTAACTTATCTAGGATATGATTTTATTTGAGTTGAGAATCCCTTCCCTATATGATTCCTCTTGACAGAGGTGATTAATGTCTTTGTCATCAATGATTTGGGACTCAAATTCCCTTGAATTTTTTAAATCTTGGATAATTTTTTGGTCATCATAAAAAACTTGTAAATTTTCTACATTATCAAGAATACAAGGACAAGGCACAAATTCAATGGAGAACCTTTTAACCTTAGATTCTTAGAGGGGCTCCAAATTAGAAGCATCAATAGCTAGAGAATTGGTAGTTTTATTTTTCTCTCTTGGAAGGGATACTATGTTGAAATCTTCAAAGCTTTTAATCAAGTTCAATGATCATTTCTTATACATTTTAAAATAAGACAACTTGCATTGGTGTTTGTTTCTAACTTAGTTGACTACAAGCTCTGAGTCACTAGATAGTAGTATATGTTTCACATTGTTCTTAAGTGAAAATTATAATCCCATAATTAAAGCCTCATACTTATCTCTATTTTTCATGCATGGAAATTTTAATTTGTATGATACCAAAAATTATTTACCTTATGGATCAATTATCTTGATTCCCATGCCTGATCCTTGCTTAGATCTAGCACTATCAAAGTTTAAAGTCCATAGCTATGTGGAACTTATAGGTTCTAGCTTTTTTACTTGATTTTGAGTAGTAAAAGTGTAAATACCAAGGCTAAGAGACTCTTAATTTACCTATTCATTCTTGACATTATATTATGTGATGGGATACTTCATTATCGACACTCTATTGATTTTGATTTGATTTTTAACTCCTATCTATGGCATCCATATATGAGAAAATCCTATATGAATATATCCTTTGAGTGTTTTGGACCAATATCTACTTTCTACTTAGTATTATTCCATATCCTTTAGGTATACCAACCACTAGGATATCAATGGTCATCTGAATGTGCAATTTAAATGCTACTTGGATATGGAAGTCCTTCAGTTCACCAACTATAAGCACTATTTTTTATCCAATTGTGAAAATATCCTCTTTGAAGAGCTTGGTGTCAAACCAAGCTTTTGGCATATATAAGTAGGCATGATAGTTGTAGATGCTCTAAAATCAACTAAATAATTATGAATATTCTTATCAAATGCCTTGATAGTTAATAAGAAGGGTGGAACTTCTGGCTTGCTCTTATAGATAACATTGGTGTTAGATGTTTTTTATTTATCTATGGATGCTTTCACTTTTTACATAGGTGTTTTCCCATTAATAGACTTATACAACTAGTCATTTTTTTTTGGTAAACTTAGATAACTCATAAAGAGTTATATTTATTTTGATCTTATTCATGTCTTTGATAATGTTATATCCCCCCTTGCTAGGTTCCTTCTTGGTCTGAGGCTAATCACTCCCTTTCAAAGGAGGTGGATTGTCATTAAATTTAGGATTAGGTAGACTTGTAATATTATTTTGAGGAGTTAACTTTGTGAGTGACTACTTATTCCTTAGATTGTATCCACCTTTTTGGAATTACTAAAAAAAATGAACTTTATCTGTGTTATCCTCTCACTCATTGTCATCTTCACTTGAAAAGGCAAACTCATTAGTTTCAAACAACATGACAGTGCTTGAAGATCCATGATCTAAATGATGTTTGAATGGATTATGCATCTGATCTTGTCTAACCACCTCTCTTTGAAATATTTCAACTACTTTTCAAAATTCAATGTAGTTGAGCTCACCATGCTCAAAAGTATTATAAATTTTGCACCAATTGGGAAGAGCTATTTATACTATGTTGATCTTTGGAAACTTGTTAGGCTACTCCATATTGTTTGTTGGCCTATTGAATGGTCAATTGTATATCTAAAATCCAAAATTTTTATTACTAGTTGGGCCATTGGCATTACCCATCCTCTTTTGCATATTTAAGAAATCATTTCTCTAATTTTGAACCATCTTCTAAATAAAATCTAGTTCTAACTTTGTAGATTCGATTCCTTTTAGAATAATAGTAGGAGACATAGTTGATTTTTGATTCTATTAGTAGATATTGCCTAATGTATGATTATTCAAGAAGAATTAGTTTGATTTCATTATCTTTGTCAATGGGGGTAGTGTGTAGAGTTGGATTTGACTAAATTATGGAATATTTTTATTCATGTGTGGTATCAAGTTTAATTTTGGGAAGCTGTTGTTGACATTAACTATGTCAGGCATCTATGGATTGAGCTATGTATCTATGTTCATGGTCTCTTCATATGTTATCACTGAATTATTGACTGTGGTTACTCTTATTAGGAAAATGATAGTGATTAGGTCCAAAGTGTTCTTGTACATTTTTAATGGTAATGTAAATTTTGGTTTGTAACTTGGGGTTAACTAATTATACATATTTTGAAACCTTAAATTAAAAGCATGGATAGGTTCATTAGTCTCTCTATTCATACTAGTGAAGCACTAGTATACCAAACCAAGATTGGTAACCTATCTGAATTATAAAAGAAAACAACTTGATACTCATCCCAAGAAGTGATGTAATTCTTCATTATATTTAAATACCTATCATAAACATCATCCATTAATGTAAAAGGGAATACTCTACATTCTACATCATCATTGACAACATTCATTAATCTTAAATCAGTTGTGAAAGATTTGATATGTTCTTCCACCATCCTTACTCCTGAAGGAGGAAAATATGGTAGATACTTCTCAATATTCCTAGGTAAACCATGCACATATCTTAGGATAGTATTAATAGACCCAACTAACCAAGGTGGTTGATCCATTGGCTGATTAACAAGTAAAAGGTTCCTTATGAGTAAGGGGATCCCTATAGGAAGAGGTGGATTGTTCTGAACTAGGGATGTTGGCACAATTCTAGTTCTCTAATGTTTTGACAAAGGTGAGACTAGAAAATCAACCTAGAAATTGGATTTAGTCACTCTTTTGGGTGACTCGAATGTAAATTTATGCAAATAATAACTACTATTATCAAAATTTAGGGAGAAGGCCCTCCTTCTAGTGCCAATGAAATTTTTGATGTAGTTTTTATGTACACCATAGTCAATAAGGTACCCTCTAACATTTTAGGATCTCAATAGAGGTGAACTACATTCTAGATCATGAGTTACAAGTATGTGGTTGTAACAAACTATTTATGGAATAGATGGTAGGGCATGTAGGTTATTGATAATGTTTTTGAATGAAGGTATGGTTCCTAAAGGGTGGTGAATTCCTACATGAGTTGGATGGGTGGTTGGTTGCTAATATAATGTGGGTAGATCTAAAAAAAACTCAAAAAAGAGGGAAGGGTAAGGTAGAAAAGAAGACTCTATGTTTTTCAAGAATCACCTTTTTGGCTAGTTTCTATATGGATAAGTTCTTTCGAAACCTATACCTATTGTAAGTAGTTATTACACACACATAGTCAGACATAATTTAGAAGTCTAAGGGGATACTGATATAGGAAACTCACAAGCCTCAATCAAAGGTTGCCCCTTTTAGATAAGTTTTTGAACTCCCTTAATCAAGAGATTATGTCTTGGGCTAATGATATATCTAAGGTAGATTTTGCACACACATAGAAAAATATATCAGAAAAAATTACTCATATACATTAAGAACATGAATAAATAAACTTAATTTCCAATAATCCATGTAATTTGTTAATTCTTCAATAGATTTTGCATATCTCAGACTAAAATATCAATCTAGATGATAAATAATTCATTACATATTTTTCACACTAATAATTATTGAATCATACAACCAAAATGATAAGCCTAATTACACAAGAATTGGAGAGAGAATATACAAACACATTTGTTAATAATCAAAATTGTTTTTACTCTTGTATATTAAAAATTTTACCACACTTTCCAACTAGTGGAATACAATTATTTAAATAGGCTTGGGGAAGGATTTTCCTCATACTCTAATTCCATGCAAATTCATTACATGTGATAATCAAAACTTCAGTTCTAACTGTGGTCAAAACCATATAAGAGTCCACTTAAAATTATCAATTTAAGTTAGCCTTTTTAAGAGCTATTTAACATGTACATGTGTATAAAGGAATATTTTACAATTATAGATCAAATTACATGAAAATACTTTATTTTATAGGATGTGATAAAAAACTATCTAATACTTTAAATTATCTATTTTCAAAATGGAACTCAGACATGTATAAATGATAAGTATCACTTTTATCAATGATTTAGAACCAATGAAACTATTTAGATGTGACTAATCCAATCATAATTATGCATTTCATGTTTCCCCTATTTTTATATAATATAAAATTCCTTATAAAGAATTTTTAGGGTCTTTAAAAGGAATATGTTGTGTCAATAACTGTAGTTTTCTTTTATATTACTACCATATCTCCCTTTTTATATTTGTTTAACTACATTAAGTTTAAGACTTAACATATTATTCACTAGTTCTTAATCCCACATGTCATGCACATGCATCAATGTCCATGTTGAGCTATCAATTTAGTTTAAAAATTACCATAATTGCCTTTGGGCATATATCCCCACTACATGCTTTCTTAAAATGATACCAAAGTTAATTATTACCTCTAAGCTCATGAAAACATGCCATGTGGAAGCTTTATATTGGTTCTAAGACCTTTGAAAATTCTTAGTAATCTCACACCATTGGATTTATTTATATGAATCAACATAGTTTGTTAATATTCAGGTTATTTGAATCTAAATGGGTATCTTAAAATTGAAGTCTACATGCCCATCATTTGACATTCATGTGACCGTATTTGACATTTGCATGACTATCAATTTTTGAAACCCAATGGATAATTATTGAGATTAATTTTTACATCTATTCACCCATAATTTGATGTTTTTGTGAATGTCTTTGACATTTGTGCAATCGTCAATCTTTGAACACCTCCTCGAGACTCCTTGTAAACATAAAATAAAAAGAATCAACATATATAAATTTAGATTAAGGTCTTTAGTACATAAATATAACCTAATGTTTTATTTATTTTAATAAACATGGAAAAAAAACATTAGGATAAAGTCGTTATCTAAGTTTTTAAACATGCTCATGCGTGTGTCACTTGGCAGCTCTGTAGTGATTTTGTGTAATTAACTTATTGACCTACTTCTTCTCATAGGTAATTATATTTTTGTACTAGGCTCTCATTATGGTGACACTTGTCACTCTAATGGAGTTCCATAGACCATTTGACATTTCAACCATGCTTTCGCTTCATTTGATCAATTATATCAAGTTCCCATGATGGTGATGTTTGTCACTCTCATGGAGCTCTTAGAATATACTAAATTTTCAACTTGATCTTACACTATTATATGAACTGAGATTGATTAATTTATGTTTTAGGATCTATGGTCATAAGTTTAAATACATAAATTAATATTTAGTAAATATATAAAGCTTAGTCTAAAGTTTTGTTTGTATTTAATAAAATATGATTCAAAACTTCATAAGGCTTAAGCTAAGATTATAATAAAAGAGATCCCCATATAAATTAGACCTATTAAACTCTAAAATAACCTAGAATAAATATTTTATCCTAAGGTCTGAGTTGTATTAATAAATATTATTAAGACCTCGGCTAGAATCTTAATATAATAAACTGCTCTCTAGTAATTTTGACCCTGCGTAAATTTTGAATCTATTTCAAAAATAATTTAGAATAAATAAATTAGGCCAAGGTTTTTTTTAATTATTTTAAAAATATATTCAATTTAATCAATAATATACCAAGGGTTAATCAAAATAAATAGTTAATTCACCATTAAGGTTTAAAACCCTAGGCAGTGTTCACATCAATGAGACCCCATTAAACTAGCAACATGGAAACATAAGAATCAAAGGTTAGAAAAATTAGATGAATTCAAATGAATATTATATACTAATAAACCCATGTAAACTAGATCAACACAAAATATTCAATACTAGTTCTTGATCAAGTTGAAGGTTCACTTTAAAGCACAAGTTCCCACAATTTGAAACAAGGGTTCCCATTTTCAGAAATAAGGTGTGTTGGGTGAAACACTCTTGTTTTTCTGTTATAAATGTATTATCTTAATATATTGAAATATTATTAGTTTCCATTTAATTTTAGTGTTAATTCCATTAAATTTTTGTTATCCATCAAGGTAATTGGTATGATTTCCTTCTCCTAGATAAGAAATAGTTCTTGACATTGTAAGGGATGACTATTTTTACACAAAATCTATTGGAATTGGGCTAGGATTGTACCTTCCATTATCCTCTATTTTTTCATGATTTTTTTTAAAAAAAATATTTATTTGAGAGGAAAAAATATTATGTAGTAGCCAGTTTGATTGATTCTAAATTGTCTTTCTATTTATTTTTAATTTTATATTAATTCATTTTGTACAATAACTATAGGGTTGTGTTTTTTATTTATTTTGATATATATTATGAATTATATTTTCACATTTTTAGTTTTATTCTTGATCATTGAGGTATTTTAGTTGTGAAATAGCTAAAAATGATGCCTAGTGGTATAATTGCAACCAACCATGATTTCCATTTCTCAGCACCAAAATATATGATCTTAGTCAAATAATCATTCCTTTTTTGTCTTACTCTTTCCATCTATTTTATAAATTTTTATGATAAGCGATCCTAATTAGTAGATTATAATTGCCTTATATTATGAAATAACATAGTAAGCCTATTATTTCAACAAGCCCATAATATTAAACAACTTTAATTAATGAGATCGGTTAAACCTTTTATGGTAATAGTTGTTGATCACATAGCTAAACATTCTATAGATTTATTGGCCCTCACATCCCCAACATAATCGTAAAAATGTGGAGAAATTCATCCCATTTATTGTAGAGTCCATTTTTCCTCTTAAATTAGTTAATCTAATAGTTATATTTGAGTGGGCCATAACTTAAGGCCAACACTTATCTCTTTCCTTATCATGTGAATTTGAAAAATAGTAAGTGCACTATCAAACTCTCTTTTACATTCAATTTTTTGTGGTTAAAGCACTATTTTACACAATGTTAACTTCAATAGTTGTATCTTATTTATATTTTATTAATAAAAATATATATAACTCTTTGGATAATCTATTTTTCCTAACATTTGATATATGAAAAAATTACAAATGATGATAATACCATACTCAAATAATTAATTTTTCCTGTCATATAAGGAATTTAACATTTTTTTTACAAGAGTGATTTAAATGTAGGGTATTCATCCCTCAAGTTAAAATGAGGTCATATATCATGGCATTTCCAAATCCAAAATCTTTAAAATGAAAAGTGGAAAATTTGAAGAGTGTCAAATTGAGGTATTTTCTACATGAAGAAGTGGATTGGGTTTATGAAGGATCCCAAATTATTTTTGTCTATATTTCAACACATATCAAAAGTCTTACTGGTGAGAAATTTGGGGTGATACCATGTAGGTGTATTAATTCCTATTCTCTCTTTTCAAATTCACATCAGCAAATTTAAAAAAATAAAAAATTATAATATGAATTTGACTACTTATAGCTTTTGAAAAAAAATTAGGTATATTATTTCTATTATGTGGATGGAATTTTACTTATAATGTGCATAAAAAACCATTCATCCTTAGTAAATTTAATTTTCATGTTTCTATTATTTACATTTATACTTTGATTATCACATGAATTCATCACATATCCACAATAAAGTGTTTGCATTATGTAGGCATGTAAATTTGGCACAAAAAATTTATTCCTAGTGTTTATTATAAATTTACCTTATTTATTAAAAATGTACATTTAGCACATTTTTAGGATTATTCTAGCCCGAAAATACATCTATACTTGGTCCATTTATCCTAAAATAACCTAAAAAATTATAAAAAAAGGTATCCATCAACCTATCTACATTTCTTCTCACTTATCACCCAACCCAATCTAAAAAAATGAGTCAATATCATCTACTTAATATACTTATACAATGTATGGATATTTCCTTGATAAAACTATAAACCTATGGTTTGTCTCTTTTATTTATTTAGGTCCATTAGTCTAATTTTTTAAATCTTGGACATTTATACTTGTTTTTATACATTACCATACTCATAAAATGTTCTTAGGTCATCCTAGGGGAACCTATATACGTATTAATTAACAAATACAACCATTATCTAGGAGGTATATATCTATATTAAGTCATAATACATTTCAAAATACCAAGAGCCAAAAATCACTCAAATCAATCTTCACTTATTTCTCATACACTTATGGCATTATCTTCCTATCTTGGTCTCTCTACATTTCCCTTGTTCCAAAATATAGTATTATAATACATTTATATGCATTATAAATTATATGGAAAAGGATGTTCATAAGCCCTCACTCTATATAATCCATAGACACACTCAAAAAACTTCTTGGAGGTCTAATTTTGTGCATGTAGGATATATAGTTTGTAACATTGCCTTGATGGTTGCTTGACTCCCCATTTTTATTTTTATTTATTTTGGACTGTAATATAGGTAAAGGATGATATTAACATAATATGAACATTTTTTTAATTTTTGTCCTCAAATTGATGGTTTACACATAACAAGAATATAGAAATACATAGATGATAAAAAAAATAGAATGTGGAACACTAACAAGATAAAGCCAACTACAACAAGCCAAACCTAACCATAATTATAAAATCAAATTCATACAAGTATATTATAATAAGTATTCATTTGTCTTATTAAAGGTATATCTCTCATACCATCAATAGATTATAAATTTGAGGATCATGCTACACATAGTTTGCATAATTCGTCGATAGTCTCATATTTTCAAAAAAGCAAGTATGCATTATCATTATTTTCCCCTTTGTCAATCATATTGATTAGTCTAATTTACTCTATTTCATTTCAACTTGGTTCTTAGTTTATCCTATTAGATAAATATGAACACCATACTTTTATTCATGTATGCTTCAATTTATTTAATTTCAGCTAGATTATTCCTTATTTGAATTAAACTAGAATTATAAGAAAAATATAATTCTTTTGGAATATATAAAAAATATAATGAGTGACCCTCTACATTTTTAATATGGATATTTTTGTGTAATAACCTTTATTTATAATAATTCTAATGAAAAAGGTGCACAAAAAATCCATACATTCCATTTTTAAGGATCTTCTACATTTGATGAGAGATAACCAACTATAGGAAACTTACAAATAGTTCATATAGTAAATACATTCTTCTTTTTGAATGTAAATGAATCAACAACTCCTTATTTATATCAGTTGTTTGAAAATTAGTGATCCATTAAAATCATAACACAATGTTTACATTGCCTATAGAAATGAAAAACATATGAAAAACTATAAGGTAGTCTTCTATTGCGAGTCTAGTATATGACATCTCACTATACAAATAATTATACAACAATCTGAAATCATGAGCTAAATTTTGGAGCTAGATAAACAAAATAGCTCAAGCAGGAAATCGATTTATTATTGATGAAGTTGTGGGTAGTTCTTGATATAATCAATTTGATCACCTTTTTTTATTTAGGAAAACCACTACCATTAGGGTTTGTAGGTTGGTAATTATAAAAAATGTATGTAAATAAATAGTTATTAGGGCCTATAATTATACTCATTCTTCATTATAAATTTTAATCTAGACAAACTTATTTTCTATAAATGTATTCTCATCAATATCTTTTATCATGGATAAAATATAACCCTTCTTCCATTTTTTCCCTCAATTTATCTAAGATTTAATCTAGTTTCTTGATGGAGTTACATTATTTGAGTGTTTGATATATAATTCTTGTTAAGACATATTTTATATTTTCTAATGCTCTTTCTTCCACCCTTCAGCCCATGATAACAAAATCACATATCATAATTAGATTAAACATATGTACCTCATTTTAAATGTGATCATCCACCTATCTGTATCTTTTTAATATGTCATTAAATTTATCATTTTATCATCTCCACATGCAATAACATATGTTGTAATTACTGAATAAAATACTTGATTGATCATGTTTGACATAATTTTTATAACTAATTATAATGATTTCATGACACATTATTATGATAGTGCATATTCTTATTATTTTGACTTCACGATAACCAATACCAAATTAATTATTTAGTTTCAAAATGTAACGATGCCATTATGACCTTCTATCCACATGGGATATAATATACATAAAAAAGTATTCTTCATTTAGTTGATCCATTGAAGAATATTGGGAATGAAAATAAAATTAATATTGTGTATGAATGTGAATAATATTATGATTATGATGTTGAATGATAAAAATAATATAGAGTTTAGATTATTTATTATATTAATTAATGTTCCATAGATGATCATAGTGAATATATATAATCACACATGTATTGAAGGAAATTTATTTTCAAAACCAACCTTCTAATGAATTCTTTTTAAGATTCCTTATAATACTAATAAATATTCTATTTCTTAAAAAAAGTCTTCTATTATTCCAACAATGTCTCAACATGTTTGTATTTTTATAAAATATTCCAACTAACCAACATTTTTACATTCCTTTCCATGTTGCTTATATTTATAAATAGATGTTTTCTTATCACATTACTCAATTTTAGAAACATGTTTCTAATCTTTTTATTTTAAAAAAATGTTTTATTTCAACTCATTCTACTTATACTTCAATTCCAAATAGTGAAATGTTAATATGGTCATTATTTTACAAACTTAATTGATGGATTCTTAGCCTATTTTAAAAGAAACATTTTTGTTAAAGTTGCATTTACAAAATGAGATGAAATCAAACAAGGATAAAATTAAACCTTTATTGAGTGTGAGGTTTGGTATAATAATATGGTCACCATGATGACTAATTGACTACCACATAATAAATTTAAAAGAGGTAAATTATTTACTTCCAATTATTAAGGGTAATGCAATATTCAACACATATAATTTTTTAATTAAAATTGTGATTCTATTAGAGATGTTAAATTTAAACATTTAGAATACACTATGTTTAAGTATGCATGAGATCTTATAATTTATCATGGCACTAATTTTTCAAACATGATAATTAATATTGTAAATAATTATAATGAGACTCATCTTAATATTGATGGTAATAATGTGGCTAATGATATATAAAAACAATTAAAAAAACTCGTGTTACCTTAATAGGAATGTAGTAAAATAAATATACTTAATGAAAGTTCATATAATGTCTTGAATATATTTATTAAGTGTAACATGATTAAACTTCCTCCAAAAATATAATGTGACCATTCAATACCATTTCCTTTTTTTTATGAAAATGTATTTTATGATTATCATATAACTCAAGGATACTCTATTAATAGGTACATTATGTTGAAACATAAGATACACAATATCATTGATAAAAATGACATTAAATTGGATGGAAAAAAGAAACAACTCAAATACATAAGTAGATTTATAAAGTCACAATGATAAATCAATTATAGAATAAATCATCCATATGGTAGATAAACCAAAGTAAAATAATGTGTTAAGGGATTATGGAATACTTACACTTAATTTTTAATTATATTAGTTGACTTAGTCAAGGAAAATAAAGGGTATATTTTGATTATGTTGGATTAGTATGATAATCCTCTTGATAGTTAATATCATAAACATGTATTCATAAGAGAATTATAATAAGCTAATTAAATATTTCACATAATGATTCATAATGGATTAATATGAAATATATATTCTGAATTATTTATCTATAGTGTTTGATGTAATATCGATGATTTAGCAAACACATCCATGGTTATTATGAGATATGATAGTCTTGGTAAAGATATATTTGGTACTATTATTCTACTATTTTAGTGGGTCAAAAAAAAATTAAACCCTTATTTCATGTGGTACATGATAATGGATCAAACATGGAGTTTTACAAAATAGTAATACTAAAGCACAATGACACCATTGAATAGGTAAAAATTATTACATGGGGATATATCTAAGATGAATAATCCAAAAAAAATATCAAAATTATATTAGTGTCTTTAAAATAGTAAACTAAAATGAATTAATTAATTTGATAATAAATAGAATAATAAAAATACTAAAATTAATGAAAGGAACAAACTTGATACTCTATTCTAAAATTCATAAGTTTATCTAGATTGTGTAGGTGTCATATATTCTCTATGTTAAAATTTTCAATCTAATTCTCCATATACAAAGTCAAAAACTATCTTCTTGCCACCAAATATGTCATTTTATAGACTTTGTCATTGAATCTACCAGAACTATGTTTATGTCAAATATTTTATCATGTAATGAATATGTATAGCACAGTATTATAGATTTTAAAATTTTATATGTTGATAC
>JARHVA010004186.1:1130000-1177500 GCA_037957365.1 Torreya grandis
TAAATATAACTTATTTACTTTGGGTACATGAATTAATCCATGTAACTCTAAAATTTTAACTTTTAACTCCAAACTAAGTCCCTAATTAGAGTTTATAATCAAATATAATAAACTAATTAATTATTCTCCTAGTTTAGAATATTGTAACATGATACATAATAAGGATCTCTAGAAAGTGTAAAAACAACAAAAAAAATGTTGAATAAGGTTCTTTATGTATGTAAATTCACTAAATAACTCAATTATACACAAATGGTATATATCCATTGCTCAATCACAAAAACAACTCCCATAATATTCACTAGAATAGCTCCTTGGAAGAAAAGGGACTATTTGTAGTGTTGAAATTGAAAAAGAGTTCACCAAATTTAATATAATATTAAATACCTCTAATAGAAGATGTGGTGCACCAAGGGTTAAAAATGGACATGAAACCCAAACAAGCATGCTCACATACCCCCTAATTCTAACTAGGTGGAATGATGAAAAAATTATATATGAGTGGATAAATTCCACTACTCAAACACTAAAATTTTGACATTTTATGTACCAAAGTATATCCATATAAAGTTAAAGGAGACTATTATAGTATTATGATTCACCTTGATATCAACATCTAAAATTAGAGGAGACTATCAAGTATAAAAAAAAGTGTCAACATATAGGTAAAGTATCTCTAAATAAGATGGCCCTCATGGTGATGGGAGTGTCAATAAACTAAAATAGTAAAAAGGTGTACAAAATATATCACACACACATGAAGGTAGATAAGGCTGAAGTAACCCCCATGGTACTTTATAACTCAATATGACCATAAAATGCCCCCATAATAATAAAACACCAAAAAATAAAACACTAACATTGTATGCAATAAAATATATCCTTATGAGAATGATAATGTTATTTTATCAAAGAAATTCACTAGTAATGAAAAATTATCTTAAAATTAGCTACCGAAGAAAAGAACATCAGAAGGTAGGGGGAGTATTGTACAAAATATGAAGTGGAATAATGAAGGTACCATGTTTGTAATTCCCTTGTAGAGAATTATTTCATTTCCACAAAAATGATTTGTATTCCATTCTATATGAATATGGATGGAAAAGTATGTTACAACCTTATAAAAGTGCTTAAATAGAGCATGTGAAAATAAATATGGTAATGTGCTAGGAGAAACATACCTGATAGGAACACTCTAGGTGTTCTTAGGATTGTAAATCATAAGTGAAGGTGGAATAGATCTCATGTGTTTCTCAATTTCCTCATGAAGAGAAGAGAAAATGAAAATAGTATTTGAGTTGTCATAAAGTGATCTGAAGGAAGATGTAACCTCTACATCATAACCAATGCCATGCCAAACAATGCACTTAATAATATAGATAAGGTAAATAATACCATTTATATGTTTCTCAATGTCCACAAGTATACTATTATGGCTAATGGAATGACACATGAAAGAGCCAAAAGTAATGGTATGATTTTGAAAATAGGTAGGTATATATGCAGGTGAATTTATAGAGTAATATGTGAAATTTTTAATATCATTAGGCATTGTAGGATAAATATGAGAAAAAGATCAATTAGGATCTCGTAGGTCACAATATAAAAATGAATAAAATAGATACATACCATAATCAATAATAGGATTAGTGGATATAATAAAAGGATTAGATTCTAAAAATTAGGGTTAGTAGGTGTAGAATAAATAAGTGGAAGTGGTCTAAGAGCATGGGAAGATATGTCCATTGTATCAATATGATGTTGTAGGATATTTTTTTTTCTATAAGGAATGAATGAGGGATATCTTGTTGATAATTAGGGAGTGATAAAAGGAATTTTTATTCATTAGTTTCTTGTTCACTTCTTAAAGTGATAGAAAAGAAGATATTATAGATACAAAAAACCCATACATGAAAATAAATCCATAAAATTATATATGTTAGGTACCACCACATAAGTTTATAAGTAATGTGGAAACAAGTTCCAAGAAGAGAGTATAAAAAAGTGGCACAAACATTGATGAGGAAGAAGAATCAAAAGTGAAAGAGGACAAAAAAAAATTTGTCACTTGTGAAAACAACAAAATGATGCTTTCTTGAAAAAAATTGATTCCTTTTGGAAAAATAATGACCCTATTTCAAAAGAACACCCCCCCCCCCTTGAAATATAATATTCCACTATATAAAAAATCCCAATAAATTTTACCCCTCTATGTTTAAAATCTATCACTTTATAAATAGTGCCACCATATTAATATTTATCCAACCTCATTTTATATAATTTTAATAATCCCACATTTAAATATTGGTTGTCCCACTTTAAAAGGTATATTTCCTTTATACAAAAGTGATGTAAATATGCAAACACCCAAATTTATAATTTTCACTCTATAAATTATCATCACATATTAAAAGACATACCACTTGAATGTTTTTAAAATGGCATGTAACACAAACAAACCCATAAAATCAAAATATGCAGTTTGTTTGTGTGGTTGATGACAGGGTTTAGGTATGTTAATAAATCTAATTTTTTTCATTTAATTATATGATAAATGTTATAATTTTGAATATAAAAATGGTTTAAAGGATCCATTGTTGTGGTTACACCCATAATGAGAATTTTGCGGCACATTTTTTGGTGGTGGGATAAGCTTTGGAAGAATGGTTTTCTAGAGGTACTAAATTATGTTGAAAAAATGAGTAAAAATTATAGGGGACACAATATAGGGTAGTTTTGGGATATATAATGGTCCATGGATTGGTGATAGGGATATAATATAAATAATAAAAGCTTTACTGTGCATTCAATGTATATTACAAACACTTAAATGTAAATTAAATATGAAATGTTGTACTCACCCAAATCTTTTGTCTCCATTTGGAGGGAGTATTCTTGAACAGGAATTCAAAATCAAACAAGCCAAAAAAATTAGTGAATGGGAGCTTGTGTGATCCATGGATGGGAGGAAATTTTGGTCAATCTATTTTCTAAAGTGAGTCAATAATGCACGATTTGATGCAAAATTAATGTTCAAAATAAAATGCATGATGGATCATATATAGGTTGAGAGAGATCTTGGTATGACTTGGGAACCTTTGATGAACATGAGGAAGTATGAAATTAGGTCTGGATAGAGGTAATATTTTGAGTTTTATTTATTTTTTGAGGGCCAATCTGATAAAAACATTGAACCAAATCAATTTTGGAGTCGATTCAACAAATGGTGAATAATATGCATGCAAGCCATTTGTATATAAAATGTGTTAAACTCATTTTACTAGGAGCTATCACACTATAGATTGGAATCCATCAAAACATAAGTTATTGAAGTGTCTAAATTGGAAAAAATTAATTTAAAACTAATACAAACCCTTTAAAATAATTGAATATTCAAACTTGAAAATATAGTCGAGTCTAATAAATAAACAAGTCTGGTTGCACTTGAACCATATTCAAACAAATACATAATGTAATGTTATAAGATCAAATACTATTATAGAACTAATGAGTAATGGATCAAATAATTATTATTTTATACCTTATATGAGAGATGAATACTATCATTCATTAGGATCACTATAAAATTCATTACCATAACCATAAATCCATTGTCATGCACATAGAAAGAAAACTTAACCATGCATAATAAGTCTCTTTGTATATTCACATCATCTAAATGTTTTTTAATGCACTATAATAGTGCCTATATATATGAGAGATAAATTAAATTAAATAAAAATAAATTATTGGATTTTATCATGAAACATTATTGAATTTTTATAGAAATATCAGATCTGAAATTAAGTTTATATTAGGAACAGTTATCATAAAATTTATGCCTTTCTCTACACTCACTAGTGAACCTTAAATTTGACATTTTTTATGGAATAACATAGTAATTGAAAACCGATTTGGACTAGAGCCTGGATCAAGGGGCTCATTCCTAAAATCAAGTTCTTTTGCTGGACCCTCCTCCAAAACAAAATTTTGACTCTAGATAATTTACAGAAACGTGGAATCAATATTGTTAACAGGTGTATTTTGTGTAAGAGAGACATTAAAGATAGAGATCATATGTTTGTGAATTGTTCCTTCACTCAGCTTGTTTGGAAGGAGGTTCTCAATCTGTGGGGTATTACTTGGGTTCATCAAAAAAATGTTGAACTTTCTCTTAAAAGCTAGTATTGCCCTTCAAAGAATCCTAAAGTTCTCTTCTTATGGAAAATTACTCTTCCCCATATCTGGTGGGGAATATGGAAGGAAAGAAACAACTGAATATTCACAAACAAAGAGCTCCCTGGATGGGTGGTTGGCCAAAACATCATCAGAGCTCTAAAGGAAAATTTTTCTTCTCAAAAAAATCTAAGCTCTAATCTAAATGTGGATAATCCCCTGAGGAAGGACATTACTCTCGGTAAACATGATAACCCCAGATCAGATGTGACTTGGATTAGTCCGCCTCAAGAATGGATTAAAGGTAATTTTGATGGTGCAGCAAAAGGGAACCCAGGAAATGCTGGTTATGGTGGTGTTCTAAGAAACCATGTGGGAATGGTTATTGATGCTATTGCAATTCCCATAGGTATATCTAACTGCCATATTGCTGAAGCTACAGCTGCTCTACAGACCCTTAAATTAGCTGTGGATTCGAGATATTCTAAATTATGGCTTGAAGGGGACTCTTTGAATGTTATTAATATCCTTAATAATAAGAATTCAGTGTCTTGGACCATAGAGGATAAGGTTAAGGAGATGAAAACCCTTATGAAGAAATTTAAAGAAATAAAAATCACCCATACCTACCGTGAAGCCAATGGTGTTGCAGATTGGCTTGCAAATTGTCTGTCCAGGAGGGGCATAAAGTGAGGTGGGATGAAACCTTAGAAAGGAATGTGGATTTAAAGGCGATCATTCTTCTTAATGCCACACATGTGAATGAAGGAAAGATTGGAGTGTATCAAAATCTTAATGAGTAGGAGGAGTGGCAGCATGGGGAAAGAAACACAATTATCAAAAAGCAAGGCCCTCAAGAGGGAGAAGCGGATCCTGAAAAGCCATAAACAAATTCGATGTCCAAATTAATCTGACAGCAGTAGGATCCAGGGTAACATCCACAGTAAACAAGATTCTAAGAAAATGAGTATGGCGTGTGAAAGGAAGGGAGAACCCCGTAAATAGGAACCCAAGAGTTATGTAGAATGGAGAGAGAAACACCAAGTCTAGAGAATTTTGCAGAAAGGAAATGTCACGAGTTACATGGAAAGGCTTCACAGCTCTAAACCGCACATCACGACGGCCTTCTTTAAAAATTGGTCTGATGACAGGGTCACCCTGCATGGCGTAACTATTAATTTAACTGAGGATTTTCTTGTTGAGGTTACAGGGTTGTCAATGGAAGGAATCAAATTTTCAAAGCAAACTAGCATATCGAACGAAGCATTCTGCAAATTTCCCAAAATGGATGAGGAGGAGCAGAAAATGGTAAAAAATGGGGATTTTTATGAGTTGGATTAGATAAAAGGGATTTGGAGGGACGTCCTAAGTTGTATTAGGGAATACTTCATCCTGGATGGTAGAAGTAAACAAGTGCATAAGTTCCACTTCATCTTCCTCAACCACTTCAGGCATAAGGTAAGCTTATCTTTTCCTTTCTACCGTCGCTACTCCCTGATTCAAAGCCTTTATGCTCATAAGAAGAAAGACGTGCGCCCTATTCTTCACGAAGGCCTTATTCTACTCATTAAAGGCTTTTGCAAGAATAGGGCACTGGTAAAGTTTCCTAAATAGGGGAAAAATAAGTTGACAGGGAATAAAAAGGATGAAAATGAAAGCAGAAGAGGTAAAATTAAGACCCCTAATCCTAATACATAGAATGCAGTAGGAGAAAGGGGTTGGGAGAGAATTGGAGAACCCGTGGAGGAAAATCTGGTGGAAGAAGAAGGAACTGAGAGCTGGGAAACCAACTCTAGTAATGATGAAGAAGGATCTGAGGATATGGAAAAAGACAAAGTCAATACTGAGGAGGACTCTATTACCAGAATAGAAGAGAAGGAGGAAAACCAGAAAGACGAGGAGGATGACACTGTCCAGGAAGATTCTGGTGAGGACCCAACATCAAAGAATGAAAAGGAAATCCTAGTCCAGGAAAATATTCAAAACATGGAGATGGAAATTGAAGAAGGATTCAATGAGCGGGAATTAAAGAGCCAAGAAGACTTCTTTGAAGAAGCTAGAAATAGCCCAAACGAAAAGGTTGAGGACTGGAAAGGGAAGAAACAGAATGAGGAAATACACACTCCTTTGATTTGGGTTAACAGTAAAGCTGAGTCTTCTTCCCAATTAGATTCCTGGTTGTGTAGGGAGATCATCGATCTCAAGAAAAAAGCAGAAACTTTGGAAGAATCTCTGAAAGCTGCTTGGAACAAAGTAAACGACATGGAAAATCAGTTAAGTGAGATCCCTGTGAAGTTCAAAGTTTATGAAAACAACCTTCAGGAGCTTATAAAGGACAACAGAAAGAAAATGGATGAAATAACATCCAATATTTGTGCAGCTGCTATCAATATTGGGAAATGTGCCAATGAGGAGATGAAAGTACTAGAGGGCCCCTGCAAGAGGACAAGGCAAAGTTCCAGAAAGAAAGACACACAAAAAAGAGCTTTGCTATAGGCTTCCACCCAGGAAATTGCTTTGAAAGAAAAAGAAGCCATGAAGTTGATTCTAGAACTGGATGAATAATCTGGTCCTTTTTTTCGATTAAGAAACTGGTACTGTTATCTGGTTTTATTTTGCTAGTTTTCTGTTTGTAGTTCTTTCAGACTTTTGTTTTTTGGGTCTTGTTCGGTTGTATCTCTATGGTTTTAGGACCACTCTAAATCTATTTTTACTACCTCTCTATAGTGTTTTTAGGCATTGCCTGTGGGCTTAGATTGCTCTTTTTTTGCTCTTTGTTAAAGGGTTTTGGGGCCCCTTCAAAACCTGCTTTTACCTCTAATCTAAAACATAGTAATTGAAAATTAAAACCTATGTTAAATTTAATTTAAAAAATTAATGAAAAAAATTAAAAAGTGTTAAAATAATCACTCCACAACAATTCTAGAGCATAATATAAATTTTGGGAAAAAAACCCTTGCCAGAACTACACAATAATACTGCAAACACTGCTCAAATAGAGCACAAATTCACAACACTAAAAGTCTAGTTTAAAAAACTAGATAATACTGAAATAAACTTCAAATAACCCCAAAATACACTTAATATCTATTGTAACAAACCCAAAAATATGAAAATGCTTATATACTCTCTTCTTACACTAAATATCTACATAAAATATTACACTAGCTGAAATTTGTACTCCTTGAAACTCTGTAACTCCTGCATGGAATTGTGTGTGTGTGTGTGTGTGTGTGTATATATATATATATATATATATATATATATATATATATCATAAGGGTTTCATCCTTAAATCCTTAAGATACATGAATTTTCATCCAAATACCACCTTCATATAAGATTTTTCATTCTAGGATGATCTGAAGAACACTGCATGCACATTGTTTCAAAAGAGAATATCATTAGTTTGGTAAAAGATCCTTCAAAAAGAAATTATGGAATATAAATAACCAAGAGGGACCAAAAGGGGAACCCAAATAAATATAATTTATTTATAAAGATAAAAATCTAATTAAAAAATCCATTGGTTTTCATCTTCCTCCACTTTATATAACATGCTTTACTTTTGCTTTTGTCCTATTCTATGAATTTTCCAAATTGGCCAATTTTCCTTGAGGACAACAAAGAAGAAATAATTTATTAATTTTATTTAAATCCTATTATCCTCATCATTATAATACCATTACCCAATTTAGATAAAAGTTATTATTATTTAACTTGATGCCTATCATTTTTTCAAACATGGCAATCCCAAATAAATAATTAATTAAATATTTATTCCAATTTTATTTCCCTCATTCCCCTATAATTAGAAATTGGATTAATTAATTATTAAATTGAAATTAATTATAAGTGGGAAATGAAAATTACTCCCTCCTTAAAATTACTTTTCATCAATAAACTCAAACTTGGATGATTTACAATCACTAGAACTTCCTAAGTGGCATCCTCAATTGGAAAGCTCTTCCAATAGACCAAATATTTAGTGATATCTATTTTCCTCAATCTCTTAACCTTGGTATCAATCACCTCTCCAATAATGAATATTATTTTACCCTAATCATCTAAAGCTAGTAAATATATGGTAGGTTTAATATGATTTTCCAAAGCTCTCTTTAGACAAGAGACATATAAAACATTATGAATTTTACTATTTATAAAATTTATAGTTCATATGCTACCTCAGAAAATTTCCTTAAAATTCTATAGGGTTTATATAATTTGGTCTTGCATTTCTCTTTTCCACTTCTCTTGATGTATGATTTCCTATATGGATGAAACCTTAGATAGACCATGTCACCTACCTAAAGATATATATGTATGTAGTTTTTGTCTTCATAATACCTGTATTCATTTTGTGTTTTTTGCATATGATGTTTAAAGGTTTTCAATACTTCCTGGTGTTGGTTAATGAAATCACTTATTTCTAGATCTCTATTATCTATAGGAACCAAATTAATAAATGTCATTCATCATATCATTATAAATATTTAAATGGGGACATACCAATGGACATATGGTAAGTGGTATTATAGTAGAATTCTCCAAAATTTAACCACTTGGCCTGTGCATTTTACTAAGTTGAGGCATAATTCCTTAAGCAACCCTCCACCCACTTGTTTACTATTTCTATTTTCCATCAATTTTTGGGTGGAATCCAGTGTTAGCAGTGAGTTATATACCTATCAATCTAAATAACTCTTGAAAAAAAGAGCTAATAAACCTATTGTCCCTATCACCAATAATATTTTGTGGTAATAAATGCAATTTAAGAACTTCCTTAAAAAATAATTCAACAACTTGAGGGGATTTATATTCTAATCACATACCAAAGAAGTGTGTAAACTTAGTTTATATGTCCACTAATAAATAAATTCAATCTCTACCATTTACCTTAAGAAAACATGTTGTTTCTATCCATTTTTTTTTATTTTTCCGTAGTGTGAAAAGAAAGAAACTAGTAAAGGGGTCTGTAAGAGAATACATGTTAAGTGTTTGGGTAGATTGCCTAGTGTGAGCTAGATCCTAGAAGTGAAATCTTTCTATGAGGTTGTCAATCCACCTAATTTAAACATTTAAGTTTATAAATAAAAGTGGAAGGTGATTGAATTTAAAATATCAAACTTAAATTAAATATATAAAATAGCAGTAAATTAATTAAGACAACTAATGCTTTACTAAGATGACTAAAATAAAGCAACTAGTTTGGTTAACATTAATGCTGAAAATTAGCTAAAGCAAAGTTGTGGTTTTGATTTAGTAATTTCATAAGGGAAAAAGGATAATTTGGTTGGTGGTATTTGAATGGTTGATATGGTAAAAGATAAAGGGTGAATGGTTGATAAAGTAAGTAGTCAAAATTGCAAAGGGGATAAAAGGGCAAGATGTTAAAGATGGAAAAGTGACAAAATGGTGAATGGGTAAAATTATAAAAGATGGAAAATGGTAAATGGGTAAGTGGAAAATAAGAGGTAAAGGGGTTCAAGGTATGGATTTCAATAAATAATAGGCCAAAGGGAAGGAATAAAATAAATTTAATACAATAAATAAACAAATATTACCTTGAAGACTTATTGTTGTTGATGTTGTTGATGAAGATGTGGAAGATGTTGGCTTGCAAATCCAATAGAGTTTCATTAATTTAGATCTCCTCCAAGATGGATGAGTAACTTCCTTCACAAAAGGTAGATAATTTTCAACAAGATGAAAATTATCTAACCAAAAACCAACTTGACCATGGGTGAAGGAAAAGGGGGATTTATAACATTTGATGTCAAAAAAACATGCCAAAAGAGTGTAATAGTGAAATGTGGTGCCATTTTCCAAGTGGGCTCATAAGTGGCCATGAAATACAATGGGTTGAGACTCCCACTTAGCTAATAGATATTGTAATTGGTTAGTTTGTCTCCCACCTTGCTAAAGAGTCCAAAATGGAATGGGGATCATGCACATGGACCTAAATGAATCCAAAAGACTTTTCATCACCTTTTTCTATTTTATGATAAGTACTTAAGGAGGTGACCCAAAAAATGTGGCACCATTTTATAAGTGGGCTCATAAGTGGTCAAAAAAATAAAAGGTAGTGATATTCCCACATAGCTAATAGGTGTTCCACTTGGTTGGTTTATCTCCCACCTTGTTAAAGAGTCCAAAATGGAGCGGGGATCATGTACATGAACCTAAATGAGTATAAAATACTTTTCATCACATTTTCATATTTTATGATAAGTAATTAAGGAGGTAACCCACATACTTTGGTACCACTTTCATGCATGAAGACAAAGGATAATTTTTAATGATGGCCCCCTTACGAAGAAATTCACCATACTTCAAAAGGGGGACCCTTGTGATGCTTAATGATGTCATTTGACACCTTGGGTGAGGGTCCCAAGTGGGGTATGATGTACCTCTTCAAGCTAACTCAATTTCAATCCATGTCACTTGACATATCACTGTTAAGTCACCTACCATGTCACATGTCATGTCATCTTGCCATGTCACCATGAATTGTGATAGTGGGTCCCATAGTCAATAGTGACTTGGAATAGGTTAAGAGGGGTTGGGTTCAGGGTTAAGAATTTTTAGATGGGTCCTAGGGTGGGAATAAGGCATTTAGACATCTATAATTATAAATGTGTAATTTTTTAGTGTTTACATTTTGCCCATTTTTGTTATGCAGCTTTGAATTAACTAGTTAGAAAACAAAAATGTATCACTTGGTCAAAGGTTAGGATGACTTGAGTATGGGAGGAGGTGTTCCCCCTTGAACTAGGAGTTGATAAGGAAAATCAAAATCAAGTATAATTTTTATAAGATTTTGGGGGAAAAAAAAGGGTTGGGCATTTAAAAGGCAAACATGCACATAAAATATGACTAAGTGTGATAGTCAAGATCACACACAAATGAGAGTTACCAATGTTGGTAAAATAAGGTTTAAATTCTAAGAGACAAGTGAACAATGTACCATGTGATCATAACTATGGTTGGGCACACTTGTTAGTCTCTTAGACAAGGTCAGTGTTTTCATAGTTATTTAAATTTGGAAGTGATCCTTTGAAAAACATATATGGTCTAATTATGCACTAGGTGGTACAAATTCAAATTTTCAACATGGTTAGATTGGTCAATGCAGTAAAAAGGACCAAAGCAAGGTTGTCGCAAAAACATGTAATAGTTTGGGTCAAAACAACTAACCTCAAGGTGGATAAAGGTGAATGGGTGGGGATGGGTTGGTAGGGGGTTTTTGATATGACTCCAAATGCACTAAGATAAATGGATGTCGCTTATATAATTCAATGGATAAAATATTTAAAATAACTTTAGGCCCAATTTAGTTCTTTAGTGGAGTTTATATGGGTTGCCCTAATGTTATAAACCACATGGTTGGGTTTGGGTTGATAGTTTGGTACTGGTGAGGTGTTGTGGTGTAGATTGGTGAATAATCACCATAATAATCCCATATGCATTAAGAAGATAAAACATGGATGGGTAAGGTAGGATAACTAAGTGGGTAATAAAAGGCTAAGCACCAAAAATGTCTTATGATGGAGGTAAGCCAAAGAAGAGGTGCCTTCATGAGGAGGTTATGCCTTATAAAATTATGTGAGGTTATAAGCACAATGATGGCCTCTCTTTCTATGAGTTGAGTTTTAGGAGATGGCATCTATCAGGATCTGTATAGTCTTATTGGTGAAAGGTCATCATCACCATGAACTAATTTTTAAGGGTATTAGTAAAGTGATAATCTATAAAGAATTTATTTGATAACTAATTATATTCTACAAGGTAGAAAATTAGTAGCTTGGTGAGTGATAGAGGATGGACTATGCTTTACTCAAGAGTTACATAGCCAGTATGGGCAAAAGGTGTCCAGTGTACATCCTCTATCCCATTACCTCAAAACCAATGACTTTAGGTTCTACTCAGAAGAGGTGCTACTAGTAGGGAGCTATGTGGTCCAAGATATTGGTTATATAGCTAGATAAGATGGTCATTCAATTATGATGGATGATTTGTTAGGTGGCATAAAATAAAAGACTACCATTTTCAAATTTCATAAGTTTGGGACATGGAATAGTGGGATCATAGTGGTAAATGTTTGGAAGTTATCACCACTAGAAACAATGGTAGTTTTAAAGGTGTGAACATTATAGTGCCCCATGGCTGGAAGCTAATTTTTGTCAACTAGGGAAAAGGTGATAATAAAAAAAATGACCACCAGGCCCATAAGTATTTTCAGATGACAAAGCAATCAAAGACATCAAATGTGGATCAGATGATAAGGGAAATAAAAATACATTATGATGATGCATAATGACTTTATTGATATGACCAATTGGATCAAGGGATATGTTTTCACATTAAAAGGTAAGTAGACATGACCATTTCAAGTGAGAAGATTGTTCAAGGGAATCAATGATAGCATGGATAATCATGTCAATGAGAAAGAATGGTCAAGTATTTTATTTAAAGAATCATGCTAAGGATAAATGCCTATCATGAAGTTATTTGGTATTTGAAGTTATAGATAGTGCATATACCTACACAAGGTTGAAGATGGTGAATAATGGGAACAATGGTAGAAATAATAAACAACTACCATGACCTAAAATAGTCAATATGGTGAATATGAATATCTATTGGATACTATAACATGTATTGTCAATAATGGAAGTACTATTAAACCAACAAAAAGAGGAAAGGCACCCATGGCCTGAGCTTGAGATTGAATTCTTACCTCCTTAGTAGTGAAGAAGGTGAGAATTTCATTGCATAAGATATAGGGCTAGAGAACATGACCATCAACCTATCTATAGAGGGAACCCTCACTATCTAAGGGGATGTTCATTGAGGAAATAAGAGGTGGTACCTGTGTAAGTAGAAAAAATAGAGTAGAGTGATGTAATGGATATGATGGTTGATTAGGGTGAAATACCTAGAGAAAAATATGATTCTTTCCTTATGGGGATGAATGTAGAAGAGGATAACAAAGTATGCCCTTTAGTGGCTACTGATATAACAAATGTTATGGATGTTAGTCTAGGGAGTAATCAAGTAGAAGGATGGTTGAACACAAATCTAGAGTCACTAGATAATCAACCTAATATTTAGGTAGGAAAATAATGTATGTAAATGCCTTAGGTGAGGTTTTTATAATATGATAGCTTTTTATGTTTCATGTAACTCATTGCACCCTAAATAAAATATTGCATAATTTATTGTAAACATGTATGAAATGTGTTGGGTGTCATTTTTTTAATGTTATTATGCATAGGTTTATGTAGATACTCATGAATGTTATGGATGTGGTTATGATTGTTATGGTTATGGTTGTTGAAATCTTGTTTAAGGTAAAGTAGATAAGGTAAGGAAATTAACAATACTAGATGGTAAAGTGAAGAAAATAATCAAGAGACAAATGTCATAATGAAAATATCAACTAAGCACATTAGGATAAGAAGAGGGCACAATGTTTATTCTATGAGAAGGCATAAAATTAGGCCCAAATTGGGATTGTATTAATGAAAAAAATCCCTATGAATGTGTCACATGATCATGATTTGAAGGATAAAAAGGGTGTGTTGATCACACTTTGTCCAGTACACTCAAAATGTGTAGAGGTTTTAAAGGTTGAAGAGGTGATGGATAGGGTGAAGGGAGTAGTTAGAGAGGTATGAAAGGAAGAGCAATGTTTAATATATAAATACATTGAAATAAGAGATGGATGTATTGAATCAGTGAACTTGACAAGATTTCAGGTGTTAAAGCAAGAGAGTAAAGGACATAAGGAATCAAACATGTATATGTGCATATAATCAATGTGACCGTTGACCATACTCTAATGAGTGAGAAGCTAGAGTACCATACTCTAATGCTTAAGATATTGACCCAAGTAATATTTTGGTATCCAAATTATTTTTGGATGTGATGTTTTTAGACATGGACAAGTTTTATTAGGTTTAGAGGTTTACCGTTATGAGGGAAAAACTTTAACATAAGAAGGTTAATGATATGTGAAGAGGTGTGGTTTTGAAGTATAATGAGTTAGAGATAAAAAGTATCCATGAGAACCATGTTATGGGTAGAGCCATGGTACCCATATTTAGGATTAGTTTATGACTATGGTGGTTAAGCACATTATTATATGTTGTAATAAATTGTCCTCAAAAAGAGAGGAGGAAGATGGGTGAAGGTTAAAATCTCATAATCAAGGGATGAGATTAAGTTAGAAAAAAGGAGTGAGCTTGATTCTTCTTTAACAAAAAAAGATATACAAATGCAAAGCATTGAGAGGCTTAGGTTCTATTTTTCATTTCAGATCTAATAAATGATAAGCTACTAATCCATACCTATGGGTAATGATTTAGGGTCTAAGATAATTGAAGGAAAACTTGCCTTATTTACTTTTCTCCATGTTGGTCACATATTGGTTTTCTTTTAGGATGAGGTATCCGATATTGAAGTCTCAAACTTTGAGGTGTTTTTTATAGGAACACTTGATGCATTATTTATAGACATGAATATGGTTTAGGTTGGTTAGATAACATTCATAGAGTAACTCAAGCTAAGCTAAATGGTGCTGATAATAATCATCCTTGAAGATGAACTCTTGTAAATATATGTGAAGAGATGGGATTTGGACTTTGATAGGTAAGACTACCTCTTCTCCAAAGACTAGAGAGAAAGGGATATTACATGTAAAGGCTTGAATGCTAGTGTGATAGGCCCATAAAGTAAATGGGATGTGTAAAAGCCAATCTTCACCTGAATCACTAACTACTTTAGTTAGAATTTTGTTGAGGATCTTGTTAGAGGTTTCTACCTATCCATTTGCTTGTGGATGGTAAGGTGAGGGAAAACTTAGGCCAATGCTGAACATGTCACATAGACCCTAAACTTGCTTATTCTTGAAATATTTTCCATTGTCTATGATAATTTTATAAGTAACACCAAATCAGTAGATGATGTGATGGTTGATAAAGTTGACAATCTTTTCCACTTTGGTTGAGACTAGAGGAATAACCTCTACCCACTTGGTGAAATATTTGGTGGTTGTGATGATGGAGTTATGCCACTATGAGGAATGAGGGTTCATCTCACCAATAATATCTAGACCTCAATGTGAGAAAGGCCAAATGTCCTTAGATACTTGGAGGCCATTGGATAACATGTGATGTAAGTTAGCATGTTGTTAACATTTAACACACTTTTTTACATAATCAAAACAGTCTTGGTTGAGTGTAAGTCAATAGTATCCAATGCAAAGGATACATTTAGTGATATCTAGAATGATAAAGTGTCCCCCATAGATCCCATCATGCATTTATCTAGTAGCATGAGAAGCTTCATGGTTGTGTAGGCAATGCAAAAGGAGGCTGTCAAAACCAAATTTGTAAAATATTCCCCCTAGTATGGTGTAATGAGAGGTACCTTGAACAAAGGATCTTTGGGAATTTTTAGATAGTTTGGGAGGAATGATGGCAAGGCTGAGGTAATTAAAATTTTGGTTGTCCCAAATATCAAATGGGGATTTATCGACACTAAAAATGGTATGGAGGTTGGATTGGTTATAAGAGGGTGTGGTAAAATGATGAATGGTGACAAAGATTTTGGAATTGGAAGGCTGAGAAGGGATTTACGAAGCAAGGCAAGCCATTGTATCCATGAATTTGTGGTATATGTTAAAACAGATTAAACCATGTAATGTTTGAATGCTCTATGATTTTGTCAACTAAGAGTTTGTATTTTTTTAAGACATCATTCTTAAATTGATAGGATCCATTGACCTAGTTGACCATGAGCTAGGAATCATGAAAGACATTAATTTTCTTAATTCCCAAGGCTAGAGCAATTTAGAGACATATGACTAGGCTTCATACTTATCCATATTATTGGTGCATTCAAAATCAAGTTTGAAGGATAGAGGAAGGGGTTTTCCATCAAAGGGGATAAGGATGATACCAACTCCCCCACCATGTTGACACTTTGACCTATCAAATAACATAGTCATTTGGTAGGTTATGCCCTCTTGAGAAAGAGTAGTGATGGATTCATATATAAATTTAAGAGGTAGGAGGTTGGTGTTTTGTTAAAGGTGCTTCAACCAATTGGTCAAGAATTACTTGCCATTTAATTGACTTTTAATAAAGGAACACAAGATAAAACTCTTCTAAGATCATAATCCACATGGCCATACATTGGTTTTGGTATGGATTGGAATCCATGTACTTGAGTGGGTTGGTGTTGGTTATGCATAGGTTTTATGGTTAAAAAGGTAGTGGCAGAGTTTGGTGGTCATGAAAGTCAAGACTAAGTAGATTTTTTTGGGATGGGTATACCAAGTCTCATATTCTACAAGCATGTGGCTAATGTAGTATATAGCTTGTTCTCTATGTTGTTCATCTCGATGAGCCAACATTTCCCCTAACGAATGGTAAATGGTAGAGATATATAGGTAAAAGGGGTGGTCATCCTTAGGAGGGGTGAGGATAGGTACTATTTAAGTGATTTAAAGGGTTTTTGATAATCACTATTCCATTTTAAAGAGACATCCTTCTTCAAAAGGTTATGGAAAGGTTAGCACTAGTCTGAAAGCTAGGATATGAAATGACAAATGGATTGAATCTTTCCCTACAGGCTATATATTTGATTAAGGTTGGTAGGAGGAGGCATATCCAAGATTTCTTTGACTTTGGTAGGGTTTACCTCAATTCCTTGAAGGGAGATGATATATCTAAGAATATCTACTGAAAGGACCCCAAAAACACATTTTTTGAGGTTGAGTCTGATATGGAAATGGATTAGGAATTCAAAGATAGTGCTAAGAACTTTCAGATGATCTTTATAAGATTTGGATTTTCCCAAGAGATCATGGACATATTCCTCTATGATGGTGTGTATGAGATCATGGAAGATGTAGGTCATGGCTTATATGTAGGTTATACTAACATTCTTCAATCTGAAAGGCATGAATCTATAGCAAAAAGTTTCCTAAGGGGTGGTAAAGGTAGTTTTATACTGATCTTTAAGATCAATCAAGGTCTGATTGTAACCCAAAAACTTTACCATGCTAGATAACATCTCATGGGTGGCTATAAGATCAATAAGTTGGTTAATACTAGGTAGAGGAAAGTCATATTTGGGTAGGTCAGGTTAAGGCCATGAAATTTCACATTAATTAATATACCCCTAGTGGCTTTGGTGACATGTATGATATTTGAGACCCATTGGGGGTAGTCAATAGGTTGAATGAAGTTTATAGATAAGAGATGCTAAAGATCTTCATTGAAAATAAGGGTTATGCGAGGATGTATGTGTCAAATTTTCTATTTAATAGGCTTGGCATCATGATGAATGACTATGTGATGGGTAGTAATGGTGGGGTCAATCCTAATCATATCACTATAGGACCAAGCAAATGCTATGTTGTGGTCTTGGAGGAAAGAGGATAAGTCTTGAAGTTCTTTGGCATTCAATGATTGGCCTAATTTGACAATGTGGGGGTTGTTTAGAGTGCCCAAGTTGATTTCCATGGTGGATTCATTCAACATGTTCAATGTTTTAAGAGGAAGAGATTTATGGATTAAAGAATCTAGGGCACCAAGGTAGGTGAGAATAGAATCATCACCTTGATATTGGATGGTGTTGATGGTGAGAGAATCATTTTCTACCATTTCAAGATGAATGAGAGGAAGATTTTTAGTTTGGCCATTATTTTGATAGGTCAAAGGGCACAAACTAATAGTATTGACTAGAAAAAAAAGTTACGAAGAATGATGTCAAAATCCTTAGACTTTAAAGGAGGTTGGGTTGGTGAGGAGGGGATGTCTTAATTGATGGTGTCAATAGGTTTGGGTGAATTGGTGGGTTCTTCAGGTGGTACAAACCCAAATCCAAATGACTCATGATGTTTTTTGGTTTTGATCAAAGGAAACTCATGAGGTCCTTGTTCATATTGGCCAAGGAAAAATCCATTTTAGGCACACTTGTGAATGTATAATTTAGTGAATGCTAGCTTACCAAGGTAGGAAAAGTTAGAGGTAAATGGTTAGATGGAAGAGGTAGTGGTGGGAGAAAGAAGTGTCCAATCAAGTCCCCTATATATGAAGTTAATTTAATGGTTAGGGGGATTGAAAGGGATGATGGTTTCAATGTTAAGGTCATACGAAGGGTCATGTTTGAGGTTCCCATTTTCTTGAGGAGTAGTGAAAGCATTCAATGCTAAAAGGTGATACTCCCCTACAAGAATAAGTGGAACATGAATCCCAAAGGCTCCTCTATGGGGATATATGAAGAAGGAATGGATGAGCTAGTTGATGTTTCATCAATGGTTGGTCATTAGGGTGTAATTTTTGAAGGTGTGTTGGATGGGTGTATGAGGACATCATTGGGCGGATAGATCATGTTTCATATTGAGAAAGGATTTGGGTCTGCTTAGATATTGATGACTTAGCCCTCCTATTCAAACTTAATGGATCAATGGAGGGTAGAGGACGCACATTCCATGGAGTCAATCCAAGGTCATACCAATAATATGTTGTATTGTAATTCTCATTCCATAAAATAAAATATTTTAGGGAGTGTGTGAGGTCCTACACATATATGAAGGATGTTGGCTCCCAAGGTAGTGGCCATAGTGTCATTAAAGGATCAGAGGACCACTATGGATTCTAACATGATATTGTTTGGTAAGTTGAGTTGGTTGTAAGCATAAGAGGATATGATTTTAATGCTAGTTCCCCCATCAATTATCACCCTTTTGACATAGGTTTTGTTGATGTAAGTAGTAATAAAAAGTGAGGGATTTGGGTCCTTAGGGTTGATAAAAGGTATTTTTGAATTCTTAAAGGTGACAAGGTTGGAATTTTGAAGGGCACCAAAAAAGGTAGCTAGAGGTTTAAGGTCATTAGGTTGGACCTCAATGGATCACAAGGCCTCTATGAGTGCTTGGTGATGGTGGGAAGAAGTATAAATCAACTCATTTAATCTCATTTTTGTTGGGGTATGGTGAAGCTACTTAAGGATAGCTTTTTGGATAGATATTGCATATGGGTTGGATTGTGAAGGGTTAGATTAGGGGGCACATAACATAGACACCTTAGGTTTGATTGAATATGGAGATGGTTAGGTGTTGTTTTCTTTGGAGTTTGAAGAGGGTTAAGTCTAAGGAATGGACACCTTAGCCTTCACTTTATCCTTCTTTTGTGAGCTAGTGACCATGTTGATAGTATGGATAGAAGGAAAGAGTAATGTATTAGAGTGGTCAAACTCATATTCATTCTTAGGTGAGAGTGGAGGCATGGGTAAGTTTTTGGTAGGTATGGTTGTTGTTTGGGTTGGTATGGGTCTTAGAGGAGGTTCACCTATTAATAGATCATCCTCATTATAAAAGTGGTGGATGAAATCTTGGAGAGCTTTGTAATTCTCCATATCATGGCCAGTTGTCATGTGGTATAAAAAAATCAAATTGTTATTAAACCATGATGGTTTTGGACGTGATGGGTTAAAGGGTTTGATCGCTGGTAAGCTTAAGGAAGTGGTTTGCAATAACTATTAGAGAATGGTTAAGTAAGACTCATTTAAAGGTGTCAAATTTTAGGAATGCTTGCTTTAGGTGTTGATGTAGAAGGTTGTTCAGAAGTAGGCTTCATGATGGGTGTCTTAGGTAAGGTGATATGCTTGGTTGATGGTTTTGGTTTAGGAAAGATAGTTTATGACATAGAGGTGGAGGATGGCAAGGTAGGTAACTTAGGTATTATTGGTGCAGTAAAAAGAGGTGTATTAGAAGGTAAGTGTGAAGGTGTAACCAACAAAAGTGGTAGGGTTTTGGAAAAAATAATGGGGTTCATGCTCAAGGTAGAGGGATGAGGACCCAAAATGGAGGGAAATGTTGAGGGAGGAAAAGTTTTAGGATTTGGGCTTTTGGGTAGTTTTACCTCTTTGGTTATTTTGGTTACTAGTTTTGAAGGGGGTTTGGTTACTTGGGTCTTGACTGGCTTAGGTGGTTAAAGGTTGATTAGTTTGGTGGAAGTTCTGGTTAGTTGGGTGGAAGTTTTGGTTGGTTGGTTATTAGAAGTGCTAAGTTGTTTTTCCAAATAAGGGGTTGGAGGTTATAGTTTGGTAACATAAGGGAGACATAATTGTTGCCAAAAGGTATTTTATCCATGTTAGGGTTGGGGACAAATTTAAAAATTTTCACTAGCTTTGAGAAAGGTTTGATTCCCTGAATGGTGGATCTAAAAGATAATATGCTAGGTGGAAACATAAGGATGAAAAACTTATCCTCTTCTTAAATCAAAGAATGCAAGGTTAAGATAGATGGATCTTCTATGGGAGGAGTAGACAGGGGCATTTCCTTCTCAAGCAAAATTTCTATGGGAGGGGAGAGTTGCATGGTAATTTGTGATGAAGGTAAGATGGGTGTGCAGTCTAGTGTGTTGGTCAAAGGGGAAGTTGGTAAATCTACTACCATAATGAATGAAAGAGGAGGAAGAGGTACTTCCTTGGTTTGGGTTTCCAAAAGGGTAGAAGGTAACTATGTTACTTTCATAAGTAGATAAGGGTTGGTAGATTGGTGAGTGGGTTCTTTATTAGTGAGTGTGTCAAAACCCATGTTAACTTTATGGGTGTTAGGAGAGCATTTGATGTTGTTACTCTCATTTTTGGTGGGAGCATGGTTTATAAAGGTTGCCTAAATATGTCAAGGGCTTGGTTGGGTGGTGCATTGGAGTTGTCCAATGTAATCTCCCCCTTGTTAATAAGGGATTGGAAAAAGTATTTCACCTATTGATATCATGTCCTACGACTTAGTGAAAGACACAATAGTCATTCTCATTATACCAACCTGACATAAGGTGAGAAGAATCAAACTAGTGGAGTGGTTTAATTGGTGTAAGTTGGATGATATTATCTTTTAATAAATTTTACAAAATAGATGCTTAAGGTTCCATAAGTGGAGTTAATTTCTTTTAGCTATTCCAAGTTTGGTTCCTTGGGTTTTGGTTTGAGAAATTAGAGGAGTTGGAGGTTTGGTTCCTCAGGTTTTATTAGTTGGTAGATGGTGGAGGTGTAGCTTTGAGGATAATATCTTTTTTGGTTCCTTTATTCTTGGTGTTGGTATTGGGTTAGTTTCTTAACTTAGAGGAAGAATACTCATTGGTTTTATAGGTTGAGTTCATGTTTTTGATTTTAAGACTTCTTTCATCAATGGCTCAATTTTCTAGTTTATGAGCTATAGTAAAATCTTGATCAAAGGTCCAAAATATTTAGACATGTAATGTGGATGAGATATGTTTAGCACATGCCTAAGCAAAGAGCTCTATAAGTTCAAGTTGAGGTAATGAAAATGAAATTTGGTTAATTATCCACCTCTAATGAGCTAGAAAATCAACAATAAATTCATTCTAAAATTGCTAGATGGAGTAGAGGTTAGTGATAAAAAATTTCTTAGATATATTGATCAAAAAGTGATCCAAGAAGTTTTGGGCTAGTTGGGTGAAGGATAAGATGGAATGTTTGGGTAAGGCACTATACCAGTCTAAGGCTGGGCTAGCTAGAGACATCAAGAAAGTGTAGAGAAGAAGGGAATAATCATAGGTGATGAGATAACAAGTATGCCTAAATTCCCTAAGGTGTTTTGGGGATCCTACTTGATTTTAAATATGGATAACTTGGGAAGTTCCCATTGGGGAGGATATGGCTTAATGGGTATGAATGGATGTATAGGCTTATTGTAAATTTGGTCATATGATAAGCTATTGTGAGCACCCAAGATGGATGACTTTAAGGTGATCATCTTGTCCATGGTCATCTTCATGAAGTTTTCTTGGGGTTGAGTACCCAAAAGGTTGTAAGATGCATATTAAGGTGGTGGCGATTGGTAATAATGTTAAGAGTGGGTATAAGGTTGAAAGGTTACCACATATTGATATGTAGATGAAAATGGTTGGGTAGAGGTGGGTGGTTGGGTAGTGGGCATATGCCCTTATGGGTTGTGGAAATAACCAAATGTTGATTGTTGGGTAGTAGTGGTAGTTAGGTTAGTGGCTGATGGAAGGGTGGTGACACTTGTACTAATTGATGGTAACATGGAGGGTATGGACACCATAAGGATTTGAATAAAATTAGTGTTTGATGGATTAGAGGTAACTAGAGGAAGATAGGTAGCAGTAGAGGTTGACACTCCTATTATAGAGGAGTGATTGGTAAGAGGTATAAGGGTAGCAGTAGTTTGGGTTGGTTGGTTTTTAATGGTAGTTTCAAATGAATTATTGGTTGATGATATAGATTGGGTAAATAGAGGTTGAGTAGTACCCATGGTAATAAAGGTACTCCTCATGAGGTAAAGAGGCATGCCATAAGGTGGATCTAAAAGTGGGGTTGAAACTAGGATTTGGTAAGACATAGTTCTAAGGTAATGTTGTAAGGTTATGTGATTGTTGTTTAAGAAAGAATAAAAATTTGTATGTATTAGGACTACGCTAGTAGGGCTTCTTAGAGAGTGAGGGGAGCCGACAGGTTGAGAAATGTTTTCCATGGATGTAGAGGTGGAAGAGGTTGGTTGATTTGGTGGTGATTTTTGTTTTTAAAGGTCCCTTCATTGTTGGTAAGTAAGAACCATATGATAAAATAGGGAAGGAATGATATGTTCTCACACCTCAAAAAAATTACTAATAAAAAAATAGTCAAGGCAAACAATTCATTGATGAAGAGTGCATTAAGTCCTATGATTATTTTTAATCTATCTTTTGGTGTATGTCTTAGAAAAGTGTGAAGAGGAAATTAGCTTGAATAGGTCCTAGAAAGTAATCTATATTTGGTTTCATGCTATATTAAGGTGTTAAAAATAAGTATATATTGGATTGAGTATGTAGCTTGGTACTTGGGACTTGATCCCCTCACATCATAATCCTATAGCCAGTGTAGGTGATTAGTCAATATATTTATTACCAATGCTTATACTCAGACAAAGAACTGAGTTGGTTATCCCCTCGATGATTAAACCCAAGCAAGATAATCAAGAAAGGGGAAGGTGATTTGCTAGGTGATGAAATCCTAGTTGGTCCTTGTCTCAAGTGTGTTTTGATTATTTATTGTGCAAGTGGTTTGGTTTGTGTAACATTTGTGATGCTATGATTAATTTTCTTGATTAATTAAGGAACTAGATGAACTAAGATAAGAAGGAAAACAATGGATGTAAGTTAATTTTAAACCAAAAGAAAAAAATTATATTTATTTTTATGGAAAAAAAAACAATTAAGATGCACCTAAATGAAACATGAAGATGCAATCCTAATCCTAGGATGAATTCTCTCTTGATATTTTATAAATTGAAGAAAAAAAAGTGATTTATTTTTTTTCATTTTTTCCTATTTTATAAAACAAAAGAAACTAAAACTTATATTTTTAAAGAAAGGAATGCTTAATTTCATAAATTAAATTAAATATAAATTTGATTTTACTAATGAAACTAAATGTACTAAAACATCTATGAACCTAATAAAAATCTAGGGTCCCACTGGGCATGCCAAAATGTTTCCATCTAATTTTTTTGTTATTTCCTTAGTGTGAAAGGAAACAAACTAGTAAAGGGGTGTGCAAAATAATACCTATTGAATTTGAATGCATTGAATATATAATTTATGATAACTCATCTTTGGCTTATGAAGATGACCTATAACTGAGAAAACATTACCACAAAACTTGTTTGTTAGACAAGTAGTTGGGTGGATTGCCTAGTGTGACCTAAATCCTAGAAGTGAAAGCTTTCTAGGAGGTTGTCCATCCACATAATTTAAAAATTTAATTTTATAAATAAAAGTGTAATGGGATTGAATTTAAAATATAAAAATGAAATTAAATATATAAAATAACATCAAATTAGTTAATACAATTAAATGCTTTACTAATATGATTAAAATAAAGCAACTAGTTTGGTTAACACTAATGCTAAAAATTAGATAAAGTAAAGTTGTGGTTTTGATTCGTTAATTTGATAAGGTTAAAAATATATATTTTTTGGTTATATTCAAATTTTTTAATTGAGAAAATATAAAGGGTGAACGGTTGAGAAATTAAGTAGTCAAGATGTCAAAGGGGATAAATGGGAAAGATGCTAAAGATGGCAAAGTGAAAAAAGGGTGAATGGGTAAAATGATAAAATATGAAAAATGGTAAATGGGTAAATGGAGAATAAGAGGTAAATGTGTTCAAGATATGGAGGTTAATAAATAAAGGTCAAATGGAAGGAAAAAAAAATTTGAATACAAGAAATAAACAAATAATACCTTGAAGACTTGTTGTTGTTAATGTTGTTTATGAACATGTGGAAGATGTTGGCTTGCAAATCCTATAGAGTTTTGTTGCTTGAGATCTCCTCCAAGATGGATGATTGACCTAATTCACAAAAGGTATATAACCTGAAACAAGATTAAAATGATCTAACCACGAACCAACATGACCATGGGTGAAGGGGAAGGGGGATTTATAGCATTGAATGTCAAGAAGCATGCCAAAGGAGTGGAATTGTGAAATGTGGTGCCATTTTCCAAGTGGGATCATAATGATCATAAAATAAAAGGGGGTGAGATTCCCACTTACATAATAGATATACAAATTTGTTTTTTTGTCTCTCACCTTGATAAAGAGTCCAAAATGGAGTGGGGATCATGCACATGGACCCAAAAGAGTCCAAAAGACTTTTCATCACCTTCTTTTGTTTTATGCTAAGTACTTAAGGAGTTGACCCCAAAAATGTGGTGACATTTTCTAAGTGGGCTCATAAATGGTCATGAAATACAATTTTTTGATATTCCCACTTAGCTAATAGGTATCCCACTTGCTTGGTTTATCTCCCACCTTTCTAAAGAGTCCAAAATGGAGTGGGGATCATGCACATGGACCGAAATGAGTCCAAAATACTTTTCATCACATTTTTTTGTTGAATAATAAGTACTTAAATAGGTTACCCACATACCTTGGTACCACTTTTATGCAAGAAGACAAAGGATGATGTTGAATGATGGCCTCCTCATGGAGAAATTCACCATATTTAAAAGGGGGACCCTTGTGATTCTTAATGATGTCATTAGGCATCTTGGGTAAGGGTGCCAAGTGGGGTATGATTTCCTAGTTCAAACCACCTCACTTTCAAGACATGTCACTTTCCATATCACTATTAAGTCACCTCTCATGTCATCATTCCATGTACGATGAATAGTGATAGTAAGTCTGATAGTGAATAAAGATAATGAATAGTGACTTAGAATAGGTTAAGATGGGTTGGGTTAAGGTTAAAAAAGGGTTATGTGGGACATATGGTGGGCCAAATGCATTAAAACATCTATAATTGTAAATGTGTAGTTTTATAGTGTCTACACTTGTGATTAAGTCCATTGATATACTCTCTCATTTTTACTATGAATGGGTAAAGGATGGAGTAGTCTTGTTGGAAAACCTTTTTCCTCTTTACTATATGGACAAATGGTACGCTCCCTAACATTATTAAGAACATAATTATTGAGGCCCTTCCAAGTTAATCTTTCCTAAATTTTCTTATATGTATTGTATTACCCTAGGTATCTTGCTACTTGCACATCATGAACTACTCTTAAAATATATCCTTCATTGTAGATTCAAGAACTAAAACGAATCTATTTTTATAAAAAATAAAATCATCACATATTATATACTTGTCACCGTTTACTAATCCATCAATAATGTTATTATCAAAATCAATCTTTACATATTCCATCATAACAATGGCCTTTTAATCAATAAAAATAGAAGAAATAAAATACAAGGTATATTTCCTAGAGAGTACATCAACTACAATATTTATATTCCCCTTTATGTATTATACATAAAAATTATAGGATTTTAGTTTAATCACCCATTTATATTTTATATCATTTAGATAGAATTTGCCCCAAAAAGAATTTCAAATTATTATGGTCTATTTTAACAACAAACTTTCCACATACCAAATATTGCTTGAATTTTTCTAATGTATGCATTATGGCTAACATTTCCTTGCCATAAATAGAATATAATTTTTATAAATATTTTTAATTATTAATTTTAAAAGTAATATGATGCCTATTTTGAGTTATAATGGATCCTATTCCCTCTCTTGAAGCATCACATTCTACAATAAATGGGAGGGAGAAATCAACAATTGCTAGTACTGAGAAAGAGCTCGTTAACTCTTTTAATTTATCAAATGCAGATTGAGATAATTTTGTCCATAAAAATTATCCATTTTTGTTAAAATATTTAATAGGCGATACAAATTGAGAAAACCCCTTGATAAATGATAAATCTCTTTTAATAACTACATAGCGTAAAGAAACCTCTCAATTATATTAGAGAAGTAGGAGTTGGCCAATCTAATATCACTTGAATATTTTATTGATCACCTTTAATACCTTATAAATAATTATATTACCCAATTATAAAAATAATGTTAATACAAACTCATATTTTTATTCCTTAGTAAAAATACATTCTTCTCCAATATGCCCAAAATCATGTCTAGATGTTTTAAGTGATCTTGCCATGTCCTACTATAAACCAAGATATCATCAAACAATACCAATAAAAATTTCATACATTTGACATTGAAGATATGGTTCATAGTATATTAAAATGTATCATTAGCATTATTTATCCCAAAACTTATGACTAAAAACTCAAAATGTCTATAATGGCACCTAAAGATAGTTTTCTATAATATATTCATCTCTCATGGATCTGGTGATATCTAGATCTTAGATCAATCTTGGAAAAATAAATAAAACCATGTAATTCATATATGATATAATATATCCTAAAAATAGGATACCTATTCTTTATGGTCTTTTTATTTAAGTCTCTATAACCAATGCACATGCATAGGGTCCCATCCTTCTTTTTAAGAAGAAATATAAAAGATGCAAAGGGGCCAACACTTTGTCTTATGAAATCCATATCTATGAGTTATATAATGCTATTTTTAATATATTATTTAAAATCCATTATGTGGTGGTATGGAGTTGTGATGACTAGTGTTTTACCTAGTACTAGTTATATGACATGTTAGAAACCTCTATCTAGGGGTAAACTAGGTGGTAAATCATTGAAAATTTTACTATGCGAGTTTAATATTTTTTGATATCGACATGATAAGGATTAGAATTATATTTATATAAATTATAGGATTTTATCAAATAATTTATTTCCCATGTTATTTGGCATATTTTAATAACCCTCTCCATTCTTTTTGTTGTGATAATTTTTGGTGATCTATTGGATAAGACCTTGAAAACTATCTCCTTCTCATTAGAATAAAACTTTAATTCCATAGTCTAGTAATTCTAGTGAAAATCCTCAAAAGAATATAACCACTACCCTCATATAATCATACCTATTCCACTTAGACTCACCACATAAAATTCATGACATACCTTATAGTCTCCCACAATAACATTGAGCTACTTGATCACTTTTTTACATGGAATTGTAAATCCATTTGGAAAAACAACATTGAATCCTTCAAAATCTTCCATATGTAACCCTGTTTTAACCACCAATCCTTCATCAATTAATTTATGTGTGGCTCAACTATCAATAATTATTTTCATTTTTTTTCCATTGAGCACTCCACGAACTTGAATAGGGAAAAATTTAGGTGCCCCTGATAAGTTTACTAGAGTAGCTCCACCTATAATTTCATTTCCCTCCTCTTCTATTTTTGGGTTTTCCACTTATTATAAGGTTTCAACTTCTTAAAATCCTTCTTAATCATCTAATATCACTTCAATATAGTTTACTTTACCTTTACCCATACATCTATGACCTAGTACCCACATATCTTTACATGTGAAATAAAGCTTCTTCCTTCATAATTAATTCCTAGAATCCTCATCTATCCTTTTTGTGTTATAAGGAGGCATGTTTTTCTAAAGATAAGTAAGAATTTATCTAGTTTGAAAATTTACCCTAATTTTATCAGGATAAAATGGTTTGGAAGGATAAGAAAACTTACACTTATGTCTAAGGGTTTAAGATTTAAATATATTCTTATAACATCCTCTAAGTTGACTAGTACAAAATCCTTGATAAAACTCTATTAAAATAAATCTACCATAGTAAGTTTGTTATGTAAAAGTGAGGTTGTTAATATATGAAACAACCCACATGGTTTTTAGGTTAGTATTGTTAGTTATTGAAGTATGTTAGTAAAATAATTTTATTACGAAAGTAATCCATAATATAGAAGATTACGGATTGTTATTTGGTTATTCCTTATCCTATTTTGTAGGACTATTATGAGCATATGTAGGAATATTAGTATGGATTGTGCATAGGAAAATTTGGCCTTAATTAGCATTGTTTTAGAAACATTTTATCCCTTTATAGTGTGTGATGCTCTAGATTCCAAACCTTGGAAATATTATATGTATGTAGAGTATTAGTTTCTCATGAAAAATGACACATAGAAGCTTGTTAATCTTCCATTAGTGAAAAAACCTATTAGATGAAAATGAGTCTTTAAGATTAAATACAAATAAAATGGTAGTATAAATAAGCACAAGGCAAGACTAATATCAAAATGATATCTATAGAAAGAAGATATAGACAATGAGGAGACTTTTTATCCCATAGCTAAGATAAAGACAATCAAAATGATCTTTGCAATGGATGCATATCTCAGATGGAACATTCATCAGATAGTCACTAAAAGTGAATTCTTAAATAGAGATATATAGGAAGAGGTCTACATGACTCAACCAAAATTTTATGTCATACCAAGGTAAGAGAATAATGTGTACAAACTCATAATTTTTTTGTATGGTATCAAATAGGATCCTAGATCTTGGTATATAAAGAATGATGAGCATGTCATTAACTATGGATTTCAAAGGAATCCATATGAACCTAATCTCTACCTCAAAAATTAAGGGGGGAATATTTTTATTATTATTGGCTATGTCAATGATCTCATCATCATTATAATTTCAATGATGGTGATTGATGCAATAAATAAGGATCTCAAATAATTATTTGATAACAGATCTTAGGATACTTTGCTACTATATTGGATTAGAAGTTTGGAAAAAAGAGCACTGAATATTCATGTCTTAGATGAAGTATACAAATAACCTACTCAAGAGGTTTAAGATGATGGATTGTAAACTAATGACTACACCTATGGAGGCAAGGCTTCATATATCTCATATAAATACATAACCTCTAGTATATGCCACTCTTTATCATTAGTTAATTGGGAAACTCATCTACCTAACATACACTAGGCTAGATATTATCTATGTTGTCATATATCTTTCTTGGTTCATGTAGGAGCCAAAATTAATCCACTAGAAAGTAACTAAATAGTTACAATGATAACTCTGAGGAGCAATGGATTATGGCATGGAATACACTAATAATTATATGTTATTAATTACATGATACATATACATAAATCATGTAGGTTCAATTGATGACATAAAATCCACTTTTGGGTTTGTGTTTTTTTGGGACATGGATGATCTCATGGGGAAGCAAGAAGAAAAATTGTGTTTATCATTCTTATAATAAGGTATAATATCATGCTACATGAGGAGATTTCTATGAGGTGATATGGCTATGTCACATACTAACAAGATTGGGAATTCCACAAACTCAACCAATAATTCCAACCTATTATAATCATGGTGTTATTAAAAATGTTTGTAATCAATTTTTTCATGAATACACTAATCAAAATGAATTTCAAGTCCATTTTATACATTAACATGTTTAAAAACATAATATATAACTTTAATATTTCCCCATTAAAGATCTATGTGCAAAAGTCTTCATGATGTTACTTGCACACAATAAGTTTGAGGCATTCAAAATCTCTCTCTCTTGTACTCTCTAACCTATGATAAATTAACAGTGGGAATGTTATAATAAATCTACCATAGTAAGTTTGATAATTAAAGTAGAGGTTGTTAATATATAAAACAACCCACATAGTTTTTAGGCTAGTATTGTTAGTTTTTCAACTATGTTAGTCAAATAATTCTATTATGAAACTATTTTATAATACAGAAGATTACAAATTGTTATTTGGTTATTGATCATCCTATTTTGTAGGACTATTATGATCATGTGTAGTTTATTTATATGTGTCTATAATATAATTATAAAATCTCAATAAATCCTATTAGATTTATGCTTGAAACCTCTAAGGGGATTAAAAAGTCCATCAATAAAGATAAAGATAACTCTTTCTTATGAAATATCACTTATCATTACAACCATATTTTGAAATTATGATACATATGCACCTACTAAGGTTTGTTATTTGACTTTAGAGAGTTGATTGATGTACTCTTCTTCATCCCTCAGGTCACATCCATCAACAAACTTTTGACTAAATTATTCAAAGGTATTTGCTTGGTCATGTCCTTGTGTTATTAGGCAATAATACCACCAATCATATGCAACACCCTCCAAATGTAAATTTTTAAATTGAATGGCTTCATTCTTCTTCATAGGGATGATATTAAGGTAGGTCTATAATTCATACAATAAGCCTGAGATCAAATTATATCACTACCATCACAAGTAGGAGCTGATAATCCACTTAATTTTTTTTTCAAATCTTTTCCTCCACCTCTTTGATAATTTCCTTATACTATTTGGTTTGTGTATCTTTTTGACATTTCTACAAACTTATCATAAGAAATGAGAACTTTCAAACCTTCATCTAAATTCTTATATGCACTATAAATCTTTGTTACTTCTACTGTAACCACTCCAATAGACTGAAGGAGTGTAATTATGATCTCTTCCTCTTTTGATATTAATCTAGTTTTTGGGGTTTTTTAAATTTAATGACCTATAGATCTATTTATCATAGGTGAGGCTTCCCTTTTAGGAATATTCCTAATACTTAGTTGACCCACTAGTCTCCCCATCACCTCCCTCAACTCTTTTTGACTATAATTTATGTTTTTCAAGGTGTTTTAGAATTTAATTTATCTTCATTCATATGTGACCATTTGTTTACCCCTTTCAATTTTATACATAGTTTTTTCTACTAAGATTAATTTCTCTGATTATAACATCTTTTATTCCTATTTAAAATACCTAGTTTCTCTCACACTAGGAAGCATTAAATCTTAAAACCCAATAGGATAAAAATATTATGGATTTGATACAACTATCATGTACCCTTATTAGATTTTTTAAATAAATATCATATTGTTGATGGGGGAAAATTCACACTTTCGTAGGAAGTCAAACTCTTGCCTTCTCCTCGCAACATGGAAACTCCCCTCTCGCCTGTGAGATTGGCAAAGTTGGAGGGGAGAGTCTCTAGATAAGGGCTAGCTCCCTTTGATGCATCATGTTTGTTCCAGCAAGTGCAAAACACATATATATAGATAGATATAATGGGGGGGTAAAAAGGGAGAAAGATATAGGAAAACAAACTACTCTAAAGAGGTGATGCACCAAAATAAGTTGACCTTCTCACATCCACACTCAGAATCAGACAAAAAACAACATACATACACTTCAGACTTGGCAGAAGGACCAAGTTGCAAGAAAATGGTAGGGAGGTTCTTATGAAAACATAGAAATAGAGACCCACCAAGGTGCTGTGAAATGCACATTGTAAGTAACATCCTCTATTCTATACTTCTAAATAGAGCTCTTCTCCTGTCAGTTGCAAAATGGCACCTTGTAGATAACTAGTGTGTTGGTGTTGAACCTGTGAGAGCATCAAAAGACAATGACTAAACACAAATTAACACTTAGGGCATACACAGAATATCTATCCAAGAAGAGGTAAAACTACATTTATTTGATTCAAGTGGAAATTTTAACAGGGCTATGCCTTATAAAATGTGGAAGCTCTTTTTACAAATAACAAGTTCACAAATATATATGAGAAGCAAGGAGGCCCATTTGGCGCTCCTTGTTTTACAAGTGGTCTATCACGTCCCCTCATTGGGAAGAGGAAAACACTACTACCGATTTCATCTTTTTAGAAGAGGCCTACTGGAACCATGTTGTATAATCACCAAATTTGACTTTGGCATTTGAGCATTAATGTCGACCACAGGTTGTGCCTCTTTTTTGCCAACAAATTTAGATTTGCCCCTTTTTAAAATTCATGGGCCATGATGTTTTCTATTTTTGCCATTTGGGGATTATCAGGCAATAAATCGCCTTCCCTTTACCACTTGGACTGCATTGTCTCTTCTGCACCTTGTCATTCTTCTCTTTTCTCAATTTTGTCTCTTCTAGCTCCTTCAACCCTCGAGGGTAGACTTTTTAGCAGGTCACTAATTTTTGGTCTTTATTTTCCATGGTTATCTCTCTCTCATTTGAAAAGGAATGGCTATTTCACTTCGGTAATTTTGATGCCCTTTGGGATGTCACCATCCCCATCATAATGTCATTCGGGCCTTCGATGGCTTCTCTATAGCTTGCTTAGTCTAGGCACCCCTCTGACTTACTTAGTGCCCCTTTAGATTTGGGTTGGAAGTCCCCCAAAAGGGCACCTACCCTTTGGGGTCCTTTGGTGGGTCCTTTGCATCTCTAGACTACCCCTTGGGCTCTCGCGAACAATTTTCCTGGGTTGCTTTGCCTCTGTGTATTTTCCATAGACTTTTGTTCGCAGACATTTTCCTGTAGACAAAATGTCTATGGAAATTACCCCTAGCCCCTGGCCTTTGATTTAACTTTGGACTGAGCTCAAATTCCTTCAGACTTTTTGTTCGAAGGAATTCCTTCGGATAAAAAGTCTGAAAGAATTTAGGATGCAAGCAAACTTAATCAAATTTTGAATTTTACCCAATTTTCTTCCTTTGTGTGCCTACCCTCCACTAGGGCATTTAACTTTGGATTGCCATTTAGCCAAATGGAAAACTAATGAACTAGGTGTTGAACTAATGAATCAGGCCCAAACTAAACTTGAAGAGGGATGAACTAAGTGCTGATGAGTCAAGGGGCTTAAAACAAATGACTGAACTAATCAAAGAACCAAGGCATTAAACCAAGCCAAAGAAAACATGTCATTATAATTGAGCAACCCAAAATGACTGGCTTCAAATAGCAAGGGAAGAAGGTGACCAAAATTTTGCCTATGGGCAAAATTGGTCAATAGATGGCGACTCACAGGGGAAGCATGCCTGCTATGCTTAAAAACTAGTTGCCTAAAAATCCATTAGGTGTGGAGTCAGATGCAGCTATGAAAGAATTAGTGATAGCCCTAAAAGATCTAAGAATCAAACATGAAGCCTTTACCCCACATGCAAATGGAAACACACACAGCTAAAAAACACTACCTGTGTAAACTACACTTAGGGAAAATAAGAAAGACAACTAAAAAAAACTATTATATACAGCTAACCAAGAATGTTCACCTCCCTCCTAGATCAAAGGGAAAACTTCTTAAGTCCCCTTCCTATCAAGAAGACTTATGGTGCCAGGTAAGTAGCTTAATGAAAAAGAGAGTTGGTGACCTGCTCCTCTTACCTACCACTTGAGTTGGCTTGTAACTAAGTGGGTCAAAATCAAACATGCTTTTGACATATATATACTCTGCTTGTCCTTGGAAGCCTATTTAATTTTGTTCCCTTTTATTGGTGCTCCTCACCAAGAAATCAATGGCTATTGGCTCATCACCATAAGCCCTTTGATCTGCACATTCCTTATGTAATGTATCATGGTCTGATTTGCTTTTTTCTACCTCATTGAATTTTTTTTCAAACTCATCCTCTGCTTCTTCTTAGCCTTCTTGAAGAAGGGTGACTATGGTGATGTCTGAAATGGATTCATGAAATGATTGCTCATCCCATCAAACATCACCTCTTTGTTCAATGCTCTCTTCTTCAAGGCATTCCTCCAAGAAGACAAACCTCTCCTTTTCCTCCTCAAAGATCAGGACCTCTAGATGCTCAAAGGTATCCTCCTAATCCTCCTCTAACTTAGGCTCCTTAGTATAGTCATCCTCATCATCAAAATAGCAAGGAAGTTCATCAAATAGAGGGGAAGAGAGCTCACCATGTATTTGTTCCTCCTCGTATTGTTAGAACATCTACATATATGCAAGACTTGCATCTTCTCCATTGTTGATAAGGTCTTCACAAGGAGCATCAATGATGATTCCACCTTCGTTGTCACTCATGACAGCCTCTTGAAGAACTATAGCTTAGATTTTTTGCTCCTTACTCACCTCCTATATAACAAGTTCTTCCTTGACAAGAGATGAAGTGTAGAAAACATGTGGAAGAGGAGGCAGTCCTTGAGCTAGAATCGAATGATTCTCCTCCTTCCACTTGGTTGGCACTTCATCAATATCAGGTGTAGCCTGATATCTCTCTTGGAAATGTGTAGGTGGGGTGTGTTCAGACATAGAATGTGTTGTTTGGTCTGAGCCATCCATCACACATTAGCTGAGGAAATTTCCTTTGGACTCCAACTCCACAATTATCCTAACTAGATATTCTTGGAAAAGCCTTTCTTAGAGGTCTCCAACATCATCATTAGTAGGAGCAGCCTCAGCTTCTTCAAGGTTTTGATAAAAACCTTGCTTCTCCTCCTTACTGCCCCATGATTCAATTGTTCTTTCCCAATTCAGGATTTTGAAATTAGAATTTTGCTCCTGTGAATAGGTAGCAACTTTGTTTTCTCCAAGGTCCTGGGGCTCCTCTGCAAGGTCTAGAAATTTTAACTCTCTTTCAAGAAATAACTTCATCCTAGCCTTTAAATCTTCAATTTGCTTGGCTAGATTATCCTGAAGGAGTCTTTCTTAGAGCTCACTAGCATTATCCTCTTCAAAGCTTTGAGCTAGTCCGTGGTAATCCTTCCTCCAACTCAGAATCTACATATCATGTTGAAGAACTTGGGGAGGCTAAGGAATGTAAGGAAGAGGTTGTTGGTGCACTAGAAGAGTCTCTAGAAGAGGGATGTGGTGGCTGGTGGTACTCTACTTAATGGAAAATTCACAATATAAGGAATTTAGAAGGTTCATCTCCATGGGAGGTTGTTCTGATGTCTTTTGGTGTTGGAAATCTAAGCACACGAGATTGGGGGTAGATGTATTTGATGAGATGGATTGAGCAAGGGCTATTTGATAAAAAGGATTTGGTGCAAAAGAGGAGGCTTTTTTCAAAATAGGAGGGGATGCACAAGGCTGACTTCCTTGAATAGATAGATTTCTCCATTTTGCTACCTCCTTTTTCATGGGTTGTAAGGGCTGAGCTTTTAACTCTCTTTCAAGAAGTAGCCTCATCCTAGCCTCTAAATCCTCAATTCCATCACCATCTCCTTTATAGTTGTAGGGAAACTAAGAGAGATACTTGAGGTGATTCTCTAAATTTTTTAAGTTTGATCGAAATCATATGAAGGAAAACAAAACCAATAATTTTGAGCAAAGGAAATATACATACAAGAAATGATTTTTGATGGCACTAGGCTGTTTAACCAATAGATTTAACTCAGAGCTGCCAGATGCTAAAAAGTTTGATTTGTTATAATAGGACCAACATCAATCCTAAAACCTTATTACATTGTAAAACTACATCCCACTGGGTGTGCCAGAACTATTGACATGGGAAAGTGCACGCTTTGGCAGGAAGTCAAACTCTTGCCTTCTCCTCACAACATGGAAACTCCCCTCTCGCTTGTGGGACTGGCGAAGCTAGAGGGGAGAGTCTCTAGATAAGGGCTAGCTCCCTTTGATGCATCAAGTTTGTTCCAGAAAGTGTAAAACACATATATATATATAGATAGATATAATGGGGGTGAAAAGGGAGAAAGATACAGGCAAACAAATTACTCTAAAGAGGTGATGCACCAAAATAAGTTGAACTTCTCACATCCACACTTGGAATCAGACAAAAAACAACATACATACACTTCAGACTTGGTAGAAGGACAAGGCTACAAGAAAATGGTAGGGAGGTTCTTATGAAAACACAGAAATAGAGACCCACCAAGGTGTTATGAAATGCACACTGTAAGTAACTTCCTTTATTCTATACTTCTAAATAGAGCTCTTCTCATGTCAGTTGCAAAATGGTGCCTTATAGATAACTGGGGTGTTGGTGTTGAACCTGTGAGAGCATCAAAAGAAAATGACTAAACACAAATGAACACTCAAGGCATACACAGAATATCTATCCAAGAAGAGGTAAATCTACGTTTATTTGATTCAAGTGGAAATTTTAGTAGGGCTACTCCTTGTAAAATGTGGAAGCTCTTTTTACAAATGACAAGTTCACAAATATATATGAGAAGTAAGGAGGCCCATTTGGCACTCCTTGTTTTATAAGTGGCCTATCATGTCCCCTCATTGGGAAGAGGAAAACACTACTACCCATGTCATCTTTCTAGAAGAGGCCTGCTGGAACCATGTTATATAATCACTGAATTTGACTTTGGCATTTGAGCATTAATGTGTAACACAGGCTATGCCTCTTTTTTGCTAACAAATTTAGATTTGCCCCCTTTTAAAATGCATGGGCCATGTTGCTCACTATTTGCACCATTTGGGGATTATCAGACAATAAATCACCTTCCCTTTGCCACTTGGACTTCATTGTCTCTTCTGCACCTTGTCATTCTTGTCTTTTCTCAATTTTGTCTCTTCTAGCTCCTTTAGCCCTTGGGGGTAGACTTCTTAGCGGGTCGTTGTGTTCTGGGCTTTCTTTTCCATGGTTAACTCTCTCTCATTTGAAAAGGAATAGCTATTTCACTTCACTAATTTTGACATCCTTTGGGATGTCATTGTCCCCATCACAATGTCAGTTGGGCCTTCATTAGTTTCTCTATGGCTTGCTTAGTCTAGGCACCCTTCCGACATACTTAGTGCCCCTTTGGATTTGGGCTGAAAGTCCCGTGCAAGGGCACTTGCCCTTCGAGGTCCTTCAGCGGGTCTTTTGCATCTTCGAACTGCCCCTCAAACTCCCATGAACAATTTTCCTAGGTCACTTGGCCTCTGTGTATTTTCCACAAATTTTTGTCTGCAGACATTTTCCCACGAACAAAAAGTTTGCAAAAATTACCCCAGCCCCCAGCCTTTGCTTTAACTTTGGACTGCACCCAAATTCCTTTGGACTTTTTGTCTGAAGGAATTCCTTCAGATAAAAAGTTTGAAGGAATTTGGGATGCAAGCAAACTTAAACAAATTTTGAATTTTACTTGATTTTCTTCCTTTGTGTGCCTGCCCTCTGCTAGTGCATTTAACTTTGGATTGCCCTTCAGCCAATAGAGAACCAATGGACTAAGCACTAAACTAATGAATCAGGCTTGAACTGAACTTGAAGAGGGATGAACCAAGTGTTGATGAGTCAAGGGGCTTAAAACAAATGACTGAACTAACTGAAGAACCAAGGCATTGAAATAGGCTGAAGAAAACATGTCATTGAACTTGAGCAACCTGAAATGACTGGCTTCAAATAGCAAGGGAAGAAGGTGACCAAAATTTTTCCTGTTGGCAAAATTGGTCAACACATATATTTAATTAAATTTATATTAGTAATAATTACCATAAAATTTATGTCTTTCTCTATAGCAGCTAGTGAAACCCAAATTTGATAATTTTTATGGAATGACATAGAAATTAGAAACTAGAACCTATGGGAAATTATATTTTAGAAAATTAATTCTGGAAACATTAAAAATTACTAAAATAATCACTAAAAAATAGTTAAGGAATCATAGTATAAAATTTGAGCACAAACCCTTATCAAAACTTCCTAATAACACTATAAACACTGCTCAAACAAAGCATAAATTCACAACACTAAAAAATTTATTACACAAAACTAGAGAATGATAAAAGACACTTACTATCTACTTTAACAAACCCATAAATTATAAATTGCTTCTATACTCTCTACTCACATCAACTATTTGCATAAAATACTAAATAATAACTAAAATATATACTCGAAACTTTGTAACAACTCTTGTATGGTAGTGTATATTTGAATCATAGGGGTTTCATCCTATAATACTTAGTATCCCTAGGTTTTCATCCAAATACCACCTTCATCTAGGATTTTTTATTAAAAGATGATCTAAAGAACACTGCATGCATACTATTTCATAAGAAAAAATCATTGGTTTGGAAAAATATCCTTTACAAATAAATTATGGAATATAAATAACCAAGAGGAACCAAAAGGGCTGTCCAAATCCATATAATTGATTTATAAAGATAAAATGATAATTTAAAAAAGCCATTAGTGTTAGAGGTATATCACTAAGAGGGGTGGGGTGAATCAATGATCCTAAATAATCCAACTTCAATTTTAATCACTTTCAATTTCTTAATCAATTACCATAAGAATTCATGAAACATACACATCATTGATATCAATGAGCAAAAGAGGCAATACAAGATCAATCACATAGCGCATGACATATGTGGGAAACCCTATTGGGGCTGAAAACCCACTAGAACCTACAATTGGACATACTATCCTATAATAACAAGAACCAATTTAAACCATCTATAACTGAACAAGGAACTACAATCCCACAAGGTGCTAAAACACTTGTCTAGATGAGTTACAATAATAACTAGATTTTTATCAAGTTTCACCTTGCAAGGAGACTATAGCCCCCTTAGATGTTGATCTAATATAACAACACATATGAACACATCCATCTATGAACTGATGTCTTCAACACCTAATGATGGACCTTTGATTATCATTCTTCACGTTTAATCATACTCAAACAACAACACTATTCTGCCAACATAATTATGACCAATAGGTCATAAAAATAGTGCTCAATATTTTCTTCTCTTTAACTCTCCACATTCCCTCCTTCACTCCATAAATCACACACACACAAGCCTCTATAAAATCTCTCCCAATTCTCCCATTCAAGTCTATCTCCCAGTCAAGAAACCAACACATTTTATTTCACGATTTATAGAGATATCATGATTATCAACATCTTGTTCAGACATTAGGCATAATTTAACCCTTAATTCATATATAATATGAATACACACCTCAAAATAATATTCATATGCTAGCCACAACATATATGGGTTACCCTTAATCAACTACACCTTTTAATAAGGGCCTTGTAGCTCTTATAGATCTCATGGAGACCTATTCACACATTTAGCACATCAATAAGAAAAAAATAAAATATGACCACTTATAAAATAATAGGTACACATTACATGACCCATTTTTCATCCTCAAATGTTTGAATACATGATTTCACTCTTCTTGCTAATATTAGTCAACATTCTATGTATACAGTCACTATGAACAAATACACAATCAATTTATAAACATTTGTTCATGTTTCATATGATTTTCCAAACCTTAATAATTCAAAAAAATCATCATAATGGAGTCTAAAAAATTCAAAAATATCCAATTCATCAAGATATATCTAAACAATATCAAAATAAGCTTGAACAATATTCTCAGGTCACCTATAGTGCATGCATGAATACATAGTCAAATTTAAACCTCAATATATTTTAAATTAACACATTTATAGATATTAAAATATATATTTATAGATTAACCTTATATTCATATACCCTTTTATTTTTACACCATGAGAAATTTTTTCCTTGATCAAAAGATATGGTCCAAAAACCATAGACTATTTTTTCCCTTTATTAAATTCAAATATTCAAATGTAAAAAATCACAGTTAAACATCAAACACTTGTCCTCATACTTTTTATTCTTGATATTTTATAAAAAAATCACTCCATATATCTCTTTCAAAATATATCAGCCTTTAACTCATATTAATTTACGATCCAAACATTAAACTTCAGTCACTTCGACCTCATCTCGTGCACCCTTGCAATATTGACTAATTATGCACTATCAATCTTTGCAAATCAACCAAGACTTTAAATATCAATACTCATAATTATATCTAGATCATAACTCCTTATATCATGACAATTTTCACCCTCTCATTCTTTGTGATCCTTTTAATATCATTTTATGCACTTGTGCCACTTGGGATCCTCTCATGCAATGTTGACTCTTGACCCATCTCACATCATTGATCTTTATCATTATGAACCACCACTCACCATTGATATTATATTATACTAGTGATCTTGTGACACTTTTCACCTATGTGTTAAATGTTTGAAATCATCCTTTAATGTGAATAAACTTTATGATCTCCAACCCATCACTATTTGTAAGTGTAACTTTGAGGATTTATATCTCGAGCTAGACAACACTTTAAAACACCAATTTTTTAATGTAGATTCTTGACATTATATAAAAAATATCCATTATATCAGTTTAAAAATATTTAACCTATGAATACCTAAAATAAATTAAGAAATTTAATTGTTCATCTATGTTTGCATGATGGTTTTTGGCAGTCTAGAAAACTTTATAAACTGCTTAGGAAACCAACTTTGCCCTTACATATCTTTTGACGCACTTCTACACCTGATCTAAAATTTAGCCCAAATAAACTAGGGAAATAAATAAATAAATAAATATGATCACCTTATCTTGAAATTTCCATATTTTTAATATATTTCATCATTGAAATTCTTACTCAAATTTTCTTACCACATTGCAAAGTTGGCTAAGTATGGGAAAACACTATCAAAATGCCTAGGAGCCAAAATTTGCACAAGCATAAATTTGGATGCTCTTCATCACATTAGTTAAGAATTTTCACATATAAAATATGGAATAATTTTATCACAAACATATAATTAAATTCCATTGAATCATCCACATATGGAAATAATGATGTCAACAAATTGCCTACTCAGATTTTCTGCCAATAGACTCAAACTATCTAGATGAAACTAATGATCAATCAAATGAAATCCACTCATGCACACAAGCACTTAAATTGTATAAAAACTCTTATATTACCCATTTCACATGAAAAATACTCAGTATTCATCTCTAAACATATCTATCCGTGTCAACATTGTAGATCAACCAACCCTATTTCAAGCATACTAGGATATTCATATTGCACACTTTGTCATTATCACTTAGGCTAAAAATGCACTTAATCCACTCACTAGGAAACCTAAAATACATCACTGTGACATAATTTACAACTCTCAAATAATTTCACCCTTTGTCATTGATTTTAACAAATATCATTCATCTCACCTTCTCTCTCTTTAATCACTCCTATAAGAGGAACTTTCTCCCCCTTATACACAATGACAGAGTGGGCACAAGCTAATATTGAGGACATGAAAATAACACCAAAAAGAGAGGATAAAATTGTAAATATGATTAAAAATCCCCCTTACCTTTATCCTAATTCTTCTTTCCTTGATAAGCTTCCTCTTGCTCCATACCAACACTCTTCAACCGAATACTATAGTCAATGAAGAAAGAGCACACAAAATACTAAAAACTAGTGAAAATCACAAATAAACATATAAAATTCCCCCCACCTAAGTTTTATAATCCATTTCACATCTTGAGAATCTTCATATCTCCACAGACATGAAGAACCACCACACATGCTTACTAGCCTTCTCTCTCAAGTTAGAACTTCCAGAGCCCACAAATTTTAGTAGACATATCTTTAAAACCTAAAACTTCATATCTAGAGAACTCTCATATACCCCTTCAATTAGATAAATTTGTATCACCTATCTCATCATTTGAAACAAACTTCATCTACAAACCAACTACCCAATTAGGCCTCCAACTTGACAAAAATTTGAATAACTTGAGAACCACAAACCTAAAAATCACTAAAAAACTTGATTTAACAATCCATTTGGCTTATTAAACATATTACTAATCCTTAGACATCAATTCACAAGGCAAAAAAAAAATTTAAATCATAGCCCAAAACCCTAGAATCTCAAAACAAACAAGTTTAATAAACCTCTTTCTAGTCAATGCACACCTCTAAAACTTCTTGCACACTTAGAGACATGCATCACATAATTTTGGACCAAGATTTTAGCCTTCACACCTTTTGCAGTCTTGACTTGTTATAGCCTATTTTAGTCATGCTTGCTCTTAAGCTAAAAACTAAGAAAACTAAGATCACTCAAAAATCTTCAATTTGTGTTCAACATACCTTTAAACCATAAAAACACCTAAAGCATATCACAAAGAAGTGCACAGACCTTTTTGAGCACGAAACTCTTCTTGACATTCCATCAATATCATTAGGCCACCTGAATATACCCATTTTGACCTTGCATAATGGTTCTTTCACAAATCTCTAGAGCAAGCTCATGAACTTATTTTTACCCCTTAACCAAAGACCTTTTTTTGTTGGAATTATCATCTTGAGCACACAAACTTTCTTCTCCACAAGAAAATATGTCTCTTAAGAAGCATAAGCAAAGACACCTTACTTCACAATGACCTAGAACAATGTGAAATCAAGATTTAGCCACAACTCATATTCCTTCTCCTCCTTGGTCATCTGATAATTTTAGTTATTCTTCTTATTCTTAGGCTTAAGATAAGAAATGTGCTCAACTACCAAAACATTATCATTATCTTCTAATATTGAATTGACAATACATAGAGACAACAAAGATTCATGACATACCTTTTCATCTAAATAATCCACCTTGTATTTTGGAACCTCATCACTAGGCATATATAATTGATTTTATTTGCATTATACATGCTTAACAATAAAAAAATGTTCACTTAGATCCATACACACCTTAAAAGTAGCCTCAACCAATATCTTGGTCTTCTCTTTGAGATGGATCTCTTTATTCTCAACATGAGTAGATAATGAGAGCCCTTGGCACTCTTTAACTTCTAAATCATTCTCCACCATAAAAAATGGATTACTTGGACTTTAAAACTCATCATGACTCACACTTGTCACCTTGGGCTTCAATGTGTGAACTTACCTTCTTCCTTTCACTCTAGGAGCCTGATTAAATCTATTTTGTCTTGTATACCTATGCTTGAATAACCTAGTAATGTGACCTCTCTATTCATAATTGTAGTACACCATAATCCTTTATGGAAACAAATTTTATCTTACCATGTTTGGATAGAAACTTTTAATATGTCCTTTTTCATGAAAAACAAAATAACCACCCATTTTTTAAGAGGGCTCACCTTGTCTAATCTTATGTGGACAATTGTTTGCAAAGTGTCCCACATCAAAAATAGTTGAAACACTTAATTTTTATCACCCATTTTGGATGGTGACCCCCATCATAGTCCTATTCAAACTCATTTATAATAGGTCTTTTTCATTCTATAGATATATGTTCAATTTAATTAAATGTGTAATAGTAACGATTAAATCTTGCATACCTCATGGCATTAGGTTGTCTGATCTGATTTGTCTTCATTCTATCACCACCTTCAATCCTTGCCTGATGATTTTTCTTAAAATATTTATCCACCTTGATCTTATTGATATTCATGTCAACTTGAGTATCAACTTTGGGTTCTTCATTAAAATCTAATCTAGATATATCACTAGTTGTTTTTTAACTCTTTAGGAGATCATCCAAATCATTATAAATTTTATCAAACTTGATAAATGATGTCACCTTGCTTGTAGATCTATCTAACTCAAAACATACCTTGAGCATTATTATTTTTTAGCTCTTAGACTTTTAAACATAGATTCTAACTTAAAATTAAGAAACATGATGACACCTTCATGATCCCTAGAGTCTTCAAATAATATTACCTTAAACACATTGAATTACTCCTCATATTCTTTGAGTTTAGATTTCATATTGTTGTTGATATTATTTTAAATCTTTAGTTCTTCAAGGTCATTTGTCAATGGAGTCTCAAAATCTATCTCATTTTCATCATCATCTGAATCATTCCAAGTAGACTCCTTCTGATGTGAACAACTTCCTTCTTCATCCATGAATAGAGCTTCATCTTTAGTAGGACCATCAGTTTCATGATAATATTCTGAGTCACTATCTTTACTCTCACCTGATGAACTAGAATCTTCTTCGGTGTAGAGACTCTTCTTGTTCTTAAAGGATTTATTCTTGTTTTTATACTTTTTGAATCCTTTCTTCCTTTAAGTCTTCTTGTCTTCATTTTGGCCATCATCATGCTCTTCATCACAATTTTTCTCATGCTTATGAGGCCACTTATGAGAAAACTATCGTATCTCTCCACAATTAAAATATTTGAAACGTATTTTACTCTTATACTTCTTGAGCTTGTGCTCAATTTCCTAGTAATCAAAGCAATTAGTTCATCCTCATCAATATCAGATATGTCATCCTCTTTGGGTTTTTTACCTTGGAACTTCATCTTAGGATTTATTTCTATCTTAAATGTTTATTCCTTTTTTAGTGGTATATAATCATTTACTCTCATATTATATGTAGTAAGGGTGTCATGCAATTGATCCATCTTCAACTGAGTAAGATCATGACTCTCTTCTATAGTAGATACTTTTGAATCAAACTTGACATATAAATACCTTAATACATTTTGGACTACAATATCCTCTTTAAGGTTCTCTCCAAGATCTCTGATGTTGTTCATAATTTCATCAATTCTTTGTAGAAAGGATGCCACATAATCTTTTTCCTTCATCTTGAAACTTTCAAATTGCCTTATGTGAGTCTACAACTTATCAAGATTGAACTTTGAATCTCATTCATAAATGATTTGCATTTTATCCCATATCTCTTTAGCATATTTAAAATGGATTACTTTTGTGATATTAGTCTCTATAAGCCCATAAGTGATTGAATTTATTGACTTTGAATTATTCTCAAATAGATTCTTTTTTGTAGTACTAGATGGAGTAGTAAGAGCAACATAAACATCTATAATAATTTTCCATGCATCAAACCCTAGGGACATAATATATGTACTCATCCCTTTACTCCAAAAATAATAATTAGATCCTTTGAACATCAGTGATTTTTTAGTAGAGAAGCCTCCTTGATGACTACCCATTTTGTAACTTGGATCAGCTTTAAGTTGTCAAGCCTTTAACAAAGAACCTACTTTAATACCAATTATTAGAGGTACAATCACTAAGAGTGGGAGGGTGAATTAGTGAGCCTAAATAATCCAACTTCAATTTCAATCACTTTCAACCTCTTAATGAATTACCATAAGAATTCATGAATCGTACACATCATTCATAACAATGAGCAAGAGAAATAATGCAAGATCAATTACATAACACATGACATATGTGGGAAACCCTCTTAGAGAAAAAAACCCACTGGAACCTACAATTGGACTACTATCATATAACAATAAAAAACAATTTATATTATTTGTAATTAAACAAGTAACCACAATACTTATTTAATGAGACTACAATCACATAAGGTACTACAACACTTGTCTAGATGAGATGCAATAATAACCAGAATTTTAACATGTTTCACCTTTCAAGGAGGCTAAAACCCCCTTATATGTTGACTTTCCATAAAAACACCTATAAACACATAGACCTATAAATTTATGTCTTCAACACTTGATGATGGACCTCTAATTATTAGTCTTCACTTTTACTCATACTCAAATAGCAAGATCACTATTATGCCAATATAATTATTACCAACATGTCATATAAATAGTCACTCAACATGTTTTTCTCTTCAAAAAATCCATAGGGAACTCTACCACTCTTTCACTCCACACTTAACACACACAAGCCTATCTCAAATCTCTCCCAAGTCTCCCACTCAAATCTATCTCCAAGTCAAGAAACCAACACATTTGGTTTCACCATTTATAGAGATATCATGATTATCAACATATTGGTCATCCATTAGGCATGAATTATCCATTAAATTATATATAATACAAATACACATCTTAAAAAAATCATCATAAGATATCCATAGCATCTATGGGTCACCCTTAAGTAGCTACACCTTTTAATAAGGCCCTTGTAGCTCTTATAGATCTCACAAAGACCTATTCACCCATTTGGCACATCAAAAAGCAAAAAAAGAACATAGTACCACTTATAAAAACATAGGTCCATACTCATGACCCCTTAGACAAACTCAAATATTATGTGGAAGCTTAATCAACATTCTATGTATACAGTCACCATGAACAAATACACATTCAACTTTTACACCTTTGTTCATGATGCATACAATTATTAAAAACTTCATAATGCACATATATCATATTAATGTAGTATAAAACACTCCACAATATCTAACTCATCAAGATATATCAAAACAAACTCAAACAATCTTCTCAGGTCACTTAAAGTCCATGCATGAACACATAGTCAACTTTTAACCTTAATATCTTTGATTATACACACTCCCAAATATTAAAATATATATTTTAAGATTCACCTTAGATTCCTCTACCACTTTTATTTCTACACCATGGGAAAATTCATCTTTGATCAAAACATATGATCCAACAACCATAGACTATTTTTTCCCTTTGTTAAATTTAAATATTCAAATGTAAACAGTCACAGTTAAACATTGGACACTTATCCTCATCTTATTTCATCTTGATTGTTTGAAAAAAAACTCACTTCATTGATCTCCTTTTAAATATATAAGTATTTAACTAGTATTACTTTAGTATCCAAATGTTAAACTTTGGTCACTTTGACTTCATCTCATGCACCCTTGTAATATTAACTAAATATGCACTCTCAATCTCTATGGATCAATCAAGACTTTAACTATAAACACTAACTATTAGATCTAGATCATAACTCCTGAGATCATGACACTTGGTACCCTTGTGTGCCTTTTGAGAATTTTACTATCATTCTATACACTTGTGCCATTTGGTAGCCTCTTATGCAATGTTAACTCTTGACATGTCTCACACCATTGACATTTGCCAGTGTGAACCACCACTCACCATTAATCTTCTATAATATTATCAATATTTTACACTTTTCAGATACATATTTAACCTTTGACATCATCCTTTAATGTGAATAAACTGGACAGTCTCTGACCCATCATTGTTTGTAAGTGTAACTTTGAAGATTTATATCTCAAGTTGGACAACACTTCAAAACCCCCTATTTTTAGGGTAGATTCTTGAAATTATATAAAACTTGTCCATGATATAATTTGACCAATATTGACCTTACACATACCTAAAATAAATTAAAAAACTTACTAGTTCATCCATGTCTACATGATGGTTTGTGACGGTCTAGAAAACATTGCAAACTATTTAGGAAGCCAAATTTACCCTTGCATATCTTTTGATGCACTTCAGCACATGATCCAAAATTTAGTACATATAAAATAGGCACAAAAATAAATAAACTCTTATTATCACCTTCTATTGAAACATCAACATGTGTGATATATGCCATCATCAAAATTCTTAGTCATCTCTTCTTAC
>JARHVA010004186.1:1182500-1227500 GCA_037957365.1 Torreya grandis
TTATTTTATAATTACACTTCTTTGTACTTTTGGGTGAGATCTAAACCATTTATACTACCATGTGGTGCCTTTGCATTGAATTTTCCATCAAAGGCATAACCCTCTGATTCTTCAATTTCCATGATGATTCCATATGGCATCATCATGGACATTTAGACCTAAAATATTTTATGGATTTTTTAATCACCTAAAAATGACACTTGAGTGCTAAGAGTGATACTTGAGACCACCCATCCCTATATTATCCCTAAACCTATCTTAGTGCCTATTTTCATGCTTATCTAGTCTTTGCATAGGCCACAAACATCCCTAAACATCCCTCAAGTAGTCCTAAACCATAATTTTGACACATTTGCCCTTTATGCATTAGGTTTTACAACTTAGACACTAGCTTCATAATAGGGACAATAGTGCCTCATGGTGTTAGTGTCCTAGTTTTGGCACTACTATCCTTTACCTGTTTTTTACACCAATGGATATATTTTAAAATATAAGACCACCTAGGGTTAGCCTAGACATATTTTTACACCCACACAAGAACTAAAATAATACACACACACACACAAAAAAAAAAAAAAAAAAAAACAAACAAACAAATTTTATCCCTTTAACCACTAGATGGAAATTAGAAGGAAAATACAGATATAAACTCAAAATTAGTTGTGAAAAATCAAGGTTATCAATCCTTATTCTACCCTACTTATGCATAAAACCATTTACAACATTCATAAGCTCATATTACTCATATTTAAAGTCTTGAGCACATTCAAAGAAATCAATTCAAAAATCATACTAGTTTGACTTGCACTTTCACCAAGACTTAGGTTGGGATAACTACATCAATATTTATCCCTCTTAGGAGTATTGGTATGTATGCAAATCTCATCACAATGAGGTGTTTAGGATGTCTAGCCTACCCCACTAATAATATAATTTATTGATTATATAAATTGTATGCCTTAACAATATGGGGGATTAGGGTTTGCTCATAAATTCAATCAAAATATTTCATACACAGATATCCATAACTCATTCATGTAGGTTTAGGCTTGACAGACCCAGACACATGTGCACCTAAAAGCTAATAACAATTTCTAAATATACACATATTCTATTTTGAATCACATGCCTTAAAAATTCTAAAAATGTATTATAATTTTAGTAGTTTATGTAGTTTTTTAAGGATTATTACTTATCTTCTATCTCCAAAATTATAAATTATTCCCATACATAAGGACACAATATTGCTTCAACATATTGCTGTCTAAAATTTCTATCCATTTATTAAATTTGATTTCCATATAACACTAATTGGGATAAAATACTACTTCTCTAAGACCAATTCATGAATAAAGTACAATAAAGGAAGATCTAAAATAATAATTTAAAGGGAGTACCTTAAAAAATATTGAATTATCATGATATAATAGATAATCATCTCTAATCAATCTTTAAAATCTTGAAAAGACCACCAATATCTAAAATAAAATAAACCAACTTAAACAATTTGGGGAAATATAATAGAATGAGGAACATAAAAAACAAGAAAAAACCAAGAAAAAATGAAGCAAGAAAAACATAAAACATCAGAGAGAAAACTAAAATAATAAAATTAGAAACTAATCTAAGAAAATATAAAACTAAACTAATAAAGAAACTCATCTAAATCTTAGAAAATAGTAAATTATATGTAATATTTACATACCATTAACCTCCTAACCTTCATTCTAAAATTGAATTTGATGGAACATGTGAGAAATACTGCTTAAAAAGTTATCTTTTGACTAGTAATGGAAGGTCATTTCCTTGAATAAATTTAAATATAAATGCATTCCATCATAGTAAATTTAAAACTTGATAAGACTTGATCTAAAGAGGATTAAAATTAGAATGTTAAGCCTTATTCTCATGGGATTTATCCCATATTAAAACCATGTATGAAATTCAAAGCATATAACTTACGCTCTTTTATCAAACCATTTCTTCACAAAAGCCTAGAATGTACTAAAATTTTACAAGACTTCTCTTATGTTTTCCAAATGAACCAAGTATAATAGTGTATACTAACTTGTCTCATTTACTTCTATATAGTCATGAATGAATTGATATGTGGGTTTCTTAAGTGTCATTATAAATATTGGATCCATACCATAAATTAATTGAAAAGGTGAACTCTTAAGACTTTGCTTGTGTCTTTTTCAATAAGCCCATAAAGCATATTTGATTAATAAATGCCAACTATGTGGATTATTATCTACTACTTTCTTAATACCATTAATATATATATATATATATATATATATATATATATATATATATATATATTTAGCCAAACCATTTCCCTGTGGGTAATAGTTTGAGGAAAACTTCAATGTAATTTCATTTTGATATTCCCACTTAATTAATTTAGTTAATTCTAATGTAGGACCATTATCACACATTAGTGCTACTAGGGTACCAAATCTAGAGGTGATTTTCTCCTCAATAAATTTAATCACTTCTTGAGTGTATTGTTCTTTGTTTATTTTTCTTCAGCTACCTTTTGAAATAGTTAGTGGCTATAAGAATGAATTTATGACCATCTGAAGAATTGGAATTTATAACTCCAATGAAGTCTAGACCCCATTAATAAAAATGAATCTCCTCAATCACTAGTTGAATAAGCATGGTAACATGAGTTTCTCTCTTTGCGAATATATTAAAAATATGAAATGACATCACATGTGTATGAACATATTTACATAAATTTGGCCAATAGTAACCAAATGTTAAGATGGTGTTTATAGTCACACTTGCAAAATAATGGCCACTGCCTAGTTTATTATGAAAATAAATCATGAGATCTTGTGATTATTCTTTTGTTAAACATCTTAGGATAATCCATTCATTATTTTTATATTATAAGATGCCTTTTTTAAACATGAAGTGGGAAACATTAAATCTTAATACTTTTGTTTATGTGTCCTGTCAAGGTTATATAGTATAATAACATATACATAGTAATGAATGATTGAATAATACCATGGGTTTTACTCAATTTCATATTGGTTTACATTAAAAACAAAAATCCTAGGATCTCTTTCAAAAATCAATTATGCAAAACCTTGACCTCAAACCAAAATTATAGGCTTAAATTTCATGTCATATTCTTGAAGCTTTGGGACCCATCATCCTCTTCTTTCTCCAAGATAATTATGTCCTAACATCAATTTTAAAACAATATTAAGAACCATAACATAGAACGTAATTCCATAGAATGTAAATGTAGACATCCAATTCTCACCATTGTCATGTTGAACTAAGTGTAAATGACTTCTCATTATAATACATAAACTAGACCAAAACCACTGAGATGCTCTAATTCATCCAAACACATCACATGAAATTATTGAACTACATCAATATGTCCCTAATTGGGGAATTATCCAATACATAATTTTTACCTTCTTCCAATTCATCTCCAGTCAAATTCTAACCTAGAAAATTGACATTTTTGACTAATAGTGCATGGTAGCTAATCAAGTTCTAAGAATTTTAAAAGGCTTAATCAGATTCACTTAACTAATTAAATATAATTAAATGTTTAAGTGAAAAAACCATGTCAAATTAGTTAATAGCTAATTTTTGAAAATGAAAATTCAAAATATATTTTAAAATGTGACATCATTGGTCACAAAGTTAAAAATCCAAAATATCAACATAAATGTAACAAAAAATAGAAATGTTGAGCTATGCCTAATAAATGAAATATTAATTATAAAATTGAATGCATTTGGTCCCCAAAATTTAAGTAATATTAAACCACACATCTAGATATTAATATGGATGGTTGGTACCATTTCAAGAAAATTATAAATATAAGGGTCTCCATGAATAATTATCAAGATTTTATTTTCTATAGATATAATGCCAAAATCAAGCTAAAATATTCACCATTTCCTCATATTTATTGATTGAAACCATTGGTGGACAAGGGGAGATTCCATTAGAATGAACAATGTTCATTAATAATGACTCCTATTTCATAAATTGCGCTCAAGCACATGCAAAATAATTACTAGATGGGGTATTCAAGGAAGGTAAATGTCTTATTTATCTTCATTTTTTTATTTCTTTGTATAGTAATTTCATCTCACTTTAGGAAGAAAACATAGAGTGTTAGTTATTGAATTCATTAGAATTTAATTCACTAACATTATAATAAACCTATTTATGGTTCTTATTCTACATAAATGGCATGCTTGATGGGACCAAACATCTCATAAATCTCTTTCAGACCCTTCTAAGTCTTATAAATACATAATCAAACCATTTGTTGGTGTTTATTTGCTTATTTTTATTCTAAATTTTTCATATTTTATTTTTTGCTAATAAATGAAGTAACCCCATTAAATGGTGAAGTTTTCATATGGATTGATGAAGTTGACCTATGGATTAACAAAGTTTCTCACATGATCAATAAAGTCAACCTATGGAATGATGAAATCATTTTTATCACTCTTTGTATTTTTTATATGTTTGATAGGAACAATGAACTATCTTTAAAAATGATAAACTTGTTTCCATATAAATGAGGTCAAAAATCAAATGGTGAAGTCACCTCTATGCTCATTTATATAAAATAGTGAACTTGAATTTAAAACACTAAAGTTGAATTAAAAATAATGAACTCAAATTGAGCATCAGTGAAATAAAAAATCAAATGGTGAAATCATTTGAAGGTAAATTATATTTTCTACTTTTTTTGAAAACTATAAAGTCATCCTATAAAATGGTGAGGTCATCATGACAATTGATGAATTCAATAAAGATGCATTTTGGTATGTTTATATAATGGTGGATTCATCTTGTTAAATACTGAATCACCATGATAAAGGATGAAGTTGATGTGTCTCAAATTTATTGAGATCTTAAAAGTGTTAAAATCAACTTTTTTGGATAGTTAAAACCCTTATTTGAAAATATAATCCTATATTTTGTAGGTCTAAATATCTATTTAAGATATTTTATTTTTATAACTAACTAAAAAAATGTAAAATTCATTCACATTTGGTAATTAGTGCTTATGAAACTAACATCCACCAAATGCCTTTGTGATCTTAAGAGCATTTACTTTTCATTCTCTACTTTATTTTTTTGCATTTCCATTTCTTGTTTGTAAATCATTGTGTCTATGGTCTCCCATTTCCCCCTTTAGGGAGCTTGGGTAAACAAAAGCACATTGGCTCACATATTTATGTGCCTCACTTGAAAATTTCATTTTCATTGTATGATCTTCTCTTGCCCATCCTTGGGGTCATGATAATTTGAAATGAAACATCTTTTTCTATTTTAATTTTTTGACTTTATGGGGTGGATTTCATAGCCTTATAATTGTTCTTTAGAACTAAGTTGACCTAAGAAGTGACATATTAACATCATGAAAACCTTGTTATCTAATGGGTTATATAAATTGGCATTATGCCAATGGTATTTTAGGTAGAGGGTCCTTAGAGCTTGATTGCACTAGTAACACTTCATGAAGACCCCAATGATTGAAGTGGTCATAAAAGAACTAGACCCTTTGATAAATGGCCAAAAAGATATTGCATCTAATTGATGGAATACTCAAAAGTGCCCATATACCACAAGGAATATCCAAACCATTTAGTTTTCCAATCAAAAACTTAGGTTAGAAGGTAATTTTCCATAGATAACTCATTGATTTAGGGGTATATAAGTTACTACCCCTAAAGATCACCTTTTAGTATGAAATTTTGAGAGAAGGGAAATTAAAAACACTACCAATAATTGTAATAACTTATTTAATAAACCTTAAATTTTATCCTTTAATAGGAAACTATATAGAAAGGCTTTAGTGACTATCTCATAACCCGTGTCAATTTCCATGTGATTTCTTGGGTACTTTTGTCAAAAGTGTTATGTTGTATTCACAACCATATCTTAAAAACCAAACACATCAAGTTATAAATCATTCAAAACACATTATTACCTATTTTCACATTGAGGTGTTATACTTCCCATTATATTGTAAAATTTGGATTTAGGTTTTCTTGTATTAACCTACACCCTAAGTTCCAAGACCATTCAATCTTCCTCAAAATTTCTAATCAAGACCAAACAAGGATGCACTTCATTCTAATTTTTTACCATCACACTATTAGTTCCACTCTAATTTAAAAATTATGTATTTATTGTACCAGTTTAATTATAAATTCCAAAGACCATTTGACATCATTCCAACTCATAAATTCTAATTCCAATCTAAACCAAGATCACATTTATGACACGTTTAAAATGAAGTACCATTCCAAACATGTAGAGTTACACTTGTAATGGGGCCACTTATGTCCTTAGATTTAAGGAAGATAATTTATATGATGGAGAGAAACATGCAATTGTGTTTTAACATATCCCTCCCATTATGGGATCAAGCAAAGGTCTATTCAATAATTAACCCATGGAAGATCAAGTTTAAGCTCTCTTAAGGCTAATAAAATCAGGAGCTAGGCCCCCACCTAATTTCCAAATGAAACAATTACATACACTTGTTTGAGTAGAGGAGCAACAACAAAAGAAACCTCATACTCAAATTTTAAATTCAACCATATTTTCATCTAACAAGGGAAAGGGTCCATTGGTTAATCCTTCAAAAACTAGCACATTATCACATTCACCATATAATAAATTAGTTAATGTTATCTAAATTAACTTATCACTGACTTAGTGATTTATTTGGTTGTAACCTCATTTAATAACACTATATTTATAGAATAAAATTAGTCACATGGATAACTAGAAAAATACCTAACTAATCCTACATCTGATGTACATCCTTTGGCTCATATTGAACAACTCATTTTAAAGAATTCTTTACAATAAGTTCCACTTAATACATAACATACATTTTTTTAATCATGAAGATATCCTTTCTAATGTATGATAAGAACCTAATGATTCACTAAAAGTGATAGACCATTCAAAATAAATATTTTTAAATAATCTAACACCACAGTAGGTAGTGTATAATTCATGAAACACATTACCAACTACTTCTAATTCACAACAACAATAAGTTCCTCTTGTAAACCAAAACCAACAAAAATTTATTTTCAATTAGTAATGAATTAATCAAAACCAATAATAGACTCTACCAAACCAACAATATATCCCATACCATTTTCAATAAATAATTCATGGTTAACATCAAAACCTCAATTATTCCAAAATGAATCCAAATATACTATATGTCCATCATCAAAAATATAATTAAAGATATAAGGTAAAAATTTATAGTAGAAACACATGAAGGGGAGCCTTTCCTACTTATGTTAATGATAACTATAAGAAACCAAAGTTGTATCCTACTAAATTAGATTGTTTGAATCTCCTTCAAACTTGTACAAATAATGGATTGGTCTATAGTTTTGGGATACCTATAACTTAGACCAAACCTATAGATTATGAGGCTAGATCCTCTGATATATCAATTTTTAATCCCTTTCCTAAATTTATTTCTACTTGGGGTTGAAAATATTTATCAATATAACTGAAAGGGAAAACCTATAATAGTGATGGTGATGAATCAATTCTTGAATTCATTCATCCACTCAATCTAAACTCCAACTAACATTAATAAGTAATGCAAATCATTGATTCTTAAAACTCTAAGGGCATCCTATAAAAAAAAATTCACATAAATGTTTCATCAAGTGGTAAAATCATGAATTAAATGACGGGATTCCTAATTCAAGGCACCAACTAGTTAATTATTTCCACTCCAATCTTAGTCACTCAACATCAAACACTATATATGACTTGCATAAGATGATATATTAGTAACTAGGTGATATTAGGACTTGCCAAGGGAGAAAACACTACCACATGTGAGAATAAAAATAATAAAAACACACTAAACCTATAATAAGGAGTCTAAAATAGTTATTTTTATTATCTTAATAGGTTACAAATCTCTATCTTGTAAGAGTTTTCTCATGCGTAAGAGAGGGATCCTGAAATAAGACCTAAAAGCTTGAATACATATAATAATGAGAATAAGAGAAGAAGTAGATAATGAAATAGAGGATAGGATAAAATATCCTCAATATATCATTAACTCAAGCATGACTTTATTTTCCAATATTTACCAATAGTCCCATAAAACTCTCCTTGATGATACTCTTGCATGAGTTGTTTGGCATTAGAATGAGGTAGTTAAGGATGTAGTTTATTAACTCCACCTTATATTGAAGAATGATACACTTTTAAATTATAAATATATCCTATATATTACCACTTAAGGACTATTTAACTCATGGATTGACCCTTAAGATCAATTAAGCATGTGATTGGCACCTAAGGGTCAATGAAGACTAGTTGTGCATGGAATTTACCACTTGAAGACTAGTTATCCAAGTGGTTTGTAGTTAAAGGTTAGTTATGAATAATGAGGATTATTTATTCCTTTATTATCACATAATTTAACCCTATCAATAGTCTTTTATTCCATCCTTAGCTTTATTTGATTGACCAAGTAGGTCTACTAGGCCAATTAGGCCTAATAGCCTAACTACTTGTGTTTTGATGACCATGAAAACCTGAATGAAAATTTGATAACCTACAAAAGACTTATTTTTATATTTGAATCAAAATATCATAATATAATTCCTCTTTTGAAATAATCACCAAAAAAATTATCAAATTGGGTGACTATGTCACTTTGTCCTTCACTCTTACAAAATGGTTGATTTAAAGAGTAATAGAGACATTTCTAGGCAAGGTTTTGATCATCTGATGGCTTGAGAAGGTGAACAAGTGTCAATATTCACTCTCAATTGATGAACATCTCTTTAAAATAACCTATACCTCTCTTTATACACTTTTTCCTAAAAAAAACTTATTTTTTAACTGGTCTATATAATTTCGTACAACACAGTGCCATGGTCAGGACCATACCTAAGTTTAATCATTAGTAAAGAGTTTTTAGGATCAATCATGGGTGTTTTGATGAAATAAACTTCACTTTTGTCAAAATTGGTTTATATTAGGGTTTAGGGAGGGTTTTAGAGGTTAACATTCTTAACAATGGTTCATAAAGTATAGAACTCCAAACTAGAACTTCTTGCCATGGATATTTATTCCATAGAACCATTTAAATTTCTTGATAATCTTGGTTTCCCATGTAAATAGTGTGTCAAGATACATATGTAGAAAAGTTTTCTTGTAGTGTTCTTCATGCATTTTGGACTTGCTTATAGTCTTATCAATGGTTCATAAACCTCATCTCCTTAATCAACTGCAATCCTTCATGGATTTCAATTTCCATATGGTTCCTAATTCATTATAAGATAATTTGACATAATTCCTCCTATGATGAAAGATATGAGCTCTTGAATAGGCAAATTGAGTTGACTGTTTAGGCTAAAAAGTTTTAATTAGCTCTTGGGAATGAAACTAAAATTTATATTACCTTTCTTTACTTGAAATTACCTTCAAAAGACTTGAAACATCCCCTTACACATCTTCATGAAGTTATAATTTATTAATATGAGTATGAATGTGGCTTAAGGTGTTTATATGCCTTCTACAATTTAAACAAGATTTAACCCTAATTGGCCTAGTTTGAGTATTGAGGTCTGAAGCACTTATAAGATGACATGGGGGTAAAACTCAAAAAAATAAATTGTTTATAATTTATTTCAATCCATTTTACAACTATTTTTAATTACTCAAATCTCAACCTTACCCCATTCTGATAAGATTACCTATAGGCTTTCTTTGCCTGCTTGTGTATGTATGGAGACAATAGAGGTCTGCAAGGTTCTTCTTCCATAATGATTTTATTTTATGGATTTTGAAACCTATAAAACATGATATCATAGTGATAATGATTTTTTAATATCTTTAGGGTTACCTTATGTTATATATATACCTTGATTCATCTACCTTAGGGTTTCAAATAGTCATACCTTCTATAACCCTTAATGAATGAGTTTTGAACTTTCCTACTTAAACTAAGTGTATTATCATAAAAATATTCCTATATAACACTCTCACTTCCATTTTTTCTTCCTATCAGGTGACTAATGTATTCAAATTCCACTCAACCCACATGGATGTCACCATTAGTACACATGTCTATCTTAGTTTTTTCTTCATAAACATGCCTTTAAGGACATTTTCTCTTGAAACCTAATTGTCATAAATAGTATAGAGCATAAAAATATAATAAAATCATCATTTCATATCTCAAAACTCCATGTAGTCCCAACTATCTGTCTCTTGTGAAACATGCCTTCAAACCTCCAAGTAACCAACCTAGTCTCTTTAAGGACTGTCAACAGACTGAAGTTTATATGAGATAGAATAGCGAGTGTTTTCACTATTATAATGACCCTTAGGATATCATGGATATCATTTTTTATTTTCAATGATTAATTTTACCAAAAATTATAACCTAACACCTATTTTATATTCTTCAAAGTTATACATTTCTCCAAGATTGGTTCTTGGGCATTGACTATGTGTATATGATTGTGTAGATGCATGTTGGTTGTATATGATTGAGGTTTCGGGTCTTTATCCACTATAAAATCATAATTAAATTTTTTTTAAACTATTTAAATCTTCATGTAAATATAAACACTTCAAATAACTATCACCCTTCCCCATATTACACCTTTAGTTCACATATGGTTCCACCATGTTCTATTCTCAACTCAAACTCTACCTTAAACTAAATTCTTGACTGAGTTGCTTGTCTCTAAATGTATAGAATGAGTATGATTAAGAATTGTATTAGGTCCACTTAGACCTTTCACACCAATCAATACTTCATTATTTTACACTTGTATACCACCTTGATTTGATATAGGTTTGATCAAAAGGAGGACTTACATGCTGTGGCATATAGGACACATTTTGATTATATAGGCCACCTTGACATCACATATAACCATTGAAATTGATAATGATATAAAATATGATATTATATTATCACTTTTTGATGATCTGTGAAGCATATATTAAACACAAGATCATTTTAAATCACTTATCTCACTAAGCATGATTGAAATCCTATGACTATAGGTAGAATATTGTATAGTTTGTATGGATTGAGATATATTACAAACATGTTGTATGAAGTTTAAGGTTTGGAATGGATTCATGGTTTATATTATATATCTTAATTCCATCTTATTTTCCATATAAATATTATCTCAATCACTTGTCTTGATTTTCAATAAATCCTTAACCATACCTTAAAGTATCCTTATAACAAATAGTTGTAGGTGAAGATTGGTGTTGAATGTAACTCATCATTATTGAGTGATTATAGATCATGTATTCATGGTTCATCATATGGACCTCTTCTAACTTTATTAGAAAATTAAAATCATGCTTCATATCCTTCTTCTAAACCAAAATATTAAAACTTCTTAGACATAATAACTTGATTGTGTTTTAATATGACTATGATTGATAATTTATTGTGTTTTGTATGGATTGTGTGTAATATTGGATTATAGAAGAGGTTGAGGAGGTTAAATATGTACATGGTGTTGTTCTAACTTAATGAGAGTGTAAAATTTTATTATAGACCTCAATCCATAGACCTTCCTTGAAATTGACATCAACAAGATACTGCATATGTTCTTTGACTTAGGCTATATATAATATTTAACCTTTGTTTAACAGTGTATACGATTGTGTAATCATACTTCATGACCATAATGCTTTCTAGCATCTTGAATATTATTTGATAGTGTATCAATGAGGTATAAGTGTATGGAATGTCACAATATGGTGATTGACATGGAAATGAGAATGGAGATGGAGTGGAAGCCTTGAAACAATGATGAATGATAGTGTGAAAGTTAGTGAAATGAGATGACACATGAGGGAGGTGAAAATAACATGACTCCACTATCACTATTTCTAATTAAGACTATGATGGAATCATAGGCATATACCTCAATCAGACATACCACTTTTGATGTCTTTGAAAATCATATACTATTAAAAATGGAAACCTATGAATCATCAAATACCCTAAATAATCCTAAGTTCCCTTGAATTTTGCTAAATTGAGACTCCATGAAGATATTGAGAGAAAATTGATGGCTTATTTTATATGGTACCTTAAGGAAATTTTGATAATCTTGAAATAATAAGACATGAACATGAAATATAATTTGAAACCATATCATGATGAGTCTTTATACCCATGGATCAACCACTAAAGTGTATAATCTCTCAAAACTACCTATAGACTACAGATTTGGCATTCATTTATCTTTTTGAGATCCATATAACCTCACCCATGTGTAGATAAGTTTAATAATGTCATGAAAAGGTGGTTCACACTCCTCAAAATCTCCATAAACTTCCATTTTTCTATCATGATGCTCATAAGGGGATAAAACTCAAAAAATTAGTTGTTTGATTAAATGAAGAAGGCATAATGAGTGCCTTAACTTGTAAAGTATTATTCATAATGGATAAAGAGCCAAATTTACAACCAATTCCCAAATATGGAATATCTCTTAGACCCATTATTTTCCCAAAACTCTAGATCTTGATTTTCTCTCTCATGATTGAACCATCTAAAAACCTAAAAAACTCTCTTACTATGCAAAGGAACTAGGTTAAAGAAGAGAACCAATTTTGAGCCTATTTGAGATAATTTTTCCTTGAATACTCTATAAAACTCTTATAATTACTCTACGTAAAATATCATGATCTCTTATATACATAAAAGTCTATACAAATCCATAATTTTGCATTAAAACACATGAAAATAACATTTATTTTAAATTTTCTTCATACATCAAGTTTGTAACTACCAATTTATGGGAAGATTATGAAAATTATGAGTCAAGAGGGATATTAGAAAAGTAATATTATTTAACATAAAAATAAGAGCACACTTCACATGTTGGAAATATTTTCACTTAGATTTACACCCTTTAAGGATATGTCTTAGCTCTCCTCATCCATATGGCACAATTGAAACACCTCTAAGCTGTGGGTGATACTGTGAATGAGGTGAATCTCTAGATAGGGATAGATCCATTGATGTAACACTTTTAGATAACTACTACACATATAATTATGAGGGAAAAGGGAGAGAGAAAACTCAAAGTATACTATCCTAAAGAGGTGATACACCAAATTATTTGATGACTACTAACCAACTACGTGTTACACATGAGAAAAAGTGACTAACCAAACATATACTTCTCTAATCTACATATTCTCACATCAATATTCCATTATGAGGTTATGGTGAATGTTTAGGATAGGAGGACTAGACAAGAGGTCTATAATGACATATTTAATAGGATAACTCACTCAACCTTGACACTTCATAAAATACTTCACATGACCTACAAGAAGAAGCTTTCCAACTATAAATAGGTGACAGAATGAGACAACATGTTAAGGAAACAAGAGTCATCACTAATCATGATCAATCACACAAGTAAAACACACTATGAATAGTCATGGAAGAGGTAAAACTTAGTAGTCTTTATTGATCCATGGTATGCAAATGAGTAGGGATTCACCATACTCAGGTGGAACATGATTTACAAAGGCCAAAATGGCTAGTTATTATAGAACTTGAGAGAGAGAGAGAGAGGAGAAGAAAGAAGTTAAAAGGTCATAAGGAAACTTATCAAGATGACAATTAGTTACTTATGTATGATAATATGCTGTGAAATAGACCATGCAATGTTATAAGAGACAAGTGCCTTTCCAAGTCATGAAACTCATGAAAAGTGGTATGGAATTCCCTTTGATGGCTTAGAAATGTTCCTTCATTATTTAGAATTATTTTAACATCCAAAACCTAATTATGGATATGTATTGCAATTTTAATGATAGGTAAGTGTTTCAAACATCCCTCTCCATGCATTTTTTTATAGTTCTAGTCATCCAAAATCTTCTCAAAATTAGCTATCACCATCTGTAGTCAAAATAACTCTACTTTCATACACCCTACACACTTGGCCTCCAAAAATTAATTAGTTTTCCATGAAAATCCATAAAATTGAGTGGATGACACTTTTTCAAGACCCTCGATGGCCTTATAGGCATCAGACATACCCTAAAAATACTCCCACTTGAAGTTTTCATACTTTCACTACCATGTTCACTATGCCATATTTTTTTGAGATGAGATCCCTTGTAGGAATACTTAATATTTTTTAAAAGGAATTAAATTTACATTTAAAGTTATCTTAAGTCCCAAAATTTCTCTTAAATTTGGCTTCATCTCTTGAAATAACCTAGAACCTATACAATGCATAAAATAGTTAAAAGAATGCATTTTTGTACTACATCCATATAATTTCATACAAATAATATTGATGTTATGGATATTTAATGAGTATTATATAACCTCCAATCACTTTCATGGTCAAACTATACCATTAGAGTATCTTTCCATCTCCATTTCCTTCATCAGGTCTATAGCCAGGGTTTATGAGGGTTTTAAATGCTTTAGGCTCTTAGGCTTTATTTATAAAGCCCTGATGTTTAATTTTACAAAAAATTCCATGGTATCATATTAAAATACCTTAATAAACTTCCCCAAACACATTATATCCCCATGCACAACTTCTAATAAGATGTGAGCATCTAAACTTCTCCTATCAATCTTGTTTCTCCATTCCCTACATGTCTGAGCTGATCTTAATCCAAAAATGTCTTTCTCTATGGTTTTTTTACATAAAAATATCTCATAAACATATATTATGATCTCATAAAAATTTATTTGTCCATTTTAATCCACTCCTAAATCTATAAGTGACATTGGTCCACCATTTGGGCCTTAGGCCAAAACCCTAACTAATAAACCTGACTTAAACCTTAAGGGTCTAGGACACCCTATTGGGATTCCTCCTTATATGAAAAATTTATCATTTTTTCCCAAGTTTAATGAAAATTTAAAAACCTCCTTAAAATTTCCAAACATCTCCTAGTTTATTCCTTTGTTACTCTATCTCAAACCTGCCAATTTATGCATAAGGGGAAGTACCCACTATTTAAGACAAAATAGAGAGTACTTCCCATATTTCATCATAAAAAATAATATTTAAATGATATTCCTCAATTTTTAAATATTATATATATAAATATTTTCCCTTTGCCATTCTATTTTACCTCCAAAATCATAAAAACCTAAGACAAACTTGGAAAAAGGTATTGCCTATAGGGTTTTCATCATATGGATTGTGTATTACCTATCTAGAGCCCATATATATTATATAAAATCCTATATAATTTCATTATAATGATTAATTTTCTTCAATATTCATTCAAAAATTTGACACTTCATGTACCTTTCATACTTTTCCTTAGCATACTCATCTCTTTACCTTCATTAAGACCAGACACTTAGTTGTAGGTGCACACATGACCTTAAGGAGTCTATGTAAAACTATTTTATATTGTTAAGGGATTATAGAGACCATAATTATCCTATTTAATGTCATTTGTCTTCTATTTCATCATTATAACTATCCCTTACCCTTTACATGTTCTTTCAGCTCACAAAATTGAGTTCTCCCTCTTGATTATGTTACCCTACCAAAATGACTCTTATATGTGCCTATTCCTATAATATGACCTTGATCATGATGTGTAGAGGACCTCCTTTAATAATTGAGGTCAAATATCATCTATTTTATACCTTAATTCACTTTTTATAAGCTAATCATTACCAAGATACCATACCTTGATCATTGTTTGCCTACTCAGTTGTAGGTGCATATTTTTCCATGAAGGTACACATGTAGGTGTTCATGAGTTTTGAAACACTACATATGAATCTTATATTAATGATATTAATTATTATTGGTTAAAAATTAAATCAATAGGGTCATTCTAAAAATGAATATATGTTCCATTTTCTCTTTAGGATGTCAATGGTCACCTAAAAGTGAATTCTTGTAGATATGAATGCAAGGTTTTTGTGCTTTAAAAGGCATCTTTAGGACCTCCAACTTATGACTTAAACTAAATTTATGAATTCCATATTTTTCATAGATCTTTTACATTATATTATATATAATATTTACCTATCTATATTATCTATAAATATCTATAGCCTTACTATAATATATTCACAAAATGCCTTGTGTTCTGTACTGTTGGGGACTTATTCCCTTAACACAATCATTAGATCTTTGGAAGATGACTCACAAATTTTCATAATATTATAGCCTTAAAAACATTTATATTAGGATCCTTATCAACATTTGAGGACTTTATTATGAGTTCCACCAACTATCTACTAGTACTTCAGTTCCCTATTAAGCCACTTATAGGTAATTATTTTAGTATATAGGTAGTGAGGAACCCTCAAACAATATGCATAATTTATTATATTAAATGATTTTTGTTCCTTCTAAAAAATTTAAAAATATAATTTCCTCATTATGAAAACCTTTCTTATATTAGACACTTCTTTTTAAATATGATTAGCTTCTATTAGGGTATCTACAAGAGCATTTTGAGATACTTGTAGGTAGTGAGTAGAAAGGTTAATATGCTCAAGGAATTTAAATACATAGTGAATTTATCTTGTTTAAATGGAATTTATATGAAAGATAAAAATGTTTCAAATCTTAATACAAGTATTCACACCTCATTTTCAACATGGCACTTCTTCCTTTCATGACACCTAGCTAATTGTGTATGATAGTCATAGGGTAGACTTACTATATGGTGTTTGTGACTGAACCCTCATGGAAAATTTCTTTTATAATGATCTTATAATATAAGGAATAAAAAATTTTAAACATACATACAAACCATCACCATCCTTTAACACCATTACCAAGACATGAAAGCATTGGGAGTGGTATAAACTTGCTTGTTACATAGAATGAGACCAATCTACAAACCTAAGGTAATTAGATCTTAAAACCAACTTCAAAGTTTAAATAAAGGATGGGTAACATGTGAGAGGAGATTAAAATACCTTTGAAATCAATCCTTGTAGTTAGATTGTATGGACTTTCTCAAACCAAGGCAAAACTTATAGGGTGCATATATTAGCAAGAAAATTAAATAGTAAAAAAATGTCAAATGGAAGCTAATTAAGTTTAGAAGACACCCCAAGGAGATTTTTTTCTTTAAACCTCTCCTGCTAACCATAACAAGTACATGCCTAAGGGCCATTCTTACTTTCCAAGTCTATTAGAAGAAGAGATAACCAATTTTATTCATTTCTTAAACAAACTGATCACTAGAGTAAGTGTATTGAAGACCAAGGGATACTCCTAAAATATACTAAACTACAAGAGTTTGTAAAATTCCATACACCTCACTAAATGCTCTTTTTTTCAAGAAAACTACCTTTTCTTCTAAATAACCTACCACTTTTTGTTACAAATATTTACTTTAGAAGTTTTAGGACACATGATATGTGACATCACCTTTTGGAACCTTCACATTTCCAAAGGAGGTGGTACAAGTCATTTGATACTCTATTTTGACCTTCAAAATGACTCAAAATGATATATTGACTGATATGACTAATGACCAGAGATAATGTGATATGAAATGACATCAAATGTCCTATGATATACCTTTTGACATAATATTAGACCCCTACAACACCTAAAAAATAATTTTTTACCTATAAGGTTCCCAATTTGACTTGTATGGTCAAATTTGGTCAACAAATTAGTGACTCATATGGGTATCATGCCTACTATGCTAGCTAAACCAATAGCATTATCAGTCCATTAGGATTAAGGAGTCATCTAAAGTTTAAAACATAACAAGAGGACCTTGACCATTGACAACAAGCTTTGATCAAGACAAGATAACTAATTACCTCAACCACACAGAACAAAGGTCACACACAAGGTAAATCAAACACACCAATAATACACATACACACACACACACACACACACACACACACACACACACACACACACACACACACACACACACACACACACACACACACACACACACACACACACACACACACACACACACACACACACACATGCGCATGCGCACACATGCATGTGCTCATGTCACTTAGGGAAACAAGAAAAATAAACCACTATGTATAAATAAAAATTAAGAATACCTCCCTTTCCAAGATCAAAAGGAAATTTCCTTCCATCTCCTTATTCATGAGATGAAACATAGTGCCAAGCATGTTGCTCTTTGGATTGGATACTTAATGGATCATACTTATTTCTTGGAACTTCACTTGATATGATTTAAAGTAGACCATATTCAAATAGGTATCCAATGTAAAAATATTCCTCTTGGCCTTGTACACATACATCATATTACTACCCATTCTTCATCTCATGATAAATTTGCATCTTCTTAGTAGGCATGGATTCAAGAGAAGTAGTTTCCTATTCCTTAGAAGATTGAGGCCAATATAAGCTTTTTCCATCCTTCAAGAGATGATGTGTTTTTCAAAAATATTTGAGAGGATGATATCCAATTTTGATTATTTCAAGCATATCATCATGGGATCCATATGTCTCTTGAAAGGATAGATTTGAAAAGTTGGTTTTCTTTTGCATACTTACTTGAGTGTCAGGGCTTCTTTCTCCATTTTTGAATAGATCATAGCCTCCTTGAAGAGGAGTGTAACCTGTTCCAATTATTTTAAAAAATTCATCCCAAGGATGATTAGAGGTTTGTTCTTACTCATATATGACATTTTTAAAAATTGCATCTTGTTTATCATTACTTCCAATCAGCTCTAAGGAAGTTGTAGACCCCTTGAGAGACTCAAACTCATTGTAAATGATTAAAAAATACTACCACAAGTCCTCATATTCTCTTTGATCAGAATCATGAAGGGTAACAATAAGAGAAGATATTTCATCCTCTTCTTTAGAATCTAAAAGGGCTTCATCCAAGATTTCTTCTTTGACACAAGGAATGCATTCTTCCTTATCAACACGATAAGAAGACTCAACACAAGGACTCACCTCTTCTTCAGCACTTAAGGACCTATTGAGGGATATAAAGTTTCATTTAAACTATCATAACCTGAATTTTCTTTTCAAGGGCTACAATATCTTCAATCTCCTTCTCCTTCTTGGTGATGCCAAGACTAGGCATCTTGAAATTAGGTGACTTGGCATAATGAGGCTATCAAGGAGCTATGCTTTATTTAAGAAAGTGTTATGAATTTATCTAAACCAAATTCTCTTATTTAGGTTCCCAAACCATAGGTCCATAAAGGTAAAAGGTGATATGGTGAGGACAATCTAAACTAGTTGGTAGAGGTGGAACATATAACTCAAAATCAGATTGAGAATGAATTATAGGTGATATTTATGGAAATTCTTGAGGAAGGGGAGGTATACCTTAGGATAAAATATCTTAGTTTTCCTCATTCCATTTATAAATATCTTCACTAACATCTAATTTATCTTGAAGTATTTCTTGAGGAAGGTTAGATGGGGTGTGTTTGAGCATAAGATCTTCTTTTGGCTCTAAACCTTCCATCACACCTTCACTCAACAAGTTCACTATCAACTCTAACTCCTCAATTTTATTATCTTAGTTTTCTTAGAAAAGTCTCTCTTGAAGTTGATGGGAATCTTCATGAGGATAAGGAGTATAAGAGGGCTGATATAACTCATGACCAAGCTAGAAAGAATGATAGTAGAGATAGTAAGTATCATATTGGAGATGGTGAGGATCATGACAAGGCTGATAGGGAATTCCATAAGCTTGATAAACCTCACCAACTTATGTAAAAAAATACTCAAACCAAAGTCAGCCATGAAAGCTAAATAAGAAGCAATAAGACAAGGAATGATTATCAACAATATTCAAAATGAATACTTGGGTTGCTTGACCAACTAAGTAATCTCAGAGTCATCATTAATGTTTATATAGATACCTCCAAAGGTTGATGTGTTAAAAGACAACACCAAAAATATTTGAACTTATTGGAATAAGAGTCCTATCAAGTATGAAAAAAACTATTGTCACTTGGGTTTTCACCACTTGAGGATATGTCTCAACTCTCCTCATCTAAGTGTGATAATTGAAACACCTCTAGGATATGGGTGAAGCTAATAATGAGGTGAATATCTAGATATGGCTATCTCCCTTGATGTACCAATTGTATATCACTATTACACTTATGTTTTAGAGGAAAAAATGAGAGAGAAAATTGAAATAAAAATATCCTAAAGGATTTGATACACAACTATGAACCAACTGCTTGTTACACATGAGAATAAGGGACTAACCAAACACACACTTCTCTAATCTACATCTTGTCACATCAATATTCCATTATGAGGTTATGGTGAGTGTTCAGGTTAGGAATAATATACAATAGGTCTATAATACCAATATTGAATAGGATAACTCACTCAACCTTGACACTTTCTACAACACTTCACATGACTTTCAAGAAGAAGCTTTCCAACTACAAATAGGTGAGAGAATAAGACAACATGCTAAGGAAACAAGATTCATCACTAGGAAAGATCAATAATCCAAGTAAAAAACACTATTAATAGTCATGGAAGAGGTAAAAATAAGTATTATTTATTTATCCATGGTATGAAAATGAGAAGAGCTTCACCAACCTCAAGTGGAACATGATTTACAAAGGCCAAAATGGCTAGTTCTTATTAAACTTGAGAGAGAGAAGAGAAGAGAGAAGTCCAAAGGTCACAAGGACACTTATCAAGCTGAGAGAATTATTTACTTATGAATTAAAATAGGGTGTGAAAAAAACATACAAGGTCAAAAGAGACAATTGGATTTTTAATTCATGAAACTCATAAAAAGTGGCATGGAATTCCCTTTACTAGCTCAAAAACTTGGCTTCATGATTTAGCCTTGGTTGAACATCCCAAAAATTATTAGGGATAATTATTATGATTGTAATGATATGTAAGGGTTTCATACATGCCTCTCTATGCATATTTTTTAATCATGAGCATTTATAATCTTCCCAAAATAAGATATCACCATTTGTAGTCAAAATAACTCTTCTTTCATACACCCTGCATACTTGGCCTTCAAAAAGGCATCAATTTTATATGAAAATTAATAAAATGGATTGGATTAAAATTTTTAATTTCATCCATGGCCTTATATTCATTAGACACACACTAAAAATATTCCCACTTGAAATTTTCACACTTCTCACCACCATGTTCACTATGCCAGTTTTGACTAGTTGAGATGAGATCTCTTATAGGAACACTGAGGAGTTTTTTTAAGGAATTAAATTTATATTTTTTTAATATTAATTCATAATATTTTTAATAAATATTTTTTCATCTATTTAAACCTCTTATAACTTTCATAATACACAAAATAGTCAAAATAACCGATTTTGATACTCCATTTATACAATCCATATACCTAATCCTAATGGTAGGGATCTTCAGTTAGTATTATACAACATAAAATCACTTTTATGGTCAAAATAGGATATTATATTATCTTTTCATCTCCATTTCTCTCATTGAGTCTATAACCAAGGTTTGTGAGGATTTTGAGTGCTTTAGGCTCTTAGGCTTTGTTCATAAACCCCTGACATTAAAGTTGCCAAAAAATTATAATAGATAATATTTCAAGACCTTAATAAACTTCCCCAATCCTTATATATCCATGAATAAGCTCCAAGAATATGTGAGCATCTAAACTTTTCCTATCGAGTTTGTTTCTCCATTCCCTATAGGACTGAGTTGATCTTAAGAAAAAAATGGCTTTCTCTATGGTTTATTTACATACCAATATCTTATACACATCTATTATGACCTAATAAACATTTCTTAGTCTATTTTAATCCACTTCTAAAGTTTGAAATGACATTGGTCCACCATTTGGGGTTTAGGTCAAAACCCTACCTCATAGGGCTAACTACAACCTTAAAGATTCAGGATACCTTATTGGGATTACTCCTTGTATGAAATATTTATAATGTTTTACCAAGTGAAATTAAACTTTTAAAACCTCCTTACAAGGTCCAAAAATCTCTATTTTATTCCTTTGTTAGTCTTTATAAAACCTACCAATTTATGCATAAGGGGAAGTACCCTCTATCTAAGACAAAATAGAGGGTATTTCCCATATTTCACCATACAAAATAAAAGTTGGATAAGTGTAAAATATACTCTATACAAAATATTTTCCCTTTATCATTGCGTTTGACCTCCAAAATCATTAAAACCTAAGATAGACTTGGAAAAAGGTACTGCCTATAGGGTTTTCATCATATGGATTGTGTATTACCTATCTATAGACCTTATTTGTTATATATCCACTATCAAAAGCCTATATATACTTTCATGGTCATGGTTAGTTCTATTAAATCTCCATTCAACACTTTGAACCTTCATGTACCTTTCATATTTTTTGTTAGCATAGTCATCTCTTTACCTTCATTAAGACAAGGCACTCAGTTGTAGGTGCACACAAGACCTTAAGGAGTCTATGTAATCTTATTTTAGATTTTTAATGGATTATTAAAACCATATTTATCCTAATTAATTTTATATACCTTCTATTTAATCATTATAACTCTGCTTATACCCTTTACATCTGCTTTTAACTCACAAACTAAGTTCTCTATCTTTATTGTGTTACCCTACCAAAATGCCTCCTATAGGCTTATTAATCTAATAGTACCTTGATAAAAAATGTTTATAGGACCTAATTTTAATCCTTTAGGTCACATATAATCTATGTTATACCTAAATTCACTTTTTATATGATATATCATTACCAAGACAACATACCTAGATCATTGTCTGCCTACTCAGCTATAGGTGTATATTTTCCTATGAAGGGACTCCTTTAGGTGTTCATGAGGTTTGAAACACTACATATGAACCTTATATATATGATATTCATGATTATTTTTTAACCATTCAATCACTATGGTCATTCCAAACATGAAGGTATGTTCCATTTTCTCTTTAAGATGCCAATAGACACCTAAAAGTGATTTCATGTAAATATGAATGCAGGGTTTTAGTGCTTCAAAAGGCATCTTTAAGACCTCTAAATTATGACTTACACTAAATTTCTAACCTCCATATTTCGTATATATATTCTCCATTGTGTAGGACACAATATTTACCTATCTATATTCTCTATAACTCTTGATAGCCTTACTACAAGATATTCACAACATGCCTTGGATCTCTATTCTGCACTTTTGGGGACTTATTCCTTGGACATAGTCATTGGATCTTTACAAGGTGATTCAAAAATATTCCTAAAATTATATACTTCTAAATATGTATGTTGGGATCATTATAAACGTGTTAGGACTTTAGGATGAGTTTCACCACCTGTCTAATCTTCTCTATACTAGAACTTTAGTTCCCTGTTAAGCCACCTATTGGTGGTTATTCTAGTATATAATTAATGAGGAACCCTCAAATAGTATGATTAATTTGTGGAATTATATGATGTTTGTGCCTTATTTTAAAGTTATAAATAGAATTTAATCATTTTTAAAACCTTACTTATCTCAAACATTTCTTTTCCAATATGATTATCTTTTATGAGGGCATCTATAGGTGCATTTTGAGATACTTACAAATAGTGAGCAGAAAGGTTCATATGTTTAAGGAATTTTCCTACATAGTGAATTTATATCCTTTAAATGGTGTTTATATTAAAAAACCTCCTTCTGGTCAACACACACTTATGAAACTTCTTGCACACCTGGAGACACCCATCACACATTTTTTGACAAAAAAATTAATCCACTATACCTTTGGGAACATAGAATTCCTATAAACCATTTTCGGCCTATATACCCTTAAGCTAAAAGTTGAGAAAACTAAGATCACTCAAAAATATTGAATTTAGATTCAATATACCACTAGACCATAAACCGCTTAGATCACATCAAAAATAAATGCATATACATTTTTGAGCACCAAACACTTCTTGATAATTCATCAATATCATTATTACATCTAGAAATACCCATTCTAATCATGTATTATACCTTCTTCATAAATCTCTGAAATAAGCTCATGATCTTGTTGCTCTCCCTTAACCAACTTCTCTGATTTACATTATCATCATGACCACATAAAATTGCTTCTCCACAAAAAATTATGTCTCCTAATAAGTATAGGTAGAGACACCCTACTTTACAATGTACTATAATAATGTGAAATCAAGAGTTACCCACAACTCCTCATATTCCTTCTCCTCCTTGGTCATCTAGTACTTGTATTCTTATTCTTCTTCTTAGGCTTAAGAGATGCAACATGTTCAACAACTACAACATTCTCATTTTCTTCTAAGATTATATTGATAGTACATGGAGATAACAAAGATTCATGACATACCTTTTCATCTAAAGAATCCACCTTGCAGTTTAGAACCTCATCACTTGGTATAAACAATTGATGTTCTTTAAATGATACATGTTCATCAATAATAGGATGTTCACTTGGATCCATACATACCTTAGGACCATCCTCACATATTATCTTGATCTTTTCTATGAGCTTGATCTCTTCATTATCAACATGTGCAGATAATGAGACATCTTGGCACTTTTTAATTTTTTTATCTTTTTCCACCATAGAAAATAGATTACTTAGATCTATAGTCTCATCACGACACACTTTTCACCTTTAGCTTCCATGTGTTAACATGTCTTCTTTCTTGCACTCTAGGAGCATGATTAAACCTATTATGCCTTATAAACATTTATTTTTAGAATTTATCAATGTGACCTCTCTATTCATAATTGTAGTACACCATACCTTTTAAAAGAAACATATCTTACCATACCTTATTTGGAAAAAAACTTGCAATTTATCCCATGTCATGACAAATGAAATTACCTCTTATTTTTTAAGATGACTAACCCTATCTAAACTTATGTGGATAATGGTTTTCAAAGTGTCCCACATCAAGATAGTTAAATCATTTAATTCTATTCACACCTTTTGACTAATGATCCCCTTCATAATTCCATGTAAACTCATTTCTAACATGTCTCTTGCATCCTCTGGCCTTATGACCAAATTGATTACATGTGTAATATTAACCATTGAATCTTTCATACCTCATGGAATTTGGATATTTGATATGATTTTTATTTATTCTACTAGCACCTTTATTCATTATCTGATGATTGTCCTTATTCAAATTATTCTTCATCTTGGCTTGAGTTACATTCTTTTATTCTTCTTCATATCCAAGACCAGTGATGTCACTATCATGCTTTTAAACACTCAAAATATTGTCAATATCACATGAGATATTTTCAAATCTCATAGATGTCTTCACCTTGCTAGATGTCTTCACTAACTTACATTTCAAAGAATCATTTTTAGAAACATACCTCAACCATTCATCTTCTTTAGATTTTAAGCTTATAGACAATATTTTCATTTGAAAATTGAGATGCTTGACCATATCTTCATGTTCCTTGGTATATTAATTCAATATTGCTTCATACACATTAAATTACTCATCATAGTCCTTGATTTAGATTTCATCTTCTTATTGAGCTTCTTTTCAATCTTCATTTCTTCAAGAGCATTCATCAATACAGTGTCATAGTCCACCTCATCTTCCTCATCATTTGAATCACTCCAAGTAGGATCCTTTTGATGTGATAAACTTCCTTCATTATCCATAAATAGAGTTTCATCTTCATTAGGACCATAATATTCATGATCATATTTTGAGTCACTATCTTCACTCTCATTTGATGAGCTACAATATTCTTTGGGGTAGATACTCTTCTTGTGCTTGAAGGACTTCTTCTTGTTGTTATACTTTTTAAAACCTTTATTACTATATGTCTTATTTTTTTCATCTTGACCTTTACCATTCTCTTTATCATAAATATTTTCATGCTTACAGGGACATTTATGAAAAAAATGTCCTATCTCTCTATGGTTGAAACATTTGAAGGGTAGTTTACCCTTATACTTCCCAATCCTCTGTTCAATTTCCTAGTAATCAAAGAAATTATTTAATCCTCATCAATTCTAGATATGTTATCCTATTTGATTTTTTTACCTTGTAACTTATTCTTAGGACTCATATCTATCTTGAACATTACTTCTTTCATTGGTTGTATATCATCATTTATTCTCATGTCATATGTAGTAAGGGTGCCATGCAATTGATCCATCTTTAATTGAGTAAGATCATGACTTTCTTCTATATTAGATAATTTGGATCAAACTTGAGAGATAAAGACCTTAATACCTTTTGGACTATATTATCCTCTTAAATATTATCTCCAAGACCTCTAATGATGTTCATAGTCTCATCAACTATTTATAGAAAGGATGCCATAGAATCTTCTTCCTTCATCTTGAGACTTTCAAATTACCTTTTGTGAGTCTATAAATTAGCAAGATTGGTCATTTAATCACCTTCATAAATGATTTACATTTTATCCCATATATCTTTATCAAATTTACAATGGATTATTTGGGTGAACTCAGTCTATGTAATCCCACAAGAGACGGAATTCATTGCCTTAGATTTATTCTCAAGCAACTTCCTATCTCCAAAACTAGATGGAAGATTAGTAAGAGAAACATAACCATCTATAATATATTTCCATAAATCAAACCCTAGGGACATAATGTATGTCCTCATCCTTTTACTCAAAAATCATAGTTGGATCTATTAAACATTGTTTCTTGCTTAGTAGTTAAAACTTCTTGATGAATACCCATATTGTACCTTGGATCACCTTCAAGATGTTAAGCCTTTACCAAATTACCTTCTCTAATACCAATTTTTAGAGATATAATCACTAAAATGTGGAGGTGAATCAATGAGACCAAATATTAAAAATTTAGTTCCAATGCTTTGAAAATCTTAATCAATCAATACATACATTTATGAGGCATACACATCATTCATAGTAATAAAAAATAAAGAAAATACAAGATCAAGAATATAACACATAACATACATGGGAAACCCTCTTGGGGGAGAAAACCCACTATAACTTGTAATTGGACTACTAGACTATAATAACAAGAACCAATTTACATCAACTAAAACTAATTAAATAACTACAATCCCTATTTAGTGAGACTAAAATCCCACAAGGTGCTACAACACTTGTTAAAATAAGCTAACAAAACAACCAAAGTTTTATAAAGCTTCACCTTATAAGGAGGTTTCAATCCCCTTAGATGTTGAGATACCACAATAACACCTATGAACACATCCACCTATGAACTGATGTCTTTAACACCTAATGATGGACCTCTGATTATCATTTTTCACCTTCACTCATACTAAAACATCAATAACACTCTTATACCAATATAATTATGACCTATAGGTCATAAAAATAGTCCTAAATCTATTAGACTATTAAAATCATCCATAGGGCACTCTATCCCTCATTCATTCCATAATTCACACAACATAGCCTCTCTCAAATATTTATCAAGTCTCTCACTAAAGTCTAAAAATCACCATCTTTGACTTCACTATTTGTAGAGAATTTATGATCAATAACATCTTGGTCAGCCATTAGTCATGTTTTAAACCTTAAGGCATATATCTCACTGAGACATAACTTAAAATAATATTCATAGGTCGGATAAAGTATCTATGTGTCACCTTTAAGTAGCTACACCTTTTAATAAGGCCCTTATAGCTCTTATAGGTCTCATGGATACCTATTCACCCATTAATCAAATAATCAAGAAAAATAATAACATTGGACCACTTAAAAAATCATGAGTCTACACTACATGACACTTTAGTTATCTTCAAATGCTTATAGTCATAATTACACTCTTCTATGCAACCTCAATCAACATTTTGTGCATATAGTCACCATGAATGAACACATAGTCACCATATTAAGTTTTTCTCATACTATTTATGCATGATAAAACCTTCATAATGCATATAAATTATCCTCATGGATTATACAATACTTCCTATTATCTAATCCATCAAGAGGTATTGAATCAATATCAAAACAAGCTCAAATATCTTTATGGGGTCACTTACAAAACATATAAAAAAACATAGTCAACTTTTAAAATTTATAAATATGTATCTACACATTTTAAAATATTCAAATACATATTTACATAAGTTCCTTTGAGTTATCTACAAGTTATCTTTTTATACCATGAGAAAATTATACCTAGATCGAAAGTTATAGCCAAAAGATAGAGCACTAGTTTTTCCTTTACAAATTCAAATATTCAAATACAAATGGTCATAGTTAAACTTTGAACACCATGATAATGTAATATTTCCTAGCTACTTTAGATCAATCACACACCATTGATATTGCTTAATATTTAACACATAGTATACCAAATCCAAACATTAAACCTTGAACATGTTGACCTCATCTCATGCAATTTGGAAACTTTGACCTCATGCACTCTGTTAATGTCTTGTATATAGATCAATATTTAATAATGATAAATATCTATCAGTTTTACGTCTTGACTTTAATACACATCATTTATATCTACTTGTATGATCACCCACTCACCATTGATCCTTCGAATAAGCTTGATATTTATTTATGCTCAGTGTTAAACATTGAATACTTGGGACCATCTATTTGATTTTAAACTTCTTGGAGAAATGTGATCCATTGATGTTTCTTGAAATTTAACTTCTGAAAAATTACTAATTATTGGAACTTGCCTTATCTTCTTGGAAGGCCAACTTTTCACAGTCATATCTTTTGCTTCGCTCACTTGCATTTTCTCAAATTTGGACCATATGATCTCCTCACATAATAAAATACAACCATGTGACAAATTGATATTGGAACCCTCACACATGTGACATATAGTGACATTAAAATTCATTACCAAAATCTTTTGTCACTGAGTTAACTATGCCAAAAACTTGTTTGGAAAGCCAACTTTGAACGTGTATAACTTTGTTGCACTTCAATGCATGATCTAAAAAATTAACACAAATAAAATTTCTACACAAGTAATGTATGATACCATCAAAATGCTTACTCATTTATTTCTTACCTCATGTAAATTTAGCTAAGCATGGGAAAACACTGTCAAAATGCTTGGGAGCCCAACTTTGCACTTGTATATATTTTGATGCACTTAGGTGCATGAATTGAGATTTAATTAATAAAAACTATGAACAATAATTAAAAAATCCATGTGACCATTTCCTCCTGACTCATCCATATGTGGAAATCATGATGTCATCAAACTGCTTACTCATATTTTCTACCACTCGATCCAAAGTGTCTAGATGAAAACTATGGACATATAGATGAATTACACTTATGTACACAAGAATTAAAAGAATATAAAATGTCTTAGGGACCTATTATATATCCTCAAATCACTATAATCATCCTTGAACATCTCCAACCATCTAAAATACAAAATTAACAAATCATACTTCAAGCATACTAGGACAAGCACATTGCACACTTTGTCATTGTCACTTAGACAATCAAGGATATTCATCCACTCAATTGGAAACCTTCATGACATCATTAAAAAATCTTCAATACTTTTTACTACTATGCAATGTGTCATCATATGTAGTTGTAATGCAATGGATTTGTTCACTAGTTATGTGTAGAATGCAAGCATGATTATCAATTTAAATTTTGGAAGCAATGGTAGAATAAGTATCAACAATGTTTTATTTTTTCATATTATGGCATATAGGAGGATATTTATAGACATTTTAATTATAAAATTCTTGTAAATAATCATTGGATTAAGCTTAGAATGTGAAGGAAAATGATAAAATAATTTCATCTACCTTAGTTTGTGCATATTTAAAAGGTGTAATATCAATGGTACTTATTTTTTTGAATTTAACTGAGAAGGGTAAAGAATATGCATTTTTCCTATCTACTTTAATTGAATCATGAAAAAATATCTTTCATGTATTGCACTTATAGTTATTTAATTTGAAAAATGAGGTAACAAAAAGTAGTTAAAAAGCTAGGATCACATTGGAATAAAGCAATACCAATGAGATGTTATTTTGGAGTTATATTTTTAGTTTTATTTTAAGGATTAATATAAGAGTGTGAGGAAAGATAAAATGATATATATAATATATCTTCGTGTTAATTTTCATTTTCATGCTCAAAGTAATCCTCATATCCATGATTTTAAAAATAGTCATCATCATCATCATTATAAATGAAGTCTTTATTATGATATCATGTAATATTATAGCCAAATATTTCACCCTAGGAGAGGGTATTATATCTTCTTCCATATTTTGACAACATGGGATTACCTCTAGGCCTATTAGTTTCTTATAACAGAGATAAACCTCTAGGTTAAAGGGATAACTCCCTTGATTTATGTCTTAAGCTCACACACTACACTAGAATAATCACTTGGTGATGAAAAGGGAATAATTTAACATAAATTAAACTATTCTAGTGATGTGATACACCAAGGATAAGTCCACACAATACACTTACATTTTCACTAAGAAGGAAATCTACCAAAACTAACTTAAACTCTATGACCTTCTAGAATAAGAGTTTCTCATAGAGGTATATTGTTATGCATATCTAGAGGTGGGTGAAAATAAAATCTAATACTAGACACTACTATTCATCCTCACACTTTAAATATACATTAACTAAAAATAAACTTTATGAGACTTTTTAGAAGAGATGTTACTTACACAATGCATAAAAGAGTAGAATGGAAGTAAGGAGAAATAATCTTCATCACTTGTCATCTAAATACACAAATTTAAATACTTAGGAAAGATTATAAAATAATAAATAAACTTCATATTCTTTATTATAAGTCAAAACAGGGTGCCAAACTAAAAGGGCTTCTCCATACTAGGTGTGTACTAGATATAATTACCAAAATGGCTTATATAAATAGATCACAAGAGAAGAGAGAGAAGAAGATAAGTGGAAGGGTCACAAGGCTAAGTTTATATCTATGAGAACTAGTTAAAAATAAATATGATGAAGTGTAAAATAGGTCAAGAAGTCCTCCTAGATATGTTTCCATCATAAACATGACACATATTTTAGGTTGGTATAGAGGCACTCCATGGTTCTTCTTAAAACTACCTTCTTAGTGATGAGTCCACTTAATTGATAAAACATACCATAGGGATACATGAAACATTTTAAATTTCATGGGAAGGTGGAAATAAGGTTTTAATATCCTTCATATGCCCTTTAATTGATGTATTTGCCCATGTCACTTTTCATTCACTACTAGTAGTCATTCATCACTAGTCCTCTAGGTTTGCCCTCACACTAGTCACCTAAGTGACTTGTATTTGCTCATGGATATGTTTTTAAGAGGTGTTAGGACAACTATTAAAATATTATTTGCCTTTGAGTCCATCAAGGAGACCTCAAATATTCAAAGTCATTACTCTTACTCTCACACTAGATCATCACTTATCCTTCTCATTGTCTCTTTTAGACTGCCTACAATGAAAATGTAGTAGAAGGATTCTCATGAATAAATGTGATAAAAAATTAGTATGAGGGGTTTTAAAAAGTCTCTACAGACATATTTCAATGATTGTCATTAAATAATTTTCCTTTGTACTTGTAGAAAACATCAAAACTTGTAAAAAACCCTATATTAGGTTTGTCTATATAAAAGACAAAATGGATTAATAGATTTTCAAGGAGCTTGGGAGAGTTTTAAATAGGATAAAATAACTTTTATGGAAATTTTACAACTCCTAGATATATATCCTTTCTTTTATTCTCCATCGATTCCAAGTAAGGGTTTTAAGAGGGTTTTTGGTGGTTTAGACTGTTAACAATGCTTCATAAAAACTAGATGCTAAAAATCCAAAATAATTCCATTGAGGGTAATAAAATAACCCTCAACTATTCTTATCTCTTTTAATTACCATGTAGTCCTTTTGTACTAGTATGAGGACATAAAGTTGGTCTCTCAAGATCTTATATGAATTATGAGTACCCTTGAGAGAGGTTTGGGTTAAAATGATTGATTTTAGTATTATCTCTACAAACCAATGGTTTATTACAACCTTTTAATATCCCATTAAATCTATAAATTTTTTTGGGAGGATCATGTAGTCATATAGATGAGTTTAGGCCGTTGTAGGATTTAGGCCTAGTTTTAGGCCTAACTGTGTTTGACTACATATTTGACTACCTATGGGTTTCCAATGGATTAAGGGCCTTATCAATATCTATTCAAATTTGATGAAAATCTAAACAAAATTATATAGTCATTCAATTCTATCTCATTCATTCAATTATCCTTCATGCACTAACCTACAGACTGTGTTGCTCAAAGAGTGTTTTTTGTTTGAGACAAAATAGAGAGCATCTACCCTATACATATGACTGGAAGGATACCCTAAGGATATATGTTAGGTAATGATAGTGATATATACTAATCTCTAAGGTTTGATCATGATCTAATGGCCTTCTACACTACAAACTCATAAGACTAGTTTTTGTAATAGTGACTATGTATAGGGTTGACTGTAAGTTGAGGTTTAAAACCCAATCCTTGCTTTATTTCTCCTTTGAGGATATTATGTATTTTTTATATCACCACTATGAGAATGGTTTTATGTATATGTATTAAACCTATTCCTCTACCAACTATATTTTATCTTTGTTTCTCTAACTGGTCTAAAATATGTATGACTGTGTCACTTGTAGGTGATCATTAGGGAAGAAGTTGAAAAGTTTCCTATAGGTGTCACTTTGTTTGTACATTATATTTCATCTGTCTATATATTTATTGCTTTCAATAGGATCGTTACACACTTGATGAGCTCATTTCATTCCTAAAGACTACGTTTTCATCAATTTACTATAGTGCACTAGTTGTATTTCATGTTCTAAGCTCAAATAATTGTGGGTTTCACTGAGTGGTTTTAGTGGAAATGTCATTGGGTTGAAACAACTCAACCATCACCTTATCCTAATCTAGTAGCCTTATGTTTAGGTAAAAGTTTATTATATAGGTTTAGGCTATAAGTGAAACACCATTAGACTTATCTGTAATTCAAGACACTTCACCATAAGATGGAAAATTATATGAACAAAACCTCATTTGGAAAAGTTAAGGTAATTGATCCCATTAACAAGATCTTCAATTCTAAGACTATTGTGAATTATTATTGAGGGTGTTATAGGCTATGTTAGTGAACCTAAATGACTTGAGAGATTCATTCAATTCATGTAATTGAATAAAACATGTCTCTTAGGGTTTTGGATGTTCTTTCCTATTCTGAACATGCCTATAGGTACTATAGATGACTGTGAACACTATAAATCTAATAGTCTTTACTCACTATATTGAGAGGCTTATCTAAATCAACCCTAAAGTCACCCAATGCAAACCTATCATGTTGAAACTAAATTCCATGTTTTTGGAGGTGAAACATAGTTACATTAGCTTGATTTTGAATCCATTTACAAGAAGATGAGACTCTACAATTGATAAAACATTGCCCTATAGACCAACAATGTTCACTCCTTAGCACAATAAGAGTGATTTTTATACTCATTTCACATTTAAACATGAAAATAAGTTTGATATAAACATTAATATGAATAAAATTATCTACCAAAACACACATAACACTTGGAAACATTATATCATGTAATCAAATTAGAAAACCTGAAGGTGTTGGGAATGCATAGTCAACTAGGAGGCAACAATATTCCTAGGGATAATTCATGAAGCACAATCCATCAACATAAAATATATGACCATGGATTTGGAGTACATAAATACTAATTTCATCCACCAAAATCATTCACCTCAAATCTAATCCTTCTATTAGTACCAGCTACAAACTAGTTGACTTGTTTGACCTACCAAAGGGAGTGAAGAGAGAGATAGAATGATTTTTGTTAAATTTTAATATATAAAAAAAATATGAAAATGGATATGAATTTTTAGTATTTTAAGGGACACTCATAAATATTCCACATGTGCCATAACAATTGTATAGTATGTACAACAACTAAAACTCCCACTCTTTCAACTAATTTTCTTGCTTCCAATATTTGAACCTACAAAATTTAGTTTCAAAACTGACAACTAAAATTATAATAACATGTAGGAAATTAAATTACATTTTTGACACACTTTAACCCTTTATGAAACCTTACAATTCATTTAAATATTCCAAAAAAGACATAATATGACATGAGGCAAACTTAGACAAATGTGACTAAGATGAAACATAATATGAAACCTATTTTAAGACCATGGTGGACATTTTAGGACCTAAAAGACATCATTAAAAGTTTTAAATTACATAGGACTGACTTATTTGGCTAGGGGATCAAATTAGTCAAGAGGTATAATCTTGAAAATTAACCCATTCATTGATATAATCATGAGACAAATTCAAAAGTTATTCAATCGGGTGAGGGGTAGAAGATTTTTTAGATTTCATTTTAAACTTGCCAAATAAGATAATGTAAACAAGTAATAGCAAAAATACAAGAGGTATAATATAATCTAATGTAAGTATATGTGAAATTTGATAAGTTTTGAACAAAATGTGTAATAAAAAATAGGATTGTAATTGAAACCCTATTTTCTAGTATTTGTATGTATAGGGACATAGTATGTGGGTCTAGAGTTTTAAATTAGGGTTGTGTTGTAAAAATTTAAATTATATTAAATAATGAAACCCTAATGTAGGACCTATTAAATTATCTATGTTATTCAAATCAATTTGAAAAATAGAATTTTGTAACTCTAATTTAATTTTTTAGAAAAATGAGAAGGTAAACCCTAAGTAAAACTATGGTTTTAAGTAATATTCAAAGTATATTAGTTTTTCCAAATGTTATAACCTTTTAGGATCTTGCTTAATGCAATACTATGTAGTTAAAGGTATGAGTACATTGCTAATATATAATGAAAACTAAAAATGATTTATTTAATTGAACTTTCACAAAATAGCAAGTGAGAGGAGAAAAGGTACTTATCTAGGGATAAATAGACTTTTATGTGGATCAAGGAACTAGAATAGGCTAGATAGATAGGTAGACACCTTTCATTATTTGACTATTTATTGATATCTAGGTTCATATAGTAGGACCCATATCAAGAAAGTAGTGCCATATGGTGCTAGTTTCTATTTATGGCACTAATTTCCTTCTTGAATAGTCTATCTAAAAATTTTAAGGATGTTGTGGGAAGTTATAGAGGTCATGTAGGCAATTTTGTGTCATTTAGGGGCTCTCCTGTTTCACTATTTTTAATGAATCTATTTTGAAAACCTAATTAATCCCTAAACACATGAAACAATAAGTAAATTAAATTTAGAAAGGAAAGGAAAAAATAGGTTGTGGGATGTTACAATCATGCAGAGTAAAACCCCTGTTGTCATGTTTATTATCTACATTAACCCCAATTTTGGTGATATTAGATTGCATGTAGTTATCCACTAGGGAAAATTCACCATAAAATTACATGGTATGTTAAAATGACTATTTATTAAGCCCATCTTTGATCAATCATGCAATGTCTAAGTGTGATGATTAATTAGTGTGCAAAGTATTGAGCTATGCTATTGATTGATTTTATGTAATTATATGCCAAAATACCAAGTTCTAGATGTAAAATTACTTATGAATCCCTTTATATAGAATTAACTTTGGATCAAATATAAGACCTTGTTTAGTAGATGATAATTCATAAAAGAAGGATAAAAAACATAAGAGAAGGCTCATGGAAGGGTTAGGACTCAAACATAGGAAAAAAGACTCATTTGACACTAGATCCATAATTAGACACTAGCACCATTTGGCGATAGTATCCTAAAATTGTTGCCTATGTCCTAAGGATTAAAATAAAGATTAAATTAGGTAAGACATTCTAGGGGCCTGTGTGACTAGGAAAGGTGTTTTTGATTAATAGGAGTGGTGTAAATAAGGAAAATAAGACAAAAAATATCAGAAGACTAAAAATGACCATGTGAATAAGGGTTGTAATCATCACTAAAACCTTATCATGAAAGAATAATAAGACATTATATTTGTGGTTATGTGAATAAATTAGGGTGTTTACAAAAAATTATAGAAGGAAGAATCCATTGCTAAATTCATGGGCCTAAGAGATGGATTACCAACTAATGATCATAAATAGGGCTTTGAATTCACATTGGACCCTCCCCCCTACTTTGGAGAGAAAATGAACTTCCTTGTTCATAAAAACAGTAAAACATTGAGATCATTAGGTGAAAAATTGTTTTAGGTACCTTTGGATGGGGAAGTTCACTCATATACTCAAGAATCTCAATGTCCTCCAAGTATAGGCATTTTAGTTGGGTCCGATGTCAGTGAGGAGGAACTCAAAATATTTACATAATTGGTACAAGAATTTTTATAATAATTCATCAATTGGCTGCTACTAGAAATGGTAGATTCATATTTTTCTTACATGGGTGAGTCTTATGGCTCATAGCTAGTAGAATAAGACCAATTTCCATATGTGCCTAGCATTCTTGAAGGTGATTATACACTCCTTGTAAAAGATACAATGGAGGTGAAAATTGGGACCTATGATGACCCAAATATAATTTAATTATGTGCATCTATCACTGCTATGAAGCATGAGTTTATTATTTATATTTTAAAGGACTTGATTGATATATTCACCTCATCCTATTTAAATATGTCAAGGTTAGACCCATATATAGTGGTGCATCGTCTCATTATACATCTAGATGCTAATACAATCAAACATACACTATAGAAAATGCATTTTATCATTATTATACCTATTAATAAAGGGTTATAGAAATTATTAGAAGGATTCATTCAACCATTGGAATATTCAGAATAGATCTTGAACATTATGCTAGTCATCAAAAAATCTCAGGGAATTCACTTATACATTAACTTTAGAGATATCAACAAGGCATGTCTTAGGGATGACTTCATTTTTCCAAACATTAAAATTATAATAGACCCAACAATAGGCTATGAGATTTTATCCCTCATGTACATATTTTTAGGCTACAACTAGATCAAGATTTCACCTACCAAGACAAGATAATGTTCACCACTATGTGGGGAACAATTTTTTATCAAGTCATATCAAGGAAACTTATGAGTGTGACATGACTATCATCTTCTATTAAATTATGTAAAATATTATTTAAGACTACATGGATGACATCCTCACTAAATCTAAGACATGTTCATGCCATGATGAGATGTTATGGATAATATTTGAGAGACTTCATGAGTACAAGGTATGTCTCAATCCAAATAATTTTATCTTCAGTGTTACTTCAATAAAATTACTAATATTCATCGTGTCACAATATGGAAATGAATTTTATTCTACTAAGGTCAATGTCATTATGGAAATGCCTCCTCCTTCTACTCTTAATCAAATCTATATTCTCTAGGTTAAAATTCAATCTATTCACTAGTTTATTTCCTAATTGAATAATAGATGCCATCCTTTTACTCAACTTTTGAATTAAGGACAATAATTTTAGTGGGATTCTAGTTTGCAACTAACCTTTGAGAAATTTAATAATTACTTGGTCAACCTACCAATATTAATGCCACCTACGCCAAGAAGACCCTTACTAATCTACATATCTATGATAGAGAATGCCCTGGGGGGACTTTTGGCTCAACATGATGAGTAAGGCAAAGAGAATTTAGTCTATTATTTGAGAAGGACACTTATAAAATATGAGAATAACTATACTTCAATTAAACAACCTTGTCTTTCAATGGTTTTCACTTCCCAAAAGTTGTATCACTACATGCTCAATAACAAGACCATAATCATCCAAGATCAATCCGATCAAATATATATTATATAAAGCCACTTTGATAGGTTGCATGTCCCAATGATTGAGGCTTTTGAGTGAATTTGATGTGGAATATTTTAACTAAAAATCCATTAAGTGAGAAATTATTATATATCAACTTGTTAAAGACCCTATATTAGATATGCAACCACTCAACTTTGATTTCCTAGATGAGTCAATTATGACTCTAGAAGTAACTACTATTGAGTCCAAATTATAGAAATTATATTTTGATGGCTCATTCACATCCTGTGGATCTAGGTCCAATATCTTATTCATTACACTATAAGTGGATATAATTACTGAGGTGTTAAATATTGGTTTCAATTTCACTAACAACATGGATGAGTATGAATCACTCATTGCAATACTTCATCTCACCATATAATGGAATATTTAGTAGTTAATGATATATGGAGATTCATCATTCATCAATATATCAACCAATACCAAACAAGGGATGAGAATCTTTTACCTTACATGAGTATGGTAGATAAGCTCAAATTGCATTTTGTAATACTTTAGTTTGATCAAATACCAACGGCCAATAGTAGATTAGTAGATGAAATGGAAACCATTGGATCTATGTTAGTAGTGGCTGATAGTGTTAAATATTATTAGTTTTTCATTGAAAACTTTATTCAACTATCACATGAACAACTAGATTTTGAGATGATATACAATATTGTTGGTATTGTTATCCCTTGGTACCAAGACTAATATAATTATATTTATGATCAAATTATTCCTTTGTACATATCATGAACCTAATATAAATCCTTCATATATAAAACCACCCAATATACCTTAGAAATATGCTCTATTATATTGGCTATGATGGAACACTACATCATTGTTTATCTTCAAGAGAATCCAAATTAGTGTTGAAGGATCTAAATAAAGTAAAATATGGGACCCACATAAGCATCTTGGTCCTTACCAAGAAACTACTTTAAATCGTGTATTACTGGACCATAATGGAGAGAAACACTTGTCAGCATGTCAAGAAGTGTGATTCTTTTCAAAAACATAACGATTTGACTCACGCTCCATCCTTAACACTATATTCGATCACTACAGCATGGAAATTTTATATATAGGGACTTGATATCATAATTAAAATTAACCCTACTTCCTTAGATGGACACTAACATATCCTAACCACCAAAAACTAATTTTTTAAGTGGATAGAGTCCATTTCCCTCACATATATAACTAACAAAAATATTTCCATATTTAATCATTACCATCTCATCTTTCACTATGGAATTCCCTCCACAATTATAACTGATAATGGTGTCTTATTAAAAAATAAATGTCAAATCCTTTTTCACCAAATTCCAAATCAAAAATAAGAAGTCCACAATCTTTTACTCTCAAGGTAATGGCCAAGATGAGGTTTTAAACAAGACCATTGTTAAAATTATGAAGAATATTTTCAATGATGTTGGTCATGATTAGAATCTATAATTACTCCAACTATTATGATATTATCATACTAGTACCTACACACCTACAAGTGATAGGCCCTTTTCTTAAGTTTTTGGATATGAGGCCATTATCCCTATTGAGATCGAAGTGCCCTCTTTATGCATTCATCTAAAAAATATCATTGATGATGAAGAATATAGAGTGCCCAAATTATGACATCTAGAAATATTAGATGATAAATAATAACATTTGACCATTTTTGATCATATCAAATTTTGTTACACCATAGCTAAAATCCATTGTATTCTCCATAGAGAATTCAAAATTGGTGTTTTTTGTGTTAAAAAAGAATAAAAAGAATAACAATGATAAATAGAAGAATAAGGGTAAGTTTTAATCAAATTATAATGTGAAATTTTTTATTATTGTAAATAATGTTTATGGGGCATATAGACTAGCTACACCGTATGGGCAAGAGCACAAGGAACTAATAAAAATAATCCATCTAAAATTTTGCTATGCTTATTTGAAAATGAACTATTGTTTATCAAATCCTTTGATTGGGAGCACTCATTTCACCTTCATTATTTGAATCTACCATTATATAGATCATTATTATTCCTATTACCATTCAATTCCATCAACATTCTTTATTAATTTCTCACATGTTCTTATCACCAATCATGATCTTGATTATGACCAACATGTGTTGCAGGCATATTAGATGATTATTATTTGAAAGGTACTTCAAAATGATCAAAATCAATAGATTATTTATAGACAAGTGTTTTAGGGTATGCCAACAAGAGTGTTAACTTATTGATAATTCCTTTAAAACATATTACAATTACTTCTCTTAAGCATTATTTCCCTAATATGTGTTGTTCTATTCCAATCTCATTGTTATGTGGTATCCCTACGTGCTTCAGGTTTTATTGCTGGTTAGTGGTAACTACCATTAAAAATGGATTATTTATTGTTTGATCCTATAATTAATGGTGAATATAATTTTATAGATAGTTCATTTTACATTTAAACATATCACCTTGCTTTCCTTATTCCAAAAAACCCAAAAACATTGAAAAGCCCTAAAAAAACCCAAAAAATCACAAAATCATGAAAATTGGCTTACAATTTCCATGCAAGATATAAATCCATAAATATTTTTTAGAAAAGAAAATATTTTATATCCTATTTAATTTTATATTCACATTTCCATTACCATACCATTATCCTCCCATTTCTAAGATAATTACATCGACCTGAGGTCCACATAAACTATGTATGCAATGCTTAGATGCATGGGGCATCTTGGTTCAACTTAGTCAATCTAATTTTAAATTTCCATTTATTTATTTATTTATTTATTATTTAATTATTTTGTGAGAAATTTTAGTGGGAATCATGCATTTGAAATTGGTGCACTCCACTTTCCATTTCTATTCCCCTATGTTCTCTCCATTTTTTGAGACATCCTAGTGGGCATTATCAATTTCAAATTAGTGCATTCCAATTTCCATTTAAATTCCCTTATGCTATCACCATTTTTGAGACACATCAGGAGCACTATGTATTTGGAATTGGTACACTCCACTTTTCATTACTACTACCTTTGCATCCACACTCTCATAATTTTATGAGCAACCTTTACCTACACACTCTAGCCATTTTCTGAATATGCCTTTCCTATTTATTTTCTATTATCACATGCCTACTTATCATCACTTTTATTTTATCCCATATCCATAGGAAAAATACATTTGTCCTGAAGTCTATAGGACTATGTATGTAGTATCTAGTTGCATTGGGCTATTTGGATCTAGTTCAACCACCCCTTCCCTCTTCTTTTATTCCTCTTGTTGAAATAATTGATTCATTATCCCCTTAGTCTAGGGGCATAATATACACATTATAGCACCATATTCATTATAAATGGACAAATAATTGATAACTTCATTGGTTTTATCTTTTTTTATATACTTGTTTAATTTTTTGTTTATTTTTTTCCCTTTTATATTGACACCTCGACTCAGTCCATTGTGTTGGCAAGGTCATCATCATGGTGTTTCCTACCATGTAATTTCACTTGAGTCCATAAAGGACCATATTTTAGCATTGTCATCATGATTTTGATCATTGGCACATTTTTTTATTGTATATTAGAATCAAGGATCAGTCCTTATGCATGTTATGGATTGGTTGTTATGGTCTTTTATATCATGATGCATACTATTTTGGTGCTTTATCAAAAATCAATATGTTACAATTCTAAATGGTAATTTTTCAAGAAGATATATCCTTTTCTAGTATCCCCCAACTATTTTATCACATACCTCATCATCATGTCACTAATGAAAATATTCCCTACTAGGATAAACCATTTAGATCAATCAGTAATCAAATCCACCCTACTAGGGAAAATCATTGAATTAAATAATCAAATCTACCCTATCTTGGCTTATTATTATAAATCATTAAAGACCGCCCTTTTAGGGATAATTACCTTATTCAATATTTCTTGTGATTCCAATTCCTTATCCTTTTCCCTATTTATAAGTCAAACTATGTTACTTATTCTGGGATGTATCCTTCCCACTTCCCCCAATCTCAAGGCTAATTTTATCCATTTTCCTTCAACATTAAAAATAAATGAGTACCAACATTATCTCATTTTGATTAACCTTATACATGGGTTAATTTAATTCTTATTCTTAATTTTAAAATCTATTTTCAAGATCTCATGCATGTATTTCATCTCTACCTACCCTCTCGAGGGGGCATCATGGGTCATTGATTATTCGTTCCAACAAGTTTTTCAAATACCAATTAGTTTTTTTTTATTATTTTAAAATATTTTATTATTCCTAAAATATGGGAAAAATGAAGACATCGAATTCTCACCATTGTCACATCAAAATTGTAATTCTGAGTGACTTCCTATAATTATGCACAAACTATACCAAAATCATTGAAACATTGTGATTCATCTACACACATCACAAGAAATTGTTGAACTACATAAATATGTTCCTAATTTGGAAATTATCATGTGCTCAATCATTAATTTCTTCCAATTTATATCCAATCAAATTTTGACCCAATAAATTTACATTTTTGACCAATAGTGCATGGCAACTAATTAAATTCTAAGAATTGTAAAAAGCCTAATCAAATTCACTTAAATAATTAAATCCAATTAAATTCTTAAGTGAAAAAACCATGCAAAATTATTTAATATATAATTTTATAAAATGAAAATTCAACATCTAAAAAGGTGACATAATCATGACATCATTAGTCACAAAATCAAAAATCAAAAATACCAACATAAATGCAATAAAAATTACAAATGTTGAACCATGCCTAATAAATGTAATATTAATTATAAAATTGAATGCATTTGGTCTCCAAAGTTGAATCAATATTTTACCACACATCTTGATCTTGAGAGGGATGGTTAGTATCATTTTAGGAAAATTATAAATATAAGATCCTCCATAAGCAATTATCAAGATTTTGTTATCCAAAGATACAATGCCAAAATTTGATAAAAGCTTAACCATTTCTTCACATTGATTGACCAAAACCATTGGTGGACAACGGGAGCTTCCATTGAAATCAATAAAGTGCATTGACAATGACTACTACTTAACAAACCAAGCTCATGAATTTGTAAAATAATTGTTAGATGGGATCTTAAAGGAATGTAAATGTCTTTTTTATATCTATTTATTGATTTATTTGTCTATTAATTATATCTCACCCTATGGAGAAATCATAGAGTGTTAGTTATTGAATTCATTTTGGATTTCATTGACTAATGTTGTATTAACCCTCTTTCTATTTCTTATTCTAAATTAATGTCATAATTTATCATCTAACATAGGGTATCTTAATTAAACCTATTTCAAATTCGTAATCATGAAAGTTATAGGGCATTCCCTATCTTTAAAATTTTGTCTCAGTACTATTGAAATTATATGATTAGATGTAAATGAATACATGTATAAGTATTTTGTATAATCTAGAATGACTAAAATAGGGGCTTGAATTATAATGTCATTAATTTCTTGAAATGATTTATTTGAAATAGGGTTACACTCTAATTTCATTCTTTTTTAAATATAACATTGAAAGGTTTAGCTATTTATGCAAAACTAGAAATGAAGATAGGAATTAAATTTATCTTACCAAGAAAAGATTTTATTTCTTTCTTACTATCTAGAAATTTGAATTTTGGAAATGTAATTAGATCAATTAGGGTTAATTGACATAATTTATTATTACATAAGTATGAAGCTTGGATTCTATTGCACATAAAATACACTTTTTTTGATGGATTGAAATAATAAATTTATGGAAACATTAAAAAATATTCTATAAGTGAATCAAGTGGCTTGATCTACATTTGGAAAGCAATGTTAAATCATCCTTGTAAAAAATAATTAACTTACCAATTATTCCTTCAAATGTAATTTCCATATATCTTTCAAAAGTGGTGCCAACATTGATCAAAATAAAAGGCATTTTTTAATAAGCAAATGTTCCCCATTTTGTTGTGAAATTTGTCTTACATCTATCATGTTTGTAAACCAAAATTTGATTGTAACCTAAGAATCCATATAATAAATACATCATCTTAGACCCACTTGTTGAATGAATTCATCTAGAGATAACAACAAATAATTTTCCTTGTCTGAAGATTGATTCAACTTCTGTAAATCCACACAAATATGAATTTATTTATTTTTCTAAATAGCTAACACTAGGTTGTCCATCCAGATTGAATGACGCACCAAAAATATTATGCCAGTTGACAAGTGATTTTGAAATTAGTTTTGGATAAGTGACTCAAGAACATGATCTATTGGTCTTTGGTATTATCTAAATGGTTTGTGATCAAACTTCAAAGGAATATTATGTGTTATGATGCTGGGATAAAAGACATTTAGGTATCCATATGTCTATAAAATTACATATTTGTATTAGATTAATAATATTTTCAGCCTTTCTATCTACTCATCACTACATTCATGTCGTACACTAATATTTAGAGGTTGATTAGGCATCCCCATATTAATAACTTATAATTTATAATTAGAATTAATGGGATTTTCAAGTTAATTTGTAGGTTTGTCTAGATTGAATAATTTTTATATTGAGATCACCTCCCTTGAAATTTAATTATTTTTAAGATTCAACACTCTATCATCATGATGGTCTTCATTCAAGTCACTTCTTTTATCTTTAATAATTACTTGGATATCAAAAACATTGGAATTAGAAAGGAAATCCAAGATATGCTCTAACATCTTAAAATACTTGAATTTTATTTATTTATCTTGCACATAAGGTCATGAAACTAATTAGAGAGATTTGTTTGTAAATAAGTATGGTTTAATGGTGTGAGTTTAGAATTAAAAATACTAGTGGATCTACCATGACTATTAATTTTAAGAACAATAGAAATGTTGAAAGCATTGAATGACTCTATTTGATCCCAAGCTTGGTGTTTCTACATTTGAAAATAATAGAGCTTTCATTGAAATTTATTTCTTACCTTATTGATGACTAATTCAAATTCATCATAAAATTTCAATTGATGAACATCATACCTAGTTATAAATTGTAATCCCAAAATTAATGCTTCATATTTTACCATGTTATTTATGAACATGAATATATATATATATATATATATATATATATATATATATATATATATATATATGTCGATTCATGATCTCTATTAGATGGGTC
>JARHVA010004186.1:1232500-1377500 GCA_037957365.1 Torreya grandis
CTTGAAGTTATTTTAGAGTGTACCCTTTATATGAGTCTTGGTATTAACCCTCAAACTTAGATTGTGTATATACATACCTTCCATATGTATTAAGATACCTGTAATTATTGTTAGTAATTAGATATGATTGGACCAACTAGTGGCCATACAGTTACTCATAAGGGGTAACAATGTTATGCTTACTCATGTGACTATTAGCAAAGGCTAGGTACCTTCATGTTAAATATAACATGCGTTTATAAATGGGTGAAATAAAACATCCCTGACTCTTCATGTGAATGGATCACCATAGATATGTAGGTAGCTCAGGGAGTGGGTGAAGGCTTAGTAAACTAACCCTTGGGATGTCACTCTATGTGGGTGTTATCAATTAACTTGAGGCTATTATTGGATGACATGCGTAGATAAGTAACCGTTAGGATGTAATCCTGGTGGGGGAAAATAAAAGCTAATTTTAATAAGTTAATATAACATGTTTAAACATCTAATCATTTGTGTGCTTGTTTATTCATGAGTAGCAAGATAGTCTTCTCTAAGTATGTGTTTCCTGCTAGTTCTAACCACGTGGTTTTCTTAGTTATTTGGATGTTACAAAATGGTTACACTCAATAAATAATATAATAGTTTTTTATCACACTTAAATTTTATTTATGTCATCATGTGGGAGTGCTTGGGTAAGTGCACACACTTTGTGGCATTCACAATTTTAGATTATTATCATTTGCATGTGTCTTTTTTTTAGGTAGGCAATGAGAGCTTAGTATATCACTTGAGTAATGTATCATATCCTTTGTTGGATTATATTCTAAACCTCTTAGGTGATTATTTATCATGGAGGAGGCCATCACAAGTTAAAGGAGAACTAAATTGGACATGTTGTCCCTGAAAAATGCAACTCATTTTTGGGACAACCTATAGACCAAAATTTCTCTCTTTCCTTCTCAAAATTTGTTCTGAGCTTTCGAATTCCTCATTTTTAAGATTTTTATGTAAAGGGGATTCTCTGGTTCAACATTGGTTCAAAATCTCAAAAGTGGCCTTAGTCAAAGGAAAAGTAGCAAACAGGTGGTTCAACAGATGGTTCAACCAAGGAGCGTGAAAGTGATTGAACTAAGAAGCAATAAAACAAAGAGACTAGAATGAACCAATGAATCAATGAACTTTCAGTGGTTCAACGGATTCAAAGTTCAACATGGTTCAAGTAACAGTCAACCAATGACATCCCCGCAGATGTCAAATTTAAGGTAAGGGAATATCCATTAAAATTCAAATAAAGCGTAGAACTCAAAGGAAGAACCAAGTGACTGGCTAGAAAGATAGCCTGATAGCTCAAATTATAGTAGGAAGAGACAAAGCTAGAGAAGCCCGACTGAAGAGAAAAGCTAGTGGAAAAGTGCCCTATGGAAAAAGACAAAGTGTAGCGAATGTGACAAGTGTTTGGATCCGTGTTCCCCTTTTGAGTTGCTCAGGCAAAATGAGTCATGGACTCCATTTTCCATGAGTTTCTAATGAGTTTCATAATAGTGGAACTTGCCACTTGTCAAAGATGTAGAAAGGACCCCCCCAAAGACTTAGGCAAGAAGGGCTATAAAGAGCAAAGAAGCACTTAAGCAGCGAAGGGAGGAGCGAGACCGAAGGATTAAAAATATCTTCAAAAGAGCTATTTCTAGTAGGTGAAACAGTGGATCGAGTAGACTTCTGAGTGTACCAAACCAAGGACACGGCCTATTTTCTTCCATGAAGTAAAGACAAATACATAAAGGACCAGATAGTCTATATTAAGGAGAAGACATATGGGATGAAATAGTTAAGACAGCTGCCCTATTTTCAATGCAATCCTTTGACACACCTGAAAATGCATTCAAGGCATTAAATGCATGTCATGGGCCATTCTTTGAAAAACAAGTGCCCAAGTCTTTGTTGAGTCTCTATATATTGTAATCTCTCTTTTGTTGTAAGAGAGACTTCTCATTTTTACAAGAACAAAACTCTGGACATTTTGAAAGAAGAAGACTGAGACTTTGAGCTCAGGTTGTAATTTCATTTTCCTTGTTATGTGAATGAGAAAGTAGGTTTTTATAGACTTTGTGTTGTTATGACTTGTGTCATCTGAAGGTCTCCTTATTCATTTAATTTGGTGCATAGAATTAGTAAAGGTAACAAAGAAGTGTCCTGAAACCAACTGTGAGAAGACTTTGTGCTTTCACAATTGATTTCAGTCTGTGTTTTCCTTTTCTTTTTATGTTGAGGATTCGAGGGTGACTTTGTGCCCCCATTATCCTTTGTGATATACTCTTTGGCCAGTCGAGGTGGAGACTTTGCACTACATTTTAGGCTACTGGTTACCCTAATACCGGTTACTTGCTACCAAAAAGAGTCCTGTTGTTTGCAAGAATAAGCACTTTTGAAAGAAGAGAAGTGCCTTCTATTGCCTCACTAGGATTTTTACTATTTAGGAAGGAATGTGGCTCTTGGCTGAAAGTTGCTTCTAAAAGAAGAGAAGCACCTTCCCCATCACCTAGTATTTCTCTTCTATTTGTTAGCATCATCTCTGAAAGAAGAGAGATAGATGGTTTGTCCTACCCCCTATGTCGTACTTTCTACATATATATATATATATATATATATATATATATAGTATATAGCCTCATGCATCTCCTGCATACCTATAAGGAACCTCCCCTTGATGAGAGGAGAGATTTGTCTCCTACTGATATAGTAAACCTACACATCTGGTCAATTGATGTCCCTATGCTGTGGTGATAGGAACTATTTTGGTCACCAGTTAGCTGGCCAACAAAATATTCACCCAACAGTTTTTGGTGACTCTGCTGGGGATTTGAACAAGCAATCCCTACCCTTATCCATTATAAAGTTTGGCGACTCCCATCTAGGCCTTACCCATTATCATTATAGCCTCACTATCTCCCTCCATCCTCCATATCCATTACATTATCTGGTCTACAAACTAGATCCATTGGGAAAGACAAGCCATTTGAAGCCTCAAGCTCCAGGCTGAAGCAGGACCAGTCAGTTTCCTTTCCTTTGTTTTAAATTTGGCAACTCCATGCTACACAAGAAGCTAGAGATCTAAGGGTGTTTTTGATCCTGTGTTTGAGTTGGCATAATAGAGCCATTTTGATCTGTTTCCTCCACCACCTTTCCTCCAACGATCTAGGAGTCTTCCTCCTGACCTTATCAGGTCACCAACACAAGGTAGAGCTTCTTTTCCTATTGTTAATAGAGCCCTGCCTATAAATACTTCACCCATATTTATTATCCCCACTTTTCATAATCCAATCATGGCAGCTCAGGGCCCCTAGGGTAACTCATTTGGTCCACTCAACCTTACTCCACCTTTACATGAGCTTCCACGTAGCTTAAGGAAGAACTTCCCCAAATTCCTTAGTGACAGGAAAGTTCACCCTGATGAACACTTCACAGCATTCAGCATAGCCTGTGGTGTGATTGGAGTAGAGTATGAAGATATAGCAGTCAGGTTGTTTGTAGAAATGCTATAAGGTGTTGTTGCACACTGGTTTTACCATCTACAAACTAGATCAGTGACTGGCTGGGACATAATCAAAGCCAAGATCAAAGCAAGGTTCAAACCAGTAGAAGACACACATGCCCTTCTAGCCTAGCTCACACAAATGAAGAAGGAGCCCCATGAGCCTATGGGGGACTTCATTACCAAGTTTAACAAGCTAAGGCACATGATTCCCATGATTACCCAGTCGACACCTCAGAATCTCATGTGTTTCTTCATCAACTCACAACTGCCTGAAGTGAGTTTTCTATTGAGATGAGCTAGACACATAGACCTTGAGGCTGCTCAAGACTTGGCCACTGAGGTGGAGGATGAACTTATCTTAGCTAAAAAGATAAGGAAAGATCCAAATAAAGGTAAATCCTCTTCATCTTCTGAATATTCACCTGTAGCCACCACTAATCCAATGGTGTAGAAGCTAGCAAATGAAGTGCTGGCCCTCAGAAGACAAATGGCACAAGGAATGTCATCTGCTCCTTCATACAGAGAAGTACCAAGGAGGACATTCCCTGATTAGGCACATCAAGGGCAACCAAATCATCTTCTTCCCCCTCAGAGGAACCTTGCCATTGAAGCACCTCCAACCAACTTAGCAGTTGGGTATTTGGCAATAGAGCATGATTTCTCTTTCCAACCTGAGTTTAATCAAGAAAATGATGCTTGTCTCTTCATGGAGGAGCAAGAAGAGTTAGCTGGCGACTCTCACATCAGTTTCCTAGATTACTAGGATGAACACAGAAGTAAAGGTGGAGCATCTGAGGGATCATATGCTGTGATCACCCAGTCCCAAAATCAGTCAACTCAACAAGCTGATAAAGGAGAAATAGAGGAGCGACCTCAACCTACAATTTTGATTGCTAAGAGTGGGACCACTCTGCCTATCCAGCTGAAGGACTCAGTGATTGCTAAAAAAGTAAGTATCCCAAACATTTTTGCACCTTATACTTCAATTTTGCAAGCCAATCCTCCCACCCCTCCCATAAACCAAAAAGAAGAACTCCCATCCCCTATGCCTAGTCCAACCCAACCATTTGACATAATTGATCATGTCAAATGTGTCAAGACCCAAATGGCAGCCCCTACAGCCCAAATTTTGGTAGAATATTTAGGCAGGGATGAAATAGTAGAAGAATTGGTCGAGTGTGGCATAAGTGTAGAAGAACCCTCCCCTCCAAATAAAGAAGAATCTGAGATATCTGAGGGGGACAATCAAGACATGTGCTGGGCTGAGTTATCAGGACAACAAATTATGGTACTAGACCATACTCTTGTGCTCCAAAATGAGGTAGAGGAACTCTTCATAGGGAGAGCAAGGAGTTATGGTTTTTAGTTTGAAGACCACGTCCTACCTTGGAGCAAGAAGAAGAAAAGGCCAAGAGGAAGACACAAAAAATTGGTTTCCTGGTGGAAAGTTCCATTCGCCCATCACCATTTATGGGGACAAAATGGTTTCCTACTAGATTATCAAGATGGCACACCATTTTCACTATCTCATAGTGGGCAGCATCTGAAGCACTTCAAATCTTGAGGCATCAGATAAGATCATCTGCACATATGTAGCATGACTCCATAGCCTAATGGCATGCTTCTAAGGCACTGGAGATTTTGGATTCTACTCCCTTTAATCATTTTTTGTAACTGAAGGTAGTTCCCCAGTTGGAGCTAGCTGTTGTCCCCGAAAAATGCAACTCATTTTTGGGACAACCTACAGACCAAAATTTCTCTCTTCCCTTCTCAAAATTTGTTCTGAGCTTTCAAATTCCTCATTTTAAAGCTTTTTTTGTAAAGGGGATTCACTGGTTCAACATTGGTTCAAAAGCTCAAAAGCGGCCTCAATCAAAGGAAAAGTAGCAAACAGATGGTTCAACGGATGGTTCAACTAAGGAGCCTGAAAGTGATTGAACCAAGAAGTGATAAAACAAAGAGACGAAAATGAACCAATGAATCGATGAACTTTTAATGGTTCAATGGGTCCAAATTTCAGCATGGTTCAAGCAATAGTCAACCAATGATGTCCCTGTAGATGTCAAATTTAAGGTAAGGAAATATCTGTTGAAATTCAAATAAAGCACAAAACTCAAAGGAAGAATCAAGTGACTGGCTAGAAAGATAGCCTGATAGTGCAAATTGGAGTAGGAAGAGATAAAGCTGGAGAAGCCTGACTGAAGAGAAACGCCCATAGAAAAGTGCCCTATGGAAAAAGACAAAGTGTAGTGAACGTGACAAGTGTTTGGATCTGTGTTCCCCTTTTGAGTTGCTCAGGCAAAACATGTCATAGACTCCATTTTCCATGAGTTTCTAATGAGTTTCATAATAGTGGAACTTGCCACTTGTCAAAGACACAGAAAGGACCCCCTCGAAGACTTAGGCAAGAAGGGATATAAAGAGCAAAGAAGCACTTAAGTAGCGAAGGGAGGAGCGAGATCGAAGGATCAGAAATATCTTTGAAAGAGTTATTTCTAGTAGGTGAAATAGTGGATCAAGTAGACTTCTTAGCACACCAAACCAAGGATGTGGCCTATTTTCTTCCATGAAGTAAAGACAAATACGTAAAGGACCAGATAGTCCATATTAAGGAGAAGGCATATGGGATGAAGTAATTAAGATAGCTGCCCTATTTTCAACATAGTCGTTTGACAAACCCGAAAATGCATTCAAGGAATTGAATGCACGTCATGGGTTGTTCTTTGAAAAACAAGAGCCCAAGTCTTTGTTGGGGCTCTATATATTGTAATCTCTTTTGTTGTAAGAGAGACTTCTCATTTTTATAAGAACAAAACTCTGCACATTTTGAAAGAAGAAGACTAAGACTTTGAGCTCAAGTTGTAATTTCATTTTCCTTGTTATTTGAATGAGAAAGAAGGTTTTTATAGACTTTGTGTTGTTCTGACTTGTGTCATCTGAAGGTGTCCTTATTCATTTAATTTGGTGCACAGCATTAGTAAAGGTAACAAATAAGTGTCTTGAAACTAACTGTGAGAAGACTTTGTCCTTTCACAATTGATTTCAGTCTATGTTTTCCTTTCCTTTTTGTGTTGAGGATTCTAGGGTGACTTTGTGCCCCCATTATCCTTTGTGATATACTCTTTGGGAAGTCGAGGTGGAGACTTTGCACTACATTTTAGGTTGCTAGTTACCCTGTTACTAGTTACTTGCTACCAGAAAGAGTCCTGTTGTTTGCAAGAATAAGCGCTTCTGAAAGAAGAGAAGTGCCTTTTGTTGCCTCACCAAGATTTCTACTATTTAGGAAGGAATGTGGCTCTTGGCTGAAAGTTGCTTCTGAAAGAAGAGAAGCACCTTCCCCATCACCCAATATTTCTCTTCTATTTGTCAGCATCATCTCTGAAAGAAGAGAGATGGATGGTTTGTCCTACCCCCTGTGTCTTACTTTCTGCATATATATATATATATATATATATATATATATATATATATAGCCTCCTGCATCTCTTACATACCTATAGGGAACCTCCCCTTGATGAGAGGAGAGATTTGTCTCCTACTGATGTAGTAAACCTACACATCTAGTCGATTGATCTCCCTATGCCATGGTGATAGGAACTATTTTGGTCACTAGTTAGCTGGCCGACAAAATATTCACCCAACAGGACCCTAATTTCATGGAGTGGATATGTAGGCTGCCCAAGTTGTGGTAGGGGCATCGGATCTAGGTTCTTAGGCTAAGTTTGGGTTGTTTGTTGTCTTCCTTTATGTTGGGATTATACGCCTTTGGTTGGATTGTCTATATATGTATAACATTAATTTAATTTTGATTTTGATCATTGTGCAATTGTTGTCCACCATTTCTCTTTAAATTTGATTATTTTTGTTGTCTGCTTATATTGAGAGTAGATTTTTTAGTGTTAGTCATGAGATTCCCTTAGCGAGTCTTAAAGTGATAACTTTGTGTTATAGTGATTTTTGTTCTTGTTCACTCCATTTCCTTTGTGTGTGTTGATTGAGTTATGTGTGAATGATATTATGATCCTTTCAATAAAAAAATTATAATTAAGTGTTTCTAATTAAGGTGACTCATTGCTCTTCATAATTAGGTTATCGCTAATTTATTATGGTTTCACATTGATATTAACCTATTACATTTATATTCTAATATTATAGAGGCATCATGGTGGCAATAAAGTGTATTAAATAAATTTTGTAATAATTGTGTGTGTCACACTTCAATTTTGAATTGACTAAATAATAATAATTAAACATGAAGTAACCATTGTGAATAAACAAACATCACTAAAATAGGATAACAAAAAACCATTCATGGGTTTTGGGTCAAATTTGTGGGCATGACATTTTGGTACTAGAGAATGGGTTCAACATGGGGAACTCTGGGAATATCAGTTGGTTAGTTCAGTTATCATTATCAATAAATATAAAATATATTATGTACTACGAGCTGGTTATAATCTTTCATGAGACTTATCTATATATAAGTTACTCTAGTAGTTATGATTCCTATGTGATCAAACACATAAACATGCATCTTTCCATGAGATACTATCATAACACTAGGTTCTAAGTGCAAAATTCCTACCTATTGGTCTTTCTTTGATAGTATTAATGGTAGATAATTATCAACTATGTCATATGGGATGACATATGTACATCGGTTGGACCAATGGGACTATATATATCCTTGTGTATCTCTAGTAAAATTATGTAAAATTTATTGTGTTATGATTATTAACCAATGTAAATAGTGTATCTCAATCAAAACATGTGTAACCTTAACTTTTGTATTTGTTATGTACATGTGTAATATATTATTTAAACCCCAACACCATTGTATATGTAACAAACCTCATAAGCAATGGATCCTTTCTATGTAAATAACACTGTTATACGATTATAGAGTGTGTATGTCATGATACCAGTATAATATTGTGTTTCTAATTCTAATTTTTATCTTCTGAATGTGAATATATTTGTGGATTACCTTGTGTGAAACTCCTATTATTAAAATGTGGTGTAAATTAGCTTTTGTTCATGTAAATATATAATGTATATGTGAAAATTGTTGTTATGTAGTAATGTGTTGAGTAACCCTACATCATTGCTCTAGTATCTGGGTACTGATGCAAGTGTGGAGTTTAAAAGTGGAGTAGAACTATGTTTATATTGGTCTAGACCAGGTCAAAGGCTAGGAATTGGAACTTCTTGTAATCTAAAAACCCATTTTTCAACTTTTTATGAGGTAGTTGCTTGATTATTTTAGATGTGTGCACCAAGAGTGACATAGGCACCATAGTATCTTCACGTATAATTTTCAATTTATAAATGATGTGTTCCTTCAATCACCCCTTATTTATTATCAAAATAACAACCTTCATGATTTATATCTAACGTAACCTTATGAAACTTTGGGAGATAGATGGAGAGAGTGATGATTTCCTCTTACCTTCAAGAGGTAATTGAGACTTATATTATTCCTTGTCCCCTCGGGTGCATTTCATAGCCACATAGTGTCATAATGTAAATTTTTTATGAAATTTTTGTGCCTTATTTTATTTTATATTTCTTTCCATTTTAAGTTGTTTTCTAAAACCAACACTTTGTTCTCTTGAATCTAAATTTTATTTTATGTAGATATTGATTTTGAATTACTTTGATTGAAATTGAAATTTATATATTTTGACCATTTGGGTCTCATTTTATTACATAATTGAGATTATTTGTTTATATTTAGTATTTCTTTTTAAATATTTTTGTAATGCCATTTGACATTTAATTTAGTTATTAGATTATGTTTGTGAGGTTTTTGGCTAGTTTTGTTAATGTCATGATAAGAAAAATGTATTCCTATCATGTGTATGGGGGCCAAGAAATATTTTGGAATATAACTAGAGGGTGTGGTGAGCTATCTTGAAAGGCCAAGTCTTGAGACCTCTATCCACCCACTAGACATGGTGGCTTCATACATGATTTAACTAAAGCACTTGTTATCCTTTTTAGGAGATCTAAATAAAATCCTCTTTGGGAGGTCTAAGGAGATTATATGATATTATACATGATTTGGATATATATTATGTTTCCTTATCTCTTGGGAGGTCTAACGAGGTTATTTTCAAATCATAGTGATTACTCTATTATTTCAACATTGATATTGCTCTATTCAGATGGTAGTTGATATTATTATTCAACACTGCTCAGTATTATTTTATGTGGTTTAGCCATGATTTTCTACTTATTCTTCACCTTGTATGTTCACCATGGAATGACATGTTTTTTTAATTTTTTGTGACCTTGAAAAATATTTATACTTGTTCACATGCTCTTTTCAAGGTTTTGACATTAGTATTTTATGATATCAATTGATTTGTGATAGATAGTGGTTATAATTATTCATTAGTATTGGTTATTATTAGTCAAAGTTTATTAGTGTTTCTCAGTAGATAATTCCCATGGAATGGTATTGATCTCATTAAATTCACTCTCACCATGGGATGATGCATATCCTAGTCATAATGTCATCACAACAAAATTGTATATTAATTATACATACTACATATCAAAGTTATACATTAGCAAAATGTCCTGGGTATTCAGTTGATTGAGACAAATTTGTATGATAGTATGACAATATGGTAATATGACAATTTTTCACTATGGATATGCCTTAAGGAGATTAATGTTAACTATTAACATAAAAACCTTCTTAATTATAGGAAAATCAATTTCATAATAATAATAAAAGATGTTGATAAGTATTAAAGATTAATAAATAAATATTTAAGAATAATTTAATAATCATAAGGACATTAATAATCTATAATTAAATCTATAGATATTAAAAATATAAGTGATAATTGTTGTTATATCTATGATATCTTATATTGCACTATTTGTAACTTTGTATGTGTAGTTCATCAACCCCTTGAGTTGGTTTAGCACATCCATAACAATGCTTTTGTAAGGGGGAGAGTAACTAATACCTATTATGTTTGACCCTATGTGACCTTATTGTCATTGTGAATTTTACTATCTTGATGAGTATTCAAATGTATAAGAATTCAAATGTTGATCCCTCCCTTATTTTGAAAGCTTTACTTATAAAAATATAATTAGAATAATTTATTATTATTTCAATCACAATTCAATAAGTATTTAAATCCACATAAATCATGATGAATTCTATAATGATTTTTATTAACAACTTGTGTTTATCCTCTCTAAGAAGGCTAGAGGAACTATTCATTAGGCCCTAGGCTAGGGTAGTGAATGTGATCATGAAGTGTAATTTTGGACAATGTAAGAGAAGATATTGTTTAGTGTAAATGACCCTTTGATATTTTACTAAGTGGGTTACTTGGACAAGTAATGCCACATAGGATTGTAAGACATGAGATGACTCTTGTAATAAAATTACCCTCTCATTTATTGGGTTGGGTCGAAAATCCTTTAGATAAGAAATTTTAAAGTTTATTTTTATTTTCACCCTTAGTCTTATTTTGGGGGTTCATTATTTTAGTGGTGTTTGGAAGATCTTGGAAGAAGGAGCATAAGATGAGCTTCTTAAAGGCTTGAGAGAAGAAGATATTAATGGAGATTTGAGAGCCTGTGTTATACATGTCAAATGGAGGAGGAGAGGTCAGACTTCTTTTAGTGTATCTTAAGTAAAATAAAGAGTTGATTTTGTTAATAAAATAATGATAAATAAGAAGTTAGATTAGTAAGTAATTATTTAGCTTAAATATCTCTCTTTTTCTTCCTCTCAATAAATAAATAAATAAAGTAAATTAAAAAATTAGCTTAAATGGATTAGTTGTGTCAGTTTATTTAAGTTCTCTCTTCTCCATCTCTCATTTCTCTCTCTTCATAAAATTTAGTGGAATTTAAGATAATGTCAAATATAATAAATCTATATTAAAATAATGAAAATATTTGTATATCCTTATGAGAAATGATTTGGTCTATCTAGTTTTATTTATAATTAAATTACAATATTTTACTTTCCACCTTGCCTTCCCTCCCTTATTTTGTGAATTTATTTTAAAAGGGAAATTTGTTTTGCATTTATTTCACAAAAGAAAATTTATAAATTATTTAATAATAATAATCTTATTCAACCTAGAATAATAATTGTTGGAAAATGATTTTGGAAAATAGAATAATATCTCAACCAAAGATATAACATGATAAATGATATGGTCACAACAGTAGTGAATGAAGGTAGGGCAATGACAATAGTGAGAAATGATAGGGTAGTGACAATAGTAAGCAATGATAGGGTAATAACTTTTGGGGTGAAGCAGCATGACTAAAGGGGTGGAGTTACAGTAAGGTGGTAGTAAGAGTAAAATAGATGAAAGGTGCTTTAAAGATGGTAGTAGATTATTCACATGGGTTCAAGTGAGAAAATCTTGGGGGTTAGAGTGGAAAAAGTGAATTGGATGATTTAGAGAAGGATGGAAGTTTTAAAGATAAGGCTAGAAGGGAAGAGAGTGGACCTTTTGATATCCACAAACTAGGGAGGGGAAGGTTGACAAAGAATGGAGTCCACCATGTTAAAGGTTTTAAAGATTCTATGAAGTTTGCCCTAGATTTTGATCTTGAGAAATTTGGGTTAGGTCTAGAGAAGAATGGGTCTTTTGACTGATCCTTCCACATGAATCAAGATATAGAGGTTGTAAAGAAGGTGGCTAATTCTTCCAAGGTAGTAGGTTTCTCCTCTTGTATTAATGTATGAAACTCTTTTCATACCTATATATCCTTTTGTAAATAAAAGATTCTTAAAAATAACCCTAGTTTTGAACTTAAGCTAGTTTCCAAAAGTCAAATTTAGCTAGAAAATCGTTATTTATAGGATCCAAAGTTGGCAAAAGATTTGGAGTGTAATTCATCAAGATATTCAACTCAAGAAAAAATTATGGAATATGCCTTCTTAGGTGATGTTCCCCTATTTTTTCTAATTCTCCTCTAGTCTTAGAAATTTTAGATGCAAAGATTTTAGGTATTACTATGGAAAAAGGAATAGATCTCTGATTGATCATTGTATAGGGAAACACCCCTCTTGGGATATGTTATTACAATGGTCAATTGGGACTTACCCATGTTTACAAGCACCCTCCCTTTTTCCTCTCTAATGGGTTTTTTTCTTTAATTTATTTCTAAGGAGGACATGGATTTTGTGTGGTTGAATGGTCCATGGTTTTTAGGTAAATAAGGGGTGTTTTTATGCCCTTGGGCTCATTTTTTTTATTTGGCCACCATGGTTATCTCACAAGCCCTATTTTGGATCATATTTTATAATCTACCTTTAGTCTTGAGATATACTGGCCTTTTCAAGCATCTAATTAGTAAGCTAGGAGTTTTTTTGAAAATTGATGATTCCCTAGAAGCTTTTCAAAGTTTTGTCAAAGTGTGTGTTTTGATGGATCTTTCCAAACATTTCCACCACTCCATTCAAATTTCTTTGTCCCATGGTTTGTGGACTCAATATGTCAATTTTGAAGGTCTTCCATTTAGATGCTTTAAATGTAATAAAAGTAATCACAAGATAGATTCTTATCCTGAGAAATATTTTGAAGGGTCACAGGTCATGTATTTGCTAAAATAGGTAAAGAAGGTGGGTTGTTCGAACAATAATTTGGTTCAAAGATTTTTAATCTTGACTAAAAGTATCTTGATTGAACCTCCTTCAAAAAAATGGAAGGAAAATTAGGTTGGCCTTCATAAGGATGCAGATCAGAAGGTAGAAGTAGTTTTTAATTAGTTGATGTCAGGGTATCAATCCTCTCTTCATATGGATAAGGAAAAGGAAGTAGGTAATATTATGTTGGAAGGATCAAAAAACCTCTCTCCCTTTTTAAAATATTCCCGTTAAAAGAAACTTATAGATGAATAAGGGCAATAGGAAGAGTTAAAAGAATAAAAAGTGGTGAACTAAGAAGAAGAAGAGTTTGTAAGTAGGGAGGTTTTGACTATAGCTTAGTCCTCCAACTCAATCCAGACTCCAAACTATGGCCAAAAAAGGGAAGAAAGGTAGGAAAATAGGATTAGAAAGACTACAACTAGATGCTCAAAATCCCATCCTTAGTGACACACAATGGACTTTGGAGTCATTACTTTTCAATAGGGGTAGAAGAATGTTGTTTGAAAAAGGTTGAATCACTAGTTGAGTTTGAATAGTTTATTATTGTAAGTTGGTTTTTTGGTAATGTTGTAGGCTTTGAAACTAACACCGGCCTTTTGTTTTAAGTTGTTTTATTATTTGTTTTAGGCTTTGAAACTTTGAAACTAAGAGTGGTTGTAGTTTTTTAGTTGTGATTTTAAATTGGTGAAATTTTTTGAGGTTATAAAATCCTAGCTAAATTTTAGCATTTCTTTTTAAGATACTCGACCTCCTGTTGTGTTCCAGAACTAGTTTGGCTATGGATAAATGCTAGTATCTATCCAATAATAATAATAATAATAATAATAATAATAATAATAATAATAATAATAATAATAATAATAATAATAATAATAATAATAATAATAATAATAATAATAATCTTTTTATATATTTAAGTATTATAAGAAAGTTTGGTTATGACAAAATACTTTATTTCATCTTCCACTCTCTCTTCATTTTTCTCTCCTTGAGTAGTGAAGTTAAAAGTTGAAGAGTGAAAGGAATATTACTTTATTATTTAGAAATAAAAATATTTTTATTCTTTCCTCTTCATCTTAAAAGTAATTTTGGAAGTTAAAAATAAAAATAAAAATTAATTATTTAAATTTATATTTATTATAAAATATGCATATACCAAATATTTAATAAATAATGTTATATATATATATATATATATAATTAATTAATTAATTCAGTATAAGGTTGATATATAAATAAGAATACAAGTATATAGAATATGTATATATAAATAAACAAATTTATGTATTTCATGATGTTTAATAAAAAAATAAAGGAAAGTTTAATTTAACAAAAATTTAATTGAATTAAAAAATATTAAATAATAATACATAAATGGTATACTGTTGATAATAAGATAAGGCTTTTTTTGTTCATTGTAATTTTTTGATGATGATGATGATGATGATGATGATGATGATGATGATGATGATGATGATAGAAAGAAAAGTTAAAGTTTTGAGGGAGGAGTGGCGGACCTTCATTTCCTTTAAAGGAAAAGGGAGGGGGTTTAGGCTGTCCAACCCACCCCAATCTCTTTTATATGAGAAGGGGCCTCAGGTAAGCCAATGGATTCTAGTCACAACCCAATTTGTAAGCCAATTGTGTGTGTGTAAAATACAAAATAAGAAAATAAATAAATAAATAATAAAAATAATATGATAAAATAAAAAAAATCATATATATTCATATTTACAAAAATGTATATATAATAACAAAGGAATGAAATATTTAGATCAATAATAAGTATTCTTTGGGTTCATATATAAAAACATATATTTTTATAATAAAATAATAGAATTTATATATGCATCATGTATATGTTCTTGAATGAAATTTATCCATCATATCTTTGTTTTTGAATTCTCATTCCAAACCCTCCATCAAAACCTACAAAATGAAAAGAAAAAAATGAGAGTAAAATTAAAAATTTTGACATTTTATTAAGAGTATAAACAAATTTAGGGTAAATTTTATAAACCCTAGATCTAAAGGTGTAAATACACTGAATCTAGTTTTGGGGATTTAAGCCACCACCACATAGTCTAAGAGGGGGGTTATTTATTATTTTAAAATTACTTTAAGTTAAATTTACTGTTAACCCTCATTTGTTAAGTTACTTTGTAATTTAGCTATTTAAAACTAGTTTATAGAGCTAAGAATGAACTAATTATTTTTATTATTAGATTAGGTTGCATTAAAATTTTGGAATGTTTAAAATGTTAAAACTATCATTCCTCAACATTTAAATTTCAATTAAATAAAATATAATATAATAAAAGAGAATCAAATAATTTACTTAAATATTTTTCCAACTTAGTTGAAATCTCTTTCAGGATTAATCAAAATAAATACTTCAACTAGGAGTTTACTAAAACTAAGGTTTAAATATGATTTATTTAGGTTGTAAAATTATCTAGTAATCATTAATAATATTTTTAAACCCCTTTAGTAGTGGTTATTTGGGACCATTTTCGGATGCTCTTTGCAAAAATAAAACTAACTCTTGTTTCTAATCCCAATATTAATTTAGAATCGATGTATTTAAAATACAAATGAATGATATTTTTTAAATATAAAAGTTGTAAGAAAATTATTATAGCTTTTAATTATCATTAAAAGAATAAAATATATTTTATTTTTAAGTTTAATATTTTTTCTGTGGTGATTTTATAACCATTTTATTTGAAATTTTGAGGGATAAGTTTTCTAGGTAATTAAATTCACCTTGGAATGATTGATCAAATCACAATTTTCCTCATTATAAAAATATTTTATTAACTGAAATGTAATTTTATATTTCAGATAGTTGGTATTCATGAAAATAAAAATTTATCCTTTTCTGTCGGATTTAGACTAGAGGACTGTAGCCCTTGATTATTAGTATGAAAATTAACATTTTTTCTCTCGTTTGGAAGAGTATTTTGTTGCAAAGGTCATATTAGTGTATTTTGGAATTTATAATTTGGGTGATGACTAAATTACACTATTTTATACCTTTAGATACTAGTTACCTTGTTTTGAATTTTGGTCCATAAATAAATGTGTTAATGTTTGGCTTTAATTTCCATTAAGTAGATCTCAACTGAGGCCTACTTGAAATTATTTTGGAGTGTACCCTTGGTATGATTTTTGGTATTCATATTCAATATTAGATTGTGTATGATTCACCTCTAATATATATGAATATACTTTTAATTATTGGTAGTGCCTAGATACGCTTGGGCCAACTAGCGTCTGTAGGGTTACCCATAAGGGGTAATAATGTTATACTTAATCATGTGACTATTAGTGAAGTCCAAGTACCTTCACATTAAATATAACATGTGTTTAGGAATGGGTGAAATATAACACCCATAATTATTCATTTGAAGGGATTACCATGTATATGTAGGTAGCTCAAGATGTGGGCACAGGCTTAATGAACTAACACTTAGGATGCCACTCTATATGGGTGTTATCAACTAACTTGAGGTTGTTCTTGGAGAAAATATGTAGATAACTAAATATTATGATATCCTCCTAATTTTTACAATTGAAAACTAACTATAATAAGTTCTTAGAACACGTGATTAAACATCTAATCCTTAGTGTGATTGCTTACTCATGAGTGGCTAGGTAGTCTTCTCCATGTATGTGTTTCCTGATAGTTCAAATCAAATGTTTTTCTTAGGTATTTCAATTTTATGAAATGGTGACCCTAAATGGAATAAGAGAATAAGTTCCTTGTCACTATTGAATTTCATTTGTTTCACCATGTGGGAGGGCTTGGGTAAGTGCACACACCTTATGACATTTACTTGGGTAAGCGCACACACCTTATAGAATTTATAGTTTGAGATTATTGTCATTTAGATGTGTATTTTATTTTGGTAGGCAATGAGAGCTTAGTATCTCACTTGAGTAATGTATTAGACACATTTATATCTTATATTTTCAATCACTTTGATGATGATGTCTCAAGGATGAGGCCATTGAAAGTGAAATGATAACTACATTAGACCTTGATTCCATGCAGTGGATATGCAGGTTTACCATGTTGTGATAGGGGAACTAGGTCTAGGTTCTTAGGCTAGGGTAGGTTTTCTGTCATCTTGATTCATGTTAGGCTCATACATATTTGGTTAGATTATTTATATATTTATAATATAAATTTAAGTTTGAGTTTGATCATTGTGTGATTTTTGTCAATCCTTTCTCTTTAAATTTGATTATTTTCACTATCTTGCTTGTACTAAGAGTAGAGTTTTTAGTGTTAGTGATGACACTCCCTTAGTGAGTTTTAAAGTGTTAATTTTTTTTTGTATTGATTATTGTTCTTTCTCACTTCATTTCCTTTATATGTGTTACTTAAGTTATGTGTGAATAATATTATGGTCTTTTCAAACAAGAAATTATAATTAAGTATTTTTTATTAAGATGAATCATCACTCTTCATAATTAGGTTATCACTAATTGATTATGATGTGACATTGATCTTAGCCTCTCATGTTTTTATTCTAATAGTAGAGAGGCATCATGGCGATAATCAAATGTATTAAATAAATCTTGTAATAACTATGTGTGTCACACTTCAATTCTTCATTGATTGAATCATAATAGTTAAACACTAAGAAACCATAGTGAATAAATAAATATTACTAAAAAAAATAGCAAAAAAGAAATTACATGGTTTTTGGTTAATTTTTTAGGGTATGACACCAATATTGTAGCTTATTTTGCTAATATTGGGAGGATTATCACCCAACTTTGGTGGAGGTTGATCATTCCTATCTTTAGGATCAAAAGGTATAGAAAAATTGTTTGGTAGAGTTAAAGTAGTCAAAGGTTTATGAGTTCCACTCCTAAGAGTATAATTTCCTCTTTGGTATTGTTGGAAAGCTTGGCTCTCATTAGAATTGTCTTTAGGTTCATTATTTTCTATATTAGGAAAACTAAAAATCTATAAAACTATGGATATATTTCAATATTTTGATGAACTAAGAGCATAAAAATGAATTAAAGTATTATGACCATTTGGGACAACCTCAAATTCTTCCATTTACTTTTGAAGAATGGTAAAATCTTGAGAAAACTAAATAAATTCAAGTTCCCCATGTTGGGTTGTATTATGCATGTGGCATTAACTAGGTAGGGTGATTTACATGATATTGATTTCATGAAATTTATTATATTTAAATCAATGTGTTTACTAGATCTATTGAAGGGTCTATAATTACATTGGTAATTGAAAATCATGGCATAATTTTCACTATTAAAGCTTCCTACTTTTTTTTTCAAGTTGTGGAAATCATTGATTAATCTCTAGACCATTCTTTGGATGGCATCTAACTCAAGTTTGGTTAGGTCTTGAGATGAATTTTGTGTATTATTCATTTATAATTGGAAACAATGTTTGATCATAAGGTTGAGGCATAGATTCATTACCAATTAGATTTAGAAATCCTAAATTCTAATTAGGGGAAATATGTTGTAGAAGAAGTTGATTCATAATTGGAAGAGGTTGTGACAATTGAACATTATGATATATAAGTGGGATTAAGTTTAACACTAACATAATTGGCATAACAATGGGAATGGGAGAAAACATTGGCCTTTATGGACTGATTTATTTGTCCACTTTTATTACTTCTACATATACAAGGGGAAATTAGTGATAGTTGGATCTCTCCATAATAATGTGTCAATCTAAGGGTCCAAAGCATTTTTGAACATTTATAATTATAGTTTTTTGTCTATATAAGTGTGTTACCCTACTATCCATATTTTAAAAACGTGCATTAAATTATATATAGGTTCATTATATTCCCTTATCAACCAATATAAATGATAATATAAGATGATTAGATTCACTACCTAAATGAAATAGGATAACATTTTGTTACTCAATTGATTCTAGTCTATAATTGAGTTATTAGGGAGATTAATGAAATAGTCATAAGCTTGATCAAACAAGGTGAAAGGGAATAACCTATAGGCTACATCTTCATGATCAAAATTAAGTAACCCAAGGGATATTTTATAAGATGTAATGTGATATTTTTTATTCCTCCTAGTGTTTGGAGTTAATTTTGGAAGATAATGCTCAAGTTTTCTAGGCAAATCATGTAAATTATCGGTAACACTTATAGTTGATCTGGCTATCTAAGCTAAATCCATTTAGATTGGTCTATTGATGATAAATTTTGGGGATGTTATGGTTGGGTAAACTAATCTTTTGTGTCTACCTTGATCAAATCTAAGACATATATGAACTTGAAGAGGATAAAAAAATAATCTTCTATGACCCATCCTAACTCTAGATCATGTGATCCTTGAATAATAATATAGAGTGAAAACATCAATTTATATTTGTGTGTATATTAAACACAAAATAAAAAAAATTAATAAGGATGAATTAAAAATTCCACAAATATATAATCAATAATAAACTCAAAGTATTCATAGGTTCAAGCCATGAAATATAGTGTTTAAGCCCTCCTTCAAGCACCATTTTTTGTTATGCTCAATTTGTGGTCCATGCAAATAAATTTATTGGATTAAATAAATTAAGAAGATTTAATTGAATAATTTAAGAGTAAAAATTGATTCTATATTATATTTGAAAAATTTCCCCATTTTTATGATTCTACTATGGATGCAAGGCTTGATAAAATTCCTTAACATCTGGCTGAGTGAGTAACAATTACTATCACCAAAGGTTCAATTGATATCTTTACCTAGATTAAAGTTGTCTAATGTTTTGGGATTATTGAAAACATATGTTTAATATCTTAATTTATAATAAAATAAAATTATAATCTAATAATTAGGACATTTTATCATTAAAACGTAAAAGAGATGGAAAGAGTAAGGTAAAAAATGGTTGATTCTTTGATCGAGAAAAAATATTTTGGTGCTACGAAATGGGAATCATAGTTATATAAAATTATATCATTGGGCATCAATTTTATCTATTTCACAATTGAAATAAATTTATTAAAAAGACTCAAATGAAAATTTCAACATATAATTCAGTCTCTATCTAAATAAAACAAATACACAACCCTATAGTTATTTCACATGATGACTTAATGAAAGCTTTTAAATAAACAAAATGAGAATTCATAGTCAATCAAAGTAGTTATTGTACAATTTTATGGTATATTCAATTTCAAAAATATCATTCAAATAACTTCTTAGCATATATTACTTATCTCATATCAATATCCTCTAGAAAACAATCATGACAAAACAAAAGAGAATGGCAGGTGCAATCTTGGCATAGTTCTAATAGAGTTTTAGTGCAAAAATAGTCAACACTTAAAATGACAAGCACTTTTGCTTATATAGGCAAGGTAATCAAACCCATCACCTTTATGGAAAACCAACATTTAATGGCCTTGAAATAAAAATATAATGGAAACTAATCACAATTCAATCACTTAGGATAATACATCAAGAAAATAAAATATAAAAGCTTATTCAATGAATAAATTCAAGATTACAATATTTTCCAAGATTTTAAAGTGAAAGGGGATATAACATTCAATATATTTCAAGGTATAATTTACAAACACTCATAGACATTCAATTATTCTCCATAAATTGATTGGTGATCCAAACAAGAAAATACACCTCATTGTATAAATATCTCAATGATGGAATAGTTGGTTCATGATATAATTTTGTCCATTCCCAATTACATGTACTTATATACATGACAATAGAACCTCTTGTAGATTCACCCATTTCTTATTATATTTTGGAGACAAATAAGTATTGGAATAATAAATTATTCCAATATATATATATATATATATATATATATATATATATATATATATATTGTCCTTTTGATGAACTTATTTATATCCTCAATAATTGAATTGATTTTACCTTAGAGATGTGAACATTCCTCTCAATTTTGGCTTCAGTCTCTATCCATATCTTTGCCATTAATCTAATTAAAACTCATGTTAATTATTGAAATCAACTCCCAAATTATTCATTTCAAGATATTCATTGGATTCTATACTATTGTAGGTCTAAAATAATAAAATAGAAATGGTAATGCAAATGATCTAGAAGAATAATTTATATCAAAACATTATGGAATAAATGAACACAAATAAATGTACACAACATAATAATTTACCATGGGAAAACCTCAATGAGGTAAAAAAGCCCACCAATTATGATTATTCAAATAATTGAGAAACTCAACTATGTACCCAATACAATTCTTTAACCTCCCACTTCTTCTTAGATAATGTTTCACAAAATCCTTAGATTGAATATGACCAATAAAATCATATTCATGGATTGGTTTTACAATAGGGGTAAAACCTTATTTATAATGAAAAACCAAGAGAGGTGACCATTCTAAAACTAATGGGTCCATCCATCCTGATAAGAAAATTTAATATAAATTTGGTAATAATCAAATAATTAAAACTTTATTACTCATTTCCACTAGGTTTACACCTCTTGGTAATAAATAATATATTACTATTTATTTAATTAATAACCATGACTAAGGGTCAATTAAACCCACTTAGAATTAAATGTTCTAACACTCCCCCTTAATTTTAAGTGGGGATAAATGTCATAGTCACCTTCAAATTAGTTATACTATGTACACAATTGAATGATTTAAAAACCTTCATCATTCCAAATACCACCTTTTGAAGAAGAAAATAATTATAATCAATAAACTACTTGAAAGAAAGTTTAGGCTAGCAGGATCATGAGACTACATCTCATAGTTTGTCTTGAATAATCATCTAAGCATATTTTAAGCCTTTTATAACATAAGGACATACATTACAATGCATTATTTCATATATCAGGTACAAAAAAACTTTCATGTGAAGTATATAATAACATAACTTCCACATGAATTTTACTATGCTTTATAACTGAGAATGAGTATAGAAAATAAGAAGAAACATGTGGATGTTATGAAATGGAATTTTTATGCACACTCCCCTTCAATGGAAACACTTAGAATGCTAACATTTTGTAAAACTAACAAAACTTGGTATGACCACATTATTTTATGAAGATATTTACCACTTGTTCATTCGTAGGATAGAACTATAGATCTATATCACCATTGAGGACCTTATCTAAGATAAAATGCACACTAACTTAAATATGTTTAGTTATTTGGTGCTTTTAACCTACCCAAAACTTAAACACATCAAAAAAAAATCATGATAGCAAAGTATGTTAACGTCATAATAACCAAATAAATAAAAATATGACATATTTTTTGCTATGGTAAAACACATTTAAAAATAATCAAGTTATATTTTAGGAAAATAATTTCACTACTTTAATTACAAAGTTAGTGAAAAAAACATAAATTATTGTATGCAATTAGCTATTTTAAGTCTATTATTAACAAGATGAGAGTCCCCAAATATCATGTGATGTACATATAATAATTTACTAATAATATGATACTAATTTAGCCAAACCTTAGATATCCTATTATAAATAACTTATTTTATCATTTGAGTCTTATTAAAAAAATTACAATTCTAATATGTGATAACATAATATTGAGGTATAACCTCTCAAACATCAAATATCAATAATTTTGGCATGATATTAAATCATCTAATAAAAAATATATAAGAATAAAATAAATAAGTTCAGAGCTAGATGAATAATATGCTTAGTGATGTAAATGATGAAGAGTCAATAATACAAATTCCTTTTACACTTTTAATTTCTTAAAATATTTTATCATTAAATGAAGCATATAAGGATGTTAGCATGAATTTGAATCACGAATAAAATGAAAGATTTTTAATAACTAAAACATAATTGAATGAGCTTGATCTTCTTACCAAATTCAATAATTAAACAAGATCATATTATCAAATTAAGTATGATGCTTATGCATGTATTGTATTTTAATGCTAAGTCATTTGAATTGAACATATAATGTTAGTATATTTTCTTCACTTTCTTATCTAATAAAACATGTTTATTATAATATAATTATAATTTAGAAATTGGAAAGAATCAAACTAAATAGTTTTACTAAAAAATGTAAATTTAATTGAGACACTATCATTTTAGTTAGTAACAACAAAACTATTATATTAATAAATAATATTTGATGAACATACATGTATTTTGGTGTATAATAATGCAAATATTTATTAGGGAATATATTTAACATATGCATAACAATATTCATGGCTTTGGGTTATAATAACTTAAGAACATTTATATAATGCAATATTATTCTAGCCATCTCAATAATGATGCAATTTATCCTTTAAACAATACCAATTTGTTGAGGGTAATAGGGAGTTTTTGATTCCCTTTGAATACCATAAATAATGTAAAAATAATAACATTCTTTACTAATATATTCACCACCATTATAAATTTTGAATATATTAATATATAAATTAGATACATTTTCAATAAAATCCTTAAATTATTTGATTTAAAAAACACTTTAGATTGATTTATAATGAAATATGACCAGATCATTCTAGTATTGTAATCTATAAAAGTAACAAAATACAAATAACCATTAAGTGATAAAACTCCAAGAGGTCCTATAACATCACTATTAATTAATTCTAAAGAATGTGAAGAATTCACATCATTATTCTTGTGAAAGGGGTTAGTAGTTTGCTTACCATGTAATAAACCCTCACAAGTTTCATGATGAAAAGGTATAGAAAGAAGTTCAACAATAATATTATGATAAGGCATATCATGAAAACCTATAAAACTAACATGAGCTAATCTTTCATGTCATAATTGAGATTCATTCTTCCTATGCAATGAAATAAAACATGTAGAAGGAGAGAAATGTATAAACTATTCTTTTGAACCCCTTCAAGAATCAAAGACCTAGATTGATTTATAATGGACCATCTATATTTAAGGAATGTTACAATGAAATTATCATCAATAAGTTGTGAACAATATGACAAGGCATTTTTTAATTAGGTACATCAAAAGCATCATTGATAATAATATTTCAAAATTTTCCCTTTCCTTGCTTAGTTACTTCTAAAAATGAATTATCTCTTGAGTAAATATTTTTAGACATATATATACAATCACATATGCAAGTCACTACTATGTAAAATCCATTCGTTTTCATTTGAAGCAAATAAAGAAACATATAAAGCAATAATAGTTTTATAATAATTGTTATTAAGATTAGGTTTTGATTCTTACACTTGTTTTTATTAAATTTATTCCCTTTTTTATTTTTAGAAGATTGATTGTTAACTATATCCTTATTTTTATATTAGGTTTCCCTTCTATGACCAAATTTACTATAAATATTGTCATTCTCATTATACTTAGCTTTTTGATTTTTATTACCAAATCTCTTATTGCAAATTTTACCTTTTATATAACTATGGATAGGTTTTTAGTTTATATTATTCTCAAAACTAGGGTTCAGAGCGACAAGTGCCTGAGTGACATTCAATTTAGAAACAAAATTATTCATTACTTTTTCTTCTTGAATTAGGAGAGGAGACAAAGTGGTAAGGTCAATGATATCTTAATTAGTTTGATATTTATAATTCAAAATTAAAATGAAATTTATAAAATTTTCATGAATATTTAATTAAATGATAAAATAAATTAGCTGATATTGAATCAAATTATAGTTACAACCATTTAACTGAGCTTTAATGTTCTTAATTTTCACAAGAAAAATCATAATATTTTCATCACCTTTCATATGTGTAGTTATCAATTCAAGGATTAACTTAATTATTTTAGATAGGTAAATTCCATCATGCATAGATTCAAAGAGTTTTTAAGAATCTATAGAAGACTCCTAAATACTAATGTGGAGAAGAAATTAATGCTTAACACTCTACAAGATAATGGACATAGCTTCTTATAATTTTTGTTGAAATGCATTGGTAAGCTCAAGGGTCTCATGTCATCCAAAAAAGGTTTTTTAGTCCCAATTAAAATATTACAGAAATTTCATGCCATAAATTCAATTTTAACATGAATTTTATATATATTATAGTTATTTCCATTAAGCATTTGGGATTTATCTAATGAAAAATGGCATGATTCCATAACTTCCCTTTAAACAAGATAGTAACCAAATACTGAAAATGCACCCTATTTAATATGAAAATTTAAATTTATTTGATAGTAAGAAAAAATTTAAAGTGAAAACACTCAATAATTTTTTAAATTAATGATATACAAAAAAATAAAAATAATGAAAGATTGTGATAAAATAAAGTGTCGCAAGTGTTGTAAAAATATACTAATCTAAGAATAATTGTAAAAAAAAAACATTTTAATGAGTTGTTATACTATTTTTATAAAATAAATTAAATAAAAATTTCATATATAATTAATGATATAATTATATTCAAAAATATTTAATAAATTGAAATGAAGTTTGGCTAAACTAGGTGTTGAAAGAGTCGCACTTAGAATAGCCACCTAGACACTATTATTAAAAAAAGTTGTAAAACTAATAATAAAATGTTTCAAAACACAAAATTAACCATGTAGATGTGTCTGAAAGATGCTAAAATCTATTTAATGACTTGTTACATGACTATGCTTGACAAAACATTCAATAGGTTAATTGTCAAAACAAGATCGACATGTGAACTATGGGTTTGAATGTGTGAGAAGTTGGCATGAAAATAAAAGAATTAATTAAAATTAAAATAAATTTGACCAAATTAAACTAAGTTTTACCAAATTAAAGAAATAAATCTTGATTTGTGGGTTTTAAGCATTAGACCTACCAAACTACAAGCTTTTAGTAAAAATACTACCACCAAACCATCTTTGAATTTACTTGTGATTTTATATGCACTAATTTATTTTTGAAATTTATTTTATATCTGATATATATCTGTGATATATGTGTATATATATATATATATATATATATATATATATATATATATATATATATATATATATATATATATATATATGATGCATGTAAATAACACTAGTGAAATAATAAAAATATTTTTAACTTCTTGGTAAGTATATATTTTCCAAGGTGGGACCTAGGGTTTGGAAAAAATAATTTAATAAATAATTTTTTTTTTAATACTTTTTTGAAGCTCTATGAATTTAAAACATACCTGTAACTTTACAATGGTGCTCCTTTAGGTGAATAAATTCTAACAATATATTGTATAGGCTTCAAAATGAAGTGAAACTTTATCAATGACTTATTTTTTCCATGCAGAAACCTGAACAAGCTTAGAAATTTAATTTTTTAAGAAAAAAAATGATTTTTTTATGTGAAGAGTTACTACTTTAAGTTGTACAATGGCATTCCAAAAGGCTAAAAAAAAATAATAGAGGCTTGGAATGAACTTCTTAGGCCCTAAAACTTTTCAAGGAGCCTTAAATAATCATAATTAAGACGTTAAAACCCTCAAAATGGAAATTACATGCCAAAATGTTGATTTTTTAATTTTCTTAGGCACCTAAGCCATACAAGTGTGTTGGAGATGTTCAATAAAATTTCCAAGGGCTAAATGAAATCTTCTCATGTTCTATAAACGTTTTGTTTGGCAATGTGAATGGATATAAAAAATTAATGGTAAATAATTAGCCTCAAGGACCTTAGAATTTTTTTTTAATATTTATTTAGGTGAAAGGGCCATACTAGGATTTGAATAATAATTTTTTTGAATAAATTAAAATATCAATTATTGATATTTAACTCAATACAATATTCTTGTTGATCAAATCCTCTCCATTGGCTATGATAGCATGATAAAATAGAAAATCCAATGCATAGAATCTAGAAGAGTAATTGGTAACAAAGCATAATAGAATAAATGAACACATATCAATGTACACAACACAAAAATTTACCATCAAAAAACCTCAAAGAGTTAAAAAAAACCAATTATGATTATTCAAATAATTGAGAAACTCAAATCTATACCCAATATAACTCTTCAACCTCCCACTTCTTCTTAGCTAAGATTTCACAATCCTTAAATTGAATATGACCAATAATTTCATATTCATGGGTTGGTTTTATAATAGAGTTAAAACCTTATTTATAATGAAAACCCAAGGGATGTGATAATTATAAAAATAAAAGGTCTATCCATCTTGATAAGAAAAATTAATTTAAATGTGGTAATAATTAAATAATTATAACTTTATTATTTATTTTCATAAGGTTTTGACCTTGTGTTAATAAATAATATAATATTATTTATTTAATTAGTAACTAAGGCCAAGGGTCAATTAAACCAACCTAGAATTAAATGTTCTAACATAAAAATGTCTAGGTATGTAAGACCCCATTTTTCATAGTGTTTATCTTTGACAAAGATGACTATGAAATTATGACTTAATTGTTTTGATTACTGAATTATGTTGTTAAGTCACATCTATCTAAGATGTGAAAGTATTTATGAAGGTTTTTCATGTGTTGGGAATCATGAGAATGATCTATTATCAAACATGTTTAGATTGCTTAATTTTGAAAATATGATGCTTACATTATGTAATGCCACTTTATGAAATTTGATTGTATCCATGAGATACATTGACTTAAATAATGTTTGAATCATTACTTCAAAGCTTGTGAAATGGAAAATATTTATGTATTAGATCACATTAAATTATCTATGTGGATTTCAATGTTCCATAAATGATTAGATTTGGTTAATTGATTGATTGCCTTGTTTGATTAAATTTCATAGCTTGGGCTATTAGGTTAGAAGAATTTGATGTGTACATAAAGTGTGCAGAAGAAAGAAAATGGCCAATGAGGAAAGATACTATGCCAATCATGCTTATAACTCTAATTAGTTTTAAACCTTTTTCAAACCCATCTATGTTTTTAATTTCTTATTCCACTAACTAGTATACATTGAATTTGATTGGGTGGTCAGACTTTAATCTTGATTGCTGGAGATTGTTTTTGCCTGACCTAAAGATCTTTCAGCCAACATATAGAATGTCTAGTGGTTGATTAGTATATCTTCATTTGATTTACTTAGTACTAGGATCAAGTGGGAAAAAGAGGTAAGGGAGTCTAAGAAGTAACAACAGAAGTATGTAAAGCTACCATGCACCTTAATGGAACATGCAAAATAACATCCCTTAATGAGGAATGGGTTGGTAAGTGGATGGTGTTTGACTATTGCTTAGACTTATATATATATAGGGTTCAAAATCCTTTAATTCAAGACTTTGTCCAATTTTAAAATTAATTAGACTTAGCATAATAAAAGGAGAACTAGTAGATAGGACTAGCTAGTTAGGAGAGATGAGTTTATACAATTGGAGGATAATTACCAATCATTTTTGAGTTTAATAGGTGGGCTTACTTATAATCCTATGATTTTTTATATTCATTTAAAATGAAATTTTAATATTAATTGTTTTATCTTCTTTATTTTAGAGTAAGAAGACCACTTGGTTTATTCCACTTGTTTTATTGTTTGCCCATGGTTGAGCATTAGATTCCATGTAATTCTTGCCCAATTGAGGTTTTTAGATAGGTTTTTCCTCATTAATTTGAATGAAATGATTCATTTTTATTTCTTGATTATAATATAATAATAAAACTTGGTTTAGTTTATATATCTTATTATTTTGACATGGTTTTGCATTAGCTACCATTTAGTTCTTTGCTTAGTTGAGGGTTAGATGTTCACCTTTTGCTTGAAGAGTATTATATGTTGTTATGACATTGTTCAATGGTTGTATATGAGTATAATATTTTTAGTGTAATTATGGTAAGCCCTCCTATGTTGGGCATGGTGGTAGAATTTTTAACCCTCATGTTAATGTCACAGTGGAATTTATTAATCCCTCTTAATGAGACACGATGGTATATTGATTAGCTCTCCCATGTCTATTAGAAGGAATAAATAAAGTGTGATATCTTATTTCTACTATAATATTTTGGTAATCCTTATAATTTTATAATCCCTTTCATTATAATATTATATTCATGAATGTTTTGATTTAATTGAATGATCATTTGAATGCTTGCTTGTTTTTTATTTGAGACTAGAAATATCTTTGGGTAAGAACTAGGAATAAGAGTGTAGGTTTTTCATGGTCATTCCATTTTGTTAATATAACCTTTCTTAGATATATATTCTTACCTTTATCAATCGATATAAACATGCTTATGTTTGGGAGTCCTAACCTTAGGGTTGTCTAGAGAAGCAACTTAATGGTAACAAAAGGTCAGGTAGTGAACCTTCCTTCTATTGGCCAAAAGATGCTTGGGAGAATATGTGGAACATCATTGAAGACTACTTGATTCTTCTTTACTTGATAAAATTGATAGATATATCTCACTTATAATAAAAGATAAATGAATCAGATGTATTATTAATGTTTTAGTAGCTAGCATTCTTGAATTTTTTCTATTAAAGATAGAGTTTAGATTGATATTCCAACTATGGGGTAAGACACTTTCTTCTATTTATTTAAACCTAAATGTTAATCTAAGATGTAATCGATTATGAATTCTTGATTTATAGGATCTCTAGAAGAGTCATGTAGTTATCAAAGTCCTTATCCTTTGAGGCACTTTCAAATGAATAAACACATTGATTTCCTTTCTTATATCTTGTCATGAATAAAGACTTATTTAATCGTGTGTTAAACCTTTTTGGTAAATTAGTTATGTTTAGTTATGCCCATTTTATTTAAACCCCTGTGAAGGAGTCATTTTGTTAAAAAAGATGTTAGGCCTTATCGATTATCTAATAAAAGACTACAATTTATTTGATTAAAGCTTTACTAAGAATAGTCTCCTTATTATGTGTGTGTCTCTCCTTTTTAAATATATCATGTGTTAATTATTGTATGCATACAACTTGTGTAAGGATGATTAAAACACAATTTCTATGTTATGGATTATTATTTGGAATAACTATAGAAATATTTCATTGAATTTTTTAAATTATTATAGATTAGATGACTATATTGTGTAAGAATCCCCTAAGATTTTATAGTTGAGTTGTTTCTTGGTTTATGCCTTCCTAAAAACTAGGTCATGTAATAAAAATGATGAAATTATATTAGTTTGGATATTTGGTGTGTTTTTTAGTGAGCCATTCTTTTATACATGTCAGATTGAGAAAACTCTCTTTGAAATCTTTGATAAATTGACTAAACCAATGAGTTTATTATTTTAGATTCATTCTCTTTTCTCTAAGAAAACTTTGGCTTCTTTCTAAACTTAATATCAACAACATAGGTATGTATATTTTACCTTGTTGTGTTTTTAGTTATAAATTCATCTCTGTGTTTTTACTTAGATCATGCCTTAGTTGATTTTTTATCTGTTATTGGATTTTTACCTTAGTCATTTTATTTATCGACTAATTTGATGTCTTTTCTTAGCATCTTTAGCTTTGAATTTGTTTTGTATTTTTCCTTATCTTAGTTTTGGACCTTTTGAAAATTGGTTAGATGATGCCACATGGCATAATCCTGGTAGCACAAAAGATTATCCAGATGGAAAAACCTCTAATGCATTATAGTTTCATTTGCATACCAAGTGGAAACATCTGAGAGTGTGGAAGCTCAGAGGGACTAATTCATTTGGGTTAATACCCTAGTGACTTCACATTCTATATATTCAGGTAGGTCAATGAATTGAAATATTATGCCTATGATTTTAGGGCCATTTGTTTTAACTTTGCTTTAGTCTATTTTTATGATCGACTAATAGTTTAGTTGAAACCACTTGTCACCTTGTAATTAACCTAAGAGTGACATCATAATGGTTATTTTTATATTTAGTTATAGGCTAGAGATCAATTAGTATATTTCCACATGGAATCATCCTAAAAACACACAATCTTAGAAAGGACCTTTTAGAATACAAAGCCTTCAAGCTAGCGAGTGAGTGGCATGTTTCCACATGGCATCATTCTAGAATTTTTTGAATTTTAATATGACCACATAGGGTACTCAAAAGGCATAGGGCATGAAATGATTAGATAAAGGGGGATAATACCCTGATACCTCTATAGTTTCAATAATGTAGGGAACTATCAAGTGGCAGTGCCCAATGTACCAAAAGTTTAGGCTTGAGAAAACATGAGGTAGACATGTCGAATATGATAACTTAATAAACTATTAAGTAGGAAGTTGATGGTCATCTTCACAATATTAACATATCCCCTCTTTGGCACAATCTAAGGGAAGAATCCTGAGTGATGGATATATAAATCAAAATTATGGCCATTTAAATTGTTGGCTTGTGTCTATTAAATTCTCATGGTAGTTGTATATATGTTTTACATGATTGAATAGATATTGGTATTTATCCATGATCATAAGTGTTATGTTTAGTATTATGATATGTTTTGATTGTATTTTAGGAAAAAAATATGCATGACATTTTAGTATCAAATCCCAAGTTACAACACTGGGAGCTCTAGGTTTATTTGAATTACTTTTGGCTTTCTAATTTATGAATGTTTTCTAATGTTATTTTTATTGGTATGTATAATGAAAGGAGGATGTGAAACATGCCATTGTGAAATTATCCTTTGTGAGGAGGTTCATTATCACAAATGGGATCATCACAACTCCTCATAACTCATTAACAACACTAAATGAAATAAGACCACAACTCCTCTTAGCCATGTAGTAGATGTGGGATGTCTTGTAGGATAGATTACCTATGGCTTAACAAGAAGTAGAAAGGAATTATCCATGACATTTTGAAGATGATGAAAAATTAGTTTAAAGAGAGAGAGAGAGAGAGAGGTCTAAGATTCTTACTTGTCACCATTCTAAGGGTGATATATGTTTGTATCACCATGATGAGTGACAAGAGAGATAATACTTAGACTTCCTTCCTAGGCCTACACCTAGAGACCTAGTTCAGGATGTTATTAGGCTGTACCCTCATACTTTTGATGGTACTTAAGGGGGATTTGTAGAAAAATATTGGTTGGAAATCATGAGAGGATATTTCACCTTATATGATTGTGACTACAATGGGAAGGCCCATTTGGGCACCCATATTTTCATATATGCAACCAAGATGTGGTGGGAAAGTGAGGAGTAGAAGACACATGTGACACTAGCTTCCTTCACTTGTGAATTATTTTAGGAGTGTTTCAAATCATGTTACAGATCCCCTTATTATTGATATAAGAAAATGGATGAGTTTCACAACCTTTGTTAAGGGAGAGGAAAAGTGGATTATTATGAGTGTCATTTCTTATATTTGATCATATATGTGAAAGGGTAGTATATGAACTAATATATCCAAAGATAAATAACTAATCTAAGCTAAATTAAACTTAAGTTAGAGCAAAAAATACATAAAAACAATATTCAAAACTTCATAGTTGAGATACAAGAATCCTCCATTATGATTTGAATTTGATTTGCTTTATTAATAATGTGGTGATCAATCCTCAAATACATGGGAGAATGAGAAGTTTTTTAGTGAACAAGGGTGACTTTGATTTTCCTTTATTTACTTTATGTGATTCTCTCAAGATTTTTATGATTGATTGTGATTTTTAAATTTTTGTGATCATTTGTGATTGATTATGATCTCTCAAATTGATGATTGTGGTGTTCAAGCTGACTCTAGAGACCCTATGTCTCTAAGTGATCCCTAAATAATTCACTTAAATAATTTCTATTTGTTAATATCACACCATATGTAATTCTCCCAAAAGGGATGATTCTGATGGAAAAGGATTCTCGTTATTGAAAATGGAGATGTGAAGGCTTATATATAGAAGTTTGGAAAATGATACAATGGTGGAGAATCATTTAGACTTTTTCAATGCACTAAATGATCAATGGTTGAGTATGAGTCCTCATTTATGAGGATGGAGACCTTTTCAACCTAGATGAGAAAAATGAGGGGTTGAGTAGCTGACTTAACAAGACTTTGTCAAATGGCTTGACAACTCAGGGGAAGAGTCATGAGAGGTGAAGACTTTCATGGATTTGGTTGGGATGAGGAAGAGAAAGGTGGGAGAGGTTTGATTAGGTGGAAAATATAGAAGTAAATAATTAAAAAAATATTAAATGGTGCACAATTAACTTTTTACAAATGTTTTAATTAATCAATTATTTGATTTAAATAATAAATGTAAATTATTAATTTAAGAACAATGATTAAATGATTTAGGTGTATTTTGACACTAAATAAAATTTAGGTTTCTACATTTTCCCCTCTTTGAAATGGTGCTACGAAGTAATATTATTTTTAAGAATATAAGAAGTAGAGTGTTGATGAGGGGAAAGAAAAAATTTGCCTAAAATGATTAAAAATGAGTGTGATGGTGTCCCCTCAAGAGTTTGTGCAATAAATAGACAAATGCTCAAAATTTATGAAAAGAAGAAATAGGTAAAAATGAGGTTGATGCATGATAAATCAATTTAATTTTTAATTGATGTCAATTTTTTTTCAATATGTTGGTAATGTAAAAAGGTTGCCCTTAGTTAATTAAAACTAGAGTTTTGATTTGAAAATCAATAATTTTAATAACTCAGAGATCGCATGCTTATTATTGTTTGCTAATGACTCAGGGGTCAATTGAGTAGATGTGGGAATGATATATCCCAACAATAATAAATTTAAATCTATAAATAGAAAAACGTAGTGATTTTTCAAATGATTGTGGATTTTATGTTGATAAATGATTACAAGAGTTGAAAAAAATCTTGGAATAACATTGATTTAATGTTGTCATTAATAGATTGAGATTAAGGAGAGAAATTTTTTGAATGGGGGTGATGTAATTAGTTGGGTGAAGGGATGGAAATTATAAAAATGTCATCAATAATATAGATACTTATATGAAATACTAATGTTATAAATATTGTAGAGGGTACACGTAAACCTATTTATTTCTAGCTATTAAATTATAGAGAAGATATTGGAAAAAGACATTTCCCACTTTATAGACTACATGATTATATTATGCTCAAACTTAAGGGTCATGAGTGTATGTGGGAATGATATATCCCAACAATGGTAAGCCATAAGCCAAAAAATGAAAAATATAGAGTGTTTGATTTGTGATAAAGACTTACAAAATTGATATTTGCAAACACTGATAAGGAGATATAACACTTTGATTAAATGATAGTAAAAACCATGGATGAAATAACTTGGATGGATGATGGTGAAGGTGGTGGCTGAGCTAACCCTAGAGATCAAATATCTTTAAGCACTACCTACATAACCCACTTAGACAATGTTTATGTGTGGATATTAGGCTAGATGTAGTTCTCCCAAAAATAAGAAGAGAAGTGATGGTGTAATGTAATATTGAACCATATATGCTAGTAAGATACCTAAGTTAATGATTACACACTACAATTGGATGATAGAGAAAGGATGGAAAATTTGATTTAGTTGGTCTAAATCAACATGTGTGGGAGATTTAAAGGAAAGATGAGGAAATGATGGTGGATGAGTAATATGAAAGAATTAACAAAGAAATGAAGATGCTACATGGATTAATGATGATGAATCAAATGATTAAATAACATGGATGAGATAAGGATGAATTAAAGAGAGATATTACACATAGATTCTTTGTCTAAGAATGTGAGATGGTTTGATAGTTTCCTTTTGTTTATTTTATTTTGTGCATTGCATTTTTGATAATAATTTGAAGTGAGTAAGAGTTGAGCAACCTAATTTTTGATATTGCATATGATAGTATGCACCAATGGTATATAAAAAACATGATGACTATAATGTGATACAATTAAGTACTAATAGATTCACAAGGATAAAAATTAATGCATCATGATAAGGAAGATCATAATAACACCATTAGTAATGTGCATAGTGATCTAGACATAAGAAACAACAATAAAGATAAGAGAAAAAAAGATGTTTGCAATAATGAAAATGATGTAATTAAAAAAAACATGGAAGTAAACAAAAAATGAAAAGAAAATTAAACACCCATGATGTAAAATATATCAAATGACTAAAATATGTAATCAAATGACTTTTTTTGGATGTCCTTGGCTAGAGTAGAACCCTTTTGCATGTGCGATTTTTGACAATGTTAAACTATCTGATGATAAATTTGTATAAGGTATGAGTAGGGTAAATAACTAAGGATAGGGGATTTTTTGATTAATTATTTTTAGAATTTATAAGATTATATACAAATAAGACCAACAAAGGGAAAACCATATTCTAGCACCTAGGAGTGAGTGGTAAAGTATGGAAAAAATATATTATATATGGAGTATGGATGAATACGAATGGATTAGATTTTAGATGATAAACCCTAGGGAATACATGAGGTCGGAACCAAGTGTCTAGTCATCAAAAAATCATTACAAGGATACACCAAGATGTTTCTAAGAACATGTCTTAAGATGTTTGCACATCGTTATCAAGGCCAAAATGATAAGAAGGATGGTTTTATCATGGCAAGGATTGGATGGGTTTTGATGTGTTTTTGGGTTAAACATATTAATATGGGTTTAAAATGGTATGGGTATTCACATATGGTATGTTATGGTTAAGGATGAGTTTAGGATGGTTAAGGGTAAGCATATGATGGTAAATAATGGGAAAAAAAGTTGTAGGATAGGTAAGGATGATCTAGAATGCATAATATTGGAATGGAATGAGTTTACCCTAAGTGTAGGGTACTTGTAAATAATTTATTATTTTAAGTATGATGCCAAAAATTAGTTTTCATCATGGTACTTACCCAATGCACCATATAAATGGTTTTCACATTTGGATGAGTTTATTTCTCTTTTTCTGATTTTTTTTCTTTTGATTTTTGGATATATGTTTTTTTTTTTTTAAGCATATCAATTATAAAAATGTTTGATATGCATGATGCTTAATACTAATGATTTTTTAGGTATGCACTCTAGAGATGTCTTCAGTAACTTCATTGATTTCTAAGTTGGCTTCTTCCAATTTACCAAGATATACTCATAGCCCCTATGAGAGAGGGTGCTACCAAATAGGGTGAAGTAGAAAGTATGTTGGATGAAAGATGTGGGATAATTACATGAAGGATATATATGGATGGAATTATATTGGGGATGAGCATATGCATCACAATGTAAAGGGTGAATGGGACCAACAATTTCACATTCAACAAGACTAGGAGTAATTACAAGTGGGATGTTTTGATAATTCAATACTTATTTAATGACGTCTTCAACTTGTGATGGATATTTATGCTAAAATTATGCTAATGCAAAGGATATATTAATTTCTCATCTATTGGTGCCATAAAATGGTTTTCGCCAAAATATTCTTCTTGATTTTTGTGATTAGGATTCAGATTTAGATTGTCTAATAACACTGTAAAGAGGTTTTCACTAAGGGACTCATATTTTTGATTTTCTATATTTGTAATTTGATCATCTGATAGTGCCTTAAAAAGGTTTTCACTATGGATTCTAGATTTTAAATTTGTATTGAAAGATTTATTTTGATTGAGGTACACTTATTTCCTCATAATATGCAAATGTTTCTTGACGCTCTTCTAGTAGGAGACCAGCTAGGAAGTCTATAATTATTTTATCATCATGAAAGGAAGTTAACTATAAGTAATATTGTTGGTCCCAATCAAAGGTATAGGCTACTAGATTTCAAGATGGAATGTAGGATTAGTAATGTTTATGAAAGGAGTGATGGAAACAAATTAATCATAAAGTCTATGAATGGATCCTATTTCAATTATGGATGAAGTTACCTTAGAGACCATAAAATTATCATGAACATCTTTACATTGACATTCAAATGGCTTATAAACAATGATATGTAGTCTATAATTTACTTCAAAATGGATGGGTTTGATAATTACTTACTCATGGATTATTTTATCTATAAGTACCTATATCGCTTGGGGTACATGTTTTAGAATGATGGGAGATTTAATAGGTGATAAAGATTTGGGTGTTTGGTCAATGGGTAATAGGACATGATGGTTGAAGTAGGTTTTGTCCAAGACAAGATCTTGGTTAGAAATAGGTTCTTTGTCAAAAATGGAATTGTGATCAAAGATAGGATCTTGATCAGAGATAGGTTTCTTGGTCGAAGATAGGCTCTTCATCAAAAATAGATGGTAAACCATGGTTTTCAAATGTAGGTTGATCGACTATGGATTGGCTAAAAATGGATGTATCAAAAATGGGATCTTGAGAAATGGATGGAAGGTTATGACCTTGACTTGGAAGTGGTGTCGCTTGATTATGATCAAGAAAGACATCTTGGCATATCCTCAAGCTATGATTTTCAGATATGGATTCACTAGGATTTACCTTGATGTACCCTTTATCAATCATATTTTAGATATAATGCTTTAGTCTCATATAATAGTTTGTATAATGACCTTCAATTTTGTGATAATCACAATAAATTCTAAGTCTATACCACTTAGTTTTTAGTAAATTTGGATTGAATTATTTGGTGTTTGGATATATGACTAGGTTTACAATATCCAATTTTTGATAGAATACATCATAAGGTTCCCTTAAAGGAGTGATTTTTTTATTAATAGGCATGATAATGTTTTTGATAGGTTGGGAGTTTTTTTATCTATTATAACTCTAGGGATGGAGTGATTTTAGATGGTAGGGATGCTATAATTAGATTCCCTTTGTCAGTGTGATAGGGGATGCTAGAATAAAGGCTATAACTAGTGGAGGGGAGACTTGGTTGATTTTGGAAAATAGGATGATGTTGATGTGGAATGTTTATAGAAAAGTGGTTTGTTGGGTTTGTGAATGTTTATGTATTGGTGATGAAATGAGGACTTGGGTTTTGGGGTGAATTTGATGCAAAAATCAAATGATTGATTTTGATTATTGTATAAAGATTGGTCTTGATGACCATGGAAGTTAGAAGGTGAGTTGGAATGGAATGTGTTTGGACTTGATTGATTTGGGACCTAACTAAGAAAAGTATTATGATATATGTCTGTATTGGAAAATGGTAATGAAGGTGGACTAAGGGATTGGTTTATGGTGATATTGTAGTTTGATCCATATGGATATATATACATGGTTTGATTTGGGTTAGGTGATATTTGATAGGGAGTTGATGTAGGACTAGGGGAACAATTAAATAAATTTTGGTGACTATATCCAAGGGAATGATTTGATTATATCCCCATTAAAGAGTTTTGGTATTGTCCCATAAGTGAATGAAAATAAGAGGTGGATTTTTTATTGGGGTTGAATTGTGAATTTGGAGAATTCAAATAACCATCCATGTAATAGCTCAATTGATTAAGATTGGAATTTGAATACATGTTCAAAATTGGGGTTTGGTTAGCTTGATAGCATACTTGATTCAAAGGAGAACTTGAATCAAATTTGGGTAAATTGAATTTTAGATTAAAGTATGGGCTATTGGGATTATGATTTGTGAAAGAATTGGAGGGGTTATTGTTCTAAGAGACCATGATTTTTTATAATGGGTAGCATATTAACAAAGTTTTGACTCAAATAATTAAAAATACATAAAATTAGACTTTATAAAAATACCAAAATAACTAAAAGTTTGATTTACTAATAACAAACAATTTTTTTTGTTTTAAGGAATTAATTTTCACATAAGTAATTTCAGCACATGGCAATCACAAGGAAACAACATACAAGTTATATTCTAAACAATCAAGGAAATTATACAAAAAGGTGAAAAATATGGGATGATGGTCTTGAACAACTTTTGGGTCTTCCATTATCACTCACTCATCCATGCTCTCAGCTACACGCTAATGTTTCAAAAGTTTGATTTATTAACAAAAAATATTTTTTTTTGTACTAAGGAATTAATTTGAACATAAGTTATTTTAGCACATGGTAATCAAAAGGAAACAACAAGCAAGTTAAACTTTAAACAATCAATAAAATTTCAAAAAAAGGTGAAAAATATGGGATGATGGTCTTGAACAACTTTTGGGTCTTCCATTATCACTCACTCATCTATGCTCTCAGCTACACCCTAATGTTTCAAGGCACTAACCATGGAGGATCCTACCATGCCCGTGGCCCACTGATTATAGTTATGAGGTTGTGGGGAAAGTAACTTCTCAATGCTAATCACTAACTGATACACCAAAGTAAAATGGCAAAAGGGTGATCCTAGGCTTCAGGTATATATGAGATTATCTAAGGGGAATAAAACCATGGAAGAAATCAATATGTAGATGCACACTATTGGTTATCATCCCAAAGTTCCCAACATAGTAGTAGGGGTCTTAGTGTGTTGATAATAAACAATATCAAATTTTGAGTCAACTATTAAAACCCTAGGTATTGAAGCATAGAAACCACTCACATCATAGTGTGCTTATAACACACAACCTCTTAGGCAATTGAAATAGTTAGATCTTAATTTATATATCCCACCTATAAATGGGATTTGGCCTAATACATGGTGGTGAAATCCATAGTTAATAGATACCTAAGAAAACAAAAATAAATAAGTAAACACCTATTTATAATTTCCAAGTTTTGTCACCAGTGTAACATCGAGGAGACATCATATGTGGATATTACTTGTGTAAATAGATAAATTGTGTAAACATTTTTGATTTCTATGTATTGTTACCAATGTAACACCAAGGAAAGATCATGTGCATATTAAAAAACTAATATATATATATATATAAAAGTGATGTAATTATTATGAGATTGAAAAATAAAAATAAGAATGTTAGAAATAAGAAAAATTAGATTTTATATTGATTATTTGCTAATTCCCTTTAGAAATCATCTTAAAAACAAGGTGTTATATTGTTTGCTTAGACTAAAAAATGAGATAAATTGAAATAAACAAGTGAAAAACCCCAAAAAAAAACACAAGGAACAAGCTTCTGTGACAAAAATACTATTACATAGTTAAGGCACAAAAGCAAATTATAATTGATCATGTAAGAAAAAGACAAAACAAAAAATAAGCTTATAGAAATGATTTTTCTATGAATAATTATAAAAATGTTGTGAGATTAAAATGACATAATAAAAAACAAAAATACTATAGGATGATGTGATTTTTCTATAGACAGAGATGAAAATGATGCTTGAAATGATGATTTGACTACTATTGAGGATGAAAACACTACAAGCAAAAAATGAAAATGCTATGAGGAAGGATGAAAATGTTGTGAGATGAGGTGATTTTATTGAAAATAAAGATGAAAACTATACATGAAATGATTATTTCAATTCTATGAAAGACAAAAATGTTGTTTGGAAACATAAATGCTACCAACCTAGAAAAACATAGAAAAAGTACAAAAATGTAGAAGACAGGCACAATTTCTCTACTTTGTCCAATAATTTCTTTAAAAAATGTTCCAAATTCACTATTACATAGGAAAAATTTATATCCAAATATAAAATCCATGAAAATAACTTGTATTCCATACCAACTCAAAAATAGACAAGATTAAATGCAAAAGATAGACATAAACAATGAAAACCAGAAATACAATGTTATCTAAATGCAAAAGAAGAAGATGAAAAAATTAAAAAGACATGGGTAAGTCCCATTAGGCATGTCAAAAATGTATGAACTAATATATGCAAATAAAATTAACTAATCTAATCTAAATTCAACTAAATCTAGAGTAACAAATTCAAAAAAATAACAATAAAAAATGCACAGTTGAGATACAACAATCCTCCATTGGGATTTGAATCTGATTTGATCTATTGAGAATGTGGTGCTCAATCCTCCAATGCATGAGATAATGGGTAGATTTTTGATTTAAAAGTGTGACTTTTATTCACTATGATTCACTTTATGTGATTTTTTCAATATTTTTATGATTGATTGTGATTTCTCAATTTTTTTGATTGTTTAAGCTTAATTGTGATTTCCCAAATTTGTGATCATGGTGGATGATCTAACCCTAGATACCGCATATATATAAGAATTTACTACATAATCCACTTAGATAATGTATATGTGTGAATATCAGACCATATTTAGTTCTCCTAAAAGGGACGATTATGATGGCAAAGGATTCTCGTTATTGAAAATAGAGATGTGCAAGCTTATTTATAGAAGCCTAGAAAAGGATCCAATGGTGGAGGATCATTTGGAATTTTTAAATGTTCCAAATTATCAATGGTTGAAGATGAGTCTTCATTTATGAGGATAGATACCCTTTCAACCTAGTTGAGAAAAAAGAGGGGTTGGTTAACTGACTCAACAAGACTTTGTAAAATGGATTAACAACTCAAGAGAGGAGTCATAAGAGGTAGATACTTTCATGGATTTTATTGGGATGAGGGAGAGAAAGTTTAGAGAGGTTTTGTTACGTGTAAACTATAGAATTAAATAATTAAAATAAAGACTTAATGGTGCACAATTGACTTTTTCAAAATGTTTGAATTAATCAATTATTTGATTTTAAGAAATGTTAATTATTAGTTTAAGAAGAATGATTAAATGATTTAGGTTAATTTTGAGACTAAATAAACTTTAAGTGTCTATAGGTATACATATGAGATAATCCAAGTGAACAAATTAAATAGAGGCTTGAATTTAGAATTAGCTGGCATAGTGCACATTCTAGTTCCCATAACCTTGGTAGTATTATTGAAAAGGGTGTACTTTGTTGAGGAGTCTCATGGAAAGAAATATGATGCCCATGATAAATTTCTTGTCAAATTATAATATTAGTGCAACTTAAGGTATCATGGTTCCTAACCTATGCCTAGGGGAGGTTTGAAAGTAACTCAATCCAAATTTAGGCCCTAAAAAATAACAATTTTAAGGTAATCATTTCTGTCATAGATAGAGTAATAATTGATTGGATCAGTACTACTAGAGGCAAGGTGATGTTAGACCTAAAGAGTATTAGTAGGCTAAGACTATACAAACCCAATAGTTTGTATAGGCAAGACCATCAGGCTAAACTTATTCTCTCATACCAAGAACAATTAGTTCCCCCTTAGAGTGAGACTAGTGGAAAGGTGTTTTCTTCACATGTAGATATCTTAATCATTTTGCACAATATTGTATTTTTGGACCATCAATTTATAAAAGGAAAAAGGCCTCAATGTCAAGTAGATAGTGGGCAATGTGGGTTAAGGACATAGAATTTATGAAGCATTGGATGACCAAAAAGTCAAGTGCCAAGTAATGGTTATAGAATCCATAGGTATGATAGAAAGAATTTTATTTTTATTATTTTTAATTCAAGATCTTATGATTCCTTTATTTCTCCTCATATCATTAATTGTTATCTACTTGTGGCTATGAGGTAGTTAGAAATTTAGGTACTTGAGTTGGCATCTATGGAAGATTTGTTTGTTAGCTCTTTGGTGAGTATTTGTGTATTAGACCTAAGTGTCTTCTCTACCATAGTGGACTTGCATATTATACCCTTAGGCACTTATGATTTTTTCTTAGGTATAGTTCACTTATATCTCATAAATCCAAGTTAGATTTTCATGACAAGGTTATCAAAGGTGAATATGACCTTGGAATGCCTATGGTAATGCATGGAGTCAAGAGACCTATTTCCCTTTGTATGATCATTGTAATACTACTCAATAAGAGTGTAAGGACAAGTTGTCAATTTTTTTCTATCATGGTAAGTGATAGGTTATATGAGTCATATAAGGATTCTCTGGATGACCATCTTATTTTGTGGTAATTTCTTGATGTGTTTCCAAATGGATTACAAGGTATGCCTCTTCCACAGGAGATGGATTTTTAGATTGACTTAGTACCTGGGGCTTAGCCCATCTCTAAATCACCATATAGAATTACCACCTTGGAGTTGATTAAATTCAATTTATAGCTTGATAAACTCTTGGATAAAGGATTGATTTGTCCTAGTGTGTTCCCATGGGGAACATTAGTCATCTTTGTGAAGAATAAGGATAGATCGCTTTGGTTGTGCATAAATTATCACCAATTGAATAAGGTAATGATTAAGAATGATTATCCCTTGCCTAAAATTAATGACTTTTCTGATCAAATATAGGGATCCAAAGTGTTCTATACTATTTTATTGAAATCTAGATACCATCAGTTGTGAATCATAGAGCCTGATATCCATAAAACTACATTTTGAATGTAGTATGGGTATTTTGAATTTATAGTGGTATTGTTTGGATTAACTAATGATATAGTAGTATTCATGAGTCTAATAAATGGAGTGTTTCACTCATTGAATATATTTGTGTTGGTGTCTCTTGATGAAATTTTTATCTATTCATAGAATGAATAGTAAAATGAGGACCATTTGAGGAAGGTCATAAAGGTTTTAATATAAAACCAATTGTTTGAAAACTTAGAGAAGTGTGTTTTTATGCAGTTTGAGGTGTAACATCTTGCACACATAATTTTAGGAGAAGGAATATTTGTGGATCCTACCAAGATTCATGCCATTATATAATGGATAACACCCTTTAACATTGCATAATTTCACATCTTCATGAGATTTGTTGAGAACTTCCCTTGTATTACAAACCCTATCACTTCATTTTCAAAAAAGGGGAAGAATTTTGTTTGGATAGAGAGGTATGATTATGATTTTTATATATTGAAATAGTGACTAAGTAGTGCACTAATTGTGACTATGCTTAATCCTATGTGGTAATTCCTCATTTAAATAGATGCATCAAATGAAGGACTATGATTTATACTCATGTAGGAAGGTAGAGTTACTGTGTATAAATCTAGGAATATCAAAGCTTATGAGTAGGGATATCCTATACATGATATGGAATTTTCATCCATCATTAATCCTCTTTTAAGGTGGTGACATTTATATCTTGGTCATCATTTTGTTTTAAATGGTAATCACTTAAGTATGAAACATCTATTCAATCAACCTAACCTCAACACATGCCAATAGCATTATATTAAAATGTTATGTGAATATGACTATGAACTTTTGTATATCAAAGAAAATGAAAACATATTTGTTGATGCCTTAATTAGGAGGTACCATGAGTTTGCAACAATAATTTTATAAATTGACTTAATAATTCAGATTTTGAAGCAACTTCTAGAAGACAACCTCAATAAAAAGTAAGATAGGTATTGGATTTTGGTATGAATTTGAAAGGTAAATTTTAAGGCTATTATCTTGAGAATTATGGTTTGTTCTACCATTAAGGGTGTATCATGTTCCTTTGGTGGCTTCTATGTGCTAATTCTATCTGAGTCTCACATAACTCCTTACCAAGTGCACCATGGAATTTAGAAAATCCATGTCAAGGCAATTATATCATTTAGCTAGTTTGGGGTGTGAAATTATTTATTTTTGGCTCATTCTCTAGAGTGATAGAGGGTAAATACTATGCATAAACATCTATAAGTATTGTTATATCCTCATGAGATTATATAATGGAAGCGAGACACTATTTACATGGATTTTATTATATGATTGCATAACTTTAATTATCATCATGATAAAATCATGGTCATATTGGATAAGTTGAACAAAGTAAATCATTTTTATCCCAAAAAAACCACTTAAAATGCCAACATAGTGGTAAAGGTCTTTCTGGATGACATTATTAGATTACTTGGGATTCCCCATAAGACTATTTTAGATCAAGATCTAGTTTTTAATTCTTACTTATATACTTATTTGAGTAAGACATTAGGCACATAGATCAATTTTATCACTTATTACAATCTTGATACTGATAGACAGACTAAGAGAGTCATTCAAGTCTTAGAAGACATGTTGTGCATGTATGTTATGGACCATCAATCCTATTGGGAAGATTATTTATATCTTATTGAATTTCATTAAAATAATAGATATCATAGTTTAATTAATATGGCACCATTATAGGTTTTTTATGGTCAATCTCATAAAACCCCACTAAGTTGGCATTGACATGAGGATAGATTCGTGACTATCCCTACCATGTTAGAAGATGTGGAGTGATAAGTGATTGAGATATGATAACATTTGGAGATTGATATGGACCAAAAAAATAAGTATGTTGATGAAAAAATAATTGATCAATATTTTAATGTTGATGATAAATTTTTATTGAGGGTGAGACCCAACAAGATCCCCATCCATTATGAAAAAGGGTCAAATTTGGCACCTCATTTTGTTGGACCATTTGTGGTCTTAGAGACTATTGGTATAATAGCATAGAGAATGGACTTACCACCTAACCTATCTCATGTTCATGATTAATTTCATGTATATATTTTGCATAAGTATGTTGTATAAATTTTTCATGTATTAGATTGGATGGCCTTACACATCAATATTGATGGGGCTATGACTTTAGAGGCTATCAGGATTTTAGTGTACAAGGTGTTAGTAATTTGAGGTAGAGACCTAGATTAGGTCAAGGTCCAATGGGATAAATATGGTGAATCAATAATAACTTGGGGATATGCTAAATTTTTAAGGGTTCATTATCCTCACCTCTTTTAATAAATTTCAAGTAGAAATTTGCATAAGGGGAGGGGATGTAAGGCCATGTTTTACTCAGTTCTTATCTTTGACAAAGATGATTATGAAACCATGACATATATGTTCTAATTATTGAATTATTTTGTTAATGTAAGTCCAATTGAGACATGTAAGTATTTATGAAGTCTTTTCATGTGTTGAGAAATATGAGAAAGACCTATTATCAATCATGTTTAGATTGCTTACTTTTGAAAGTATGAAGCTTACATTTCATTTATATGATGTTGCTTTATGAAATTTGATTGTCTATGACATATATTGACATAATCATGTTTGAATCATTTCTTGAAATCTTATGAAATCAAAAATATTTATGTATTGGATGATATGAAATTATTTACATGGATATTGGTATTTCATAAATGATTAGATTTGGTTATTTGATTGATAGCATTTTTTGATTAAATTCCTTAGATTTGAATATTAAGATAGAGGAATTTGATGTGTGCATCAAGTGTGAAAGAGAAATAAAAGGGCCAATAAAGGAAAGAGACTAATCCAAACGTGTTTATATCACCAATCAATTTTAAACCTTATTAAAACTGATGATAATATTCAGGTTACCTAGTTCACCACCTAGTAGATGTAAGATTTTATTAGGTAGGTAGCCTTTATGCCTAGTTAGTGGAACTTATCATCACCTAACCTAAAGATATTTTAGCTAATGTCTAAAATATCTAGTGGCCAATTAGTAGATATTATTTTGATTTCCTTAGTACTAGGATCAAGTTTGAAAAATAGGTGAGGTAGACTGGGAAATAAGCACAGGAGAATGTAAAGCTACCATGCACCTTAATGAGGCATGGGTTGACAAGCAAGTGGTGTTTGGCTATTTCTTAGATGTCTATATGGAGGAGTTAAACTCCTTTAGTGGGGGACTTTTACCAATTCTAAAAGGAATTAGACTTAGTGTAGAGAAGGATAAGAAATAGATAGGATCATCTGGTTAAGAGAGATGAGTCTAGATAGTTGGAGGATAGTTTAGAGGTAGTCTAGAGGTTGATAGATGGGTTTATTTGTAATGCTATATTTTTCCTCTATTAATTTAAAATGAAATGATTATATTATCTATTTGATATTATTACTTTTTGCGTATTAAGATCACTTGGTTTATTCTACCTATTTTATTGTTTGCCCATGGTTGAGCATTAGATGTCATTTAGTGCATGCCCATTAAAGTCCCTTGGAGAGGTTGTGCCTCTTTTATTTGATTGAAATGATTTTTTTTCTTGCTTGTTTTATTGACTAAAGGATAATAATACCACTTCACTTATTTTTCCTATCTTATTGTTTTGCCATAGTTGTACATTAGCTGGCAGGTAGTTCTTTGCCCAATTTAGGGTGGTAGAGAGGTGGTGTTCCTCCTCACTTGAATTAGATGTTTAGATTTTAATTGAAGATTATTTTATGTTGTTATTACATAATGTAGTAGTTTTCTATGGGCAACATCTTCATGTTGGAATAATGACAAGACCTCCTATGTTGGGCATGGTGTTAGAATGATTAACCCTCCTATGAATGTCATGGTGGAAGTTGCTAATCCCTCTCATGATGAGATAATATGGTAGATTGATAAAACCTCCCATGACTATTAGAAAGAAGTAATAAAGTGAGATATCCTCTTGTTACTGTAATATTTTGGTGGGACTTGTTATTTTATAATCCCTTGCCTACTAATATTATATTCACAAATGTTTTTATTCACATAAATGATGATTTGATTGCTTATTTGTTTTGTATTTTATATTTAAAGTATATTTGGGTAAGAACCATAAATATGATTGTTGAACTTATTATTATTTGTTTTGTATTTTATATTTAAAGTATATTTGGGTAAGAACCATAAATATGATTGTAGGTGTTGCATGGTCAATCCCTTATGGTAAGATACCCTTACATATCTATCTATTCTTGCCTTTACTGAGTGATGTAAACATGTTTGGAGCTGGGATTCTCGATCTCAGAGTGTCTAGAGAAGTAGCCTAATGATGACAAAAGTTTGGATGGTGAGCCTTAATTATAATTGCTAGAATATGCTCAATAGAAAACATGGATTAGCATTAAAGAACTATTTTTTATTATAATCCTAATAAAACTAAAATATATATCTCTTGTGATCATATGAATCTAATAAGGGAGGTTAGATCAAGTGTTAGTTTAAGAAAAAAACAAAAAAAAAAACACTAACACTTACAAGCCTATATCTTAGGGGTAAGATTAGTTAAAAAAATACAAATGGAAACACAAATAAAATGTATAGACCATAAATCCTTACTTTCCTAGGGAGCTCCAAATGCATTATTGAGTGGTTTGCTTGGTTTATACTTCAAAGAGTCTTTGGCAATGGAGGTGTGTATATCCTTCTTTCCTTCTCACCATTAAATCGATGTTTCTTGGTGTATCTTGTCTCAATATTTTTGAATTATAACATTAATGATATGATTCTCATGCAACAAAACCTGCATTATAACTCTACAATTTCCAAGCTATTTTTTTAATGGGAAATACCTTATATTTATAGAAAATGGATCTAGCCCCAACCCAAGGTGAGTCAAGGTGGAGTTAAGGCTTGGAATAGGTTCAAATCTAACCTAAGTGAGTCAAATATAACCCTAGTAGAGTTAATGGTTGCCAATTAATAATGATTTTCAATAGATAGGCATTGGTCTTCAAAATGAGATATTTTGAGATATTTTACAAAAGGCTTAACAACTAATAAAGGTAATCATGAAAAGATAGGATATTCCATATTTTTGAATTTAATTTTTTATTTATTCATTAACTTCACATGGATAATTAAAATAGCTATTTAATTTGGTTTAGCTTATTAATTAATTTCAATTAGCCATTTAGCTCTTTCAATATTTGATTTATGTGTGCAAGTACACCACTTAATAGGTCCATAGGCAAAACTAATTATTTTGATGCTATGGGATGCTTAGGGATGAATAAATTATAGGTTATGATTTTATATGGTATAATACCCTAATTAGGTATGTCTTAATGAGATTATGAAATTTGACGAATGATGCATAAGTAAATTTGGGATGTTTAGTGATTCCTATACTTAATTTGCAATGGTTGGTAGGAATTAGTCTAAAGTATAGCCAAACGCCAATGGTGTTCAATTTTAGGTGTCTATAATTTGCCCTTTTTGGGAAGGCAATGGAAGATATAGGCACAATAACATCTTCTCAAAGAAAGAAAAGTTCTTATATGCCTAGAACTTCAAAAAAAATGGATGACCTGTAGGTTCCCTCTTGAGGGAGTGATTGGCAAAGGGGTTGGTAAAAAATCCCTAAAAAGGAGGAAATGATTGGACCAAAAATATGAAATGGGGTAGAAAAGATTGATTTTCCCATAGGTGGTTTTAATCAGTGGCTTATAGAGCTTCTTCAATTGGGTAGACAAATAAGATGATTTACCCATAGATGGTTATAATCATCAATGTAAGTGGGATAAAAAGGTAATGATTTGTCTAAAGGTAGTTATAATCATTGAAAAATGCATAAGGTAGTAAGAGGTTGATTTTCATAAAGGCAATTATAATCAATAAAAGGGAAAATAATGATTTCCCTACAGGTGGTTATAATCATTGGTAGGATTAAAAATGTGCTCCAATTAGGCAAACATAGCTAATGGTTTATCTAAAGGTGGTTATAAGCATTATGATAATGAAAAAATGCCCCAGTTAGGTAGAAGAAAGATAATGATTTACCCAAAGGTGGTTATAATCATCAACATTCAAATGGATGTAAACATAATGATTTACCCAAAGTTGGTTAGAATCATTAGAAATGTAAGTGGGATGGTATACAATGATTTACCCATAGATGGTTATAATTATTAGTATCCTAATAATGGAAAACATGATATGGAATATGATGGTAAATTGGTGTAGAGGAGAAATATGAATTTGGGCAACCTACAAGTAAGGAGATGCTTGTTTGAACTAGCAAGGGGGAAAATTATTTTGTTGTTTAATTACTTTGTATAGGATATTATTTGTGTTATATTGGGAATTATTTGGTGCCAAGGATACATTTCATTGCTTCTTTGCTATGTAGACTATTGGAGCTAATTTTTTTTATAAGATGTGATAATATGCATCATGATACAACACCATGATAACCTAGAAAAAATATGCATAAGGACTAACATGCGATCCAATACTGAATGGAGAACAAGGCACCAATGATAAAAACCATGATGACAATATATGAATATGGATGGATTCAATAATAATGCACAAGGAATGACCCAATGAAAGCACATAGATTTAATCAAGGCACAACAAGAAATAAAATAAATATGCAAGAAAATAAACAAATAGAAAGATAAAAAAATAAACATAAAACAAACATACAAAATAACATAAAATAGAAACAATGTTTAATCACAATCTTAGGATAAAAAACATGACACAAACAAGATGACAAACATTACCCCTAGATGATAAGAGACAACCAAACAAATAAAAAATATGGGGGAATAGAATAAAATTAATGAGGTGGTCGATCTATCTCTAGATGCACTAGGGAAGAGGATGTTGACTACATAATCCCATGGACACAAGATCCAACAAAAGCTTTAGGCCAAATGTAGTTCTCCCAAGAAATGGGATAAAATAAAATTATGATAATAAGAAAACTTGATTGTGGAATAGAGGAATATGGGAATGGTCTTTAAAAATGGCAAGAGTATGATATTCTAGGCCAATAAGGATGGGGAAACTAAATGATAAGTGGTTACTTCTAAAGTAGCTAGGGATCCCATAATCTTTAAGGTAAATAAGTGGTCAATGTTTAAGATTTTATAGAGAGTTTTCCAAAATGTTTTTGGAATTATCTATGTATCTCAACTCAATTTGAGAATGAAGAGACACTAAATGGTCCAAGCCCATAAAATGGTGAGAGAATTCAAAATTAAATTGATCATAAAATAGTAAGAGTATGGCAAAGGGTGATTGAGATGATCTCAATAGGAATTGAGTGCTACCTACATAGTCCCAAGATGGGACCTCAAGTCACTATAGTTTTACCTTAAAATAGATAAATCTAAATAGGTAGAAGCTAATTCAAACAAAATAGGCAAAGTAGGAAAATGGCACAACAAAACATATGTTAACAAGTTTGTACTTCAAGGCATGATAAATAATTTTTTCCCCTAATTTTCCCATATGTGGTTATAATTAAGAAATAATGGCATAGGCCAATGATACTAATTTTACCATAGGTGGTTATAATTAATAACATGATGGTGAAATAGTGATTTACCCAAAGTTGGTTATAATCAGCAACACTTGGTATAGAACATAATAAGAAATGAAATATGTAATTGCCAAACCTAGTATCATACTTCTCTAAAATACAACCCCTATTCAGAATATTGAATCAACTACTAAAACTAGATATAAATCTTGATGTTGAATGCAATCATGAAACCAATGAAATGGAACAAAGGTTAAAGGGATAGGTCTAGTGGTTGAAAAAACCTTGGTTGATAGGAAATGTATGGTAGAAGGGTATATGGTAGAATGGTATGGTACAAGGAAGAATGTCAATATTATGGTACAACTAAAATGGGCCTCTTAGATAATACTCTAGGTCAATCAAGTGAAGTAAAATTTAAGCTGTATAATGTTTTTTTGGAGATTTCTCAATGATGTCATGATTATGTCATGAAGGTATCTATGTAAGTCAATGAATATCCTTGATATTCTAAGTGACAATGACAAAGTGTGAAATGTGCTTTTCTTAGTATGCTTGAAGTATGATTGGTTGATCTTCTATTTTGGTGTGGTTAGATCTGTCTAGGGATGAGTATGGTTATTTTAGGATGTGAATGAGGTCCCTAATATTTTTTATATGATTTGAGTTCTTGTGTTCATAAGTGGAATTCATTTAGTTATCCATAGTTTTCATCTAGACACTTTGGGTCCAGTGGTAAAAAATCTAAGTAGGCAGTTTGATGATGTCACCATTACCATGTGTGGATAAGTCAGGAGGAAATGGTCACAAAGGTTTGTTTAGTATTTTTCCTAGTTATTATTCACTAAATCTTAGGTCATGCACCTAAGTGCATCAAAAGATATGCAAGAGCGAAGTTGGGATCCTAGGCATTTTGATAATGTTTTCCCATAGATAGCCAAATTTTCAATGTGGAAAGAAGAGATGAGTAAGAATTTTGATGGTAGAATATATCACATGTGTGTATATTTGAAGAGAATATGATATTATGGGTTTGTTTAGTTTTGTACCTAATTGATTTTTGCTAATTTTCAAGTCAAATGCTAAAGCATGGTAAAAGTTTTGCATGCTCAAAGTTAGCCTTCCAAATAAGTTTTTGGCATAGTTGGCTTAGTGACTAAAGATTTTGAGAAGGCATCTTTATCACATGTGTGAAGGTTCTAGGATTAGTTTCTCACATGGTTGGAGTCTCCTATATAATCATATCATGTGGTCCAAATTTAAGAATATGTAAGTGAGCAAGGTAAAATATATGGCTATGCAAAGTTGGAATTTTAGGTATATAAAAAAGGTTCCCATACTTAGTCTATTTTTTACATGTTAAATTTCAAATAACATTGATAGAGATAGTTACTCCAAGAAGTCAGGAAGAAACAAGATGGTGCCAAGTGTTCAATGTTTAACACTAAGTAGAGATAAAGATTGTGCTTCTTCCAAAGATCAACGATGAGTTGGTGATCATCAAGATATAGATTTATAGTGAGTATTAACATCAAGAGATCAAAGTGAGTTTTTTAGAATTTTTAAAGACCAAGATACATATAAGATATCAATGAAGCACATGAGGTCAAAGTTGTTAGATTTCATGAGATGAGGTCAACATGTTCATGGTTTAACATTTAGCATTGGTGGACTATGTGTTAAAATTTGATATTTATATAATAAGATCAATAGTGTGTATTTAATCTGAGAAGTGAGGACTTGAGATGTGAGAAAAGTGGTTGAGGTTTGATTATGACATTGACATTTAAATATTTGAATTTTACGAAGGGAAAAACTAGTCTATGGTATTTTGGACATATCTTTTGATCTAGATAGAATTCTCCCATGATATAAAAATTAAAGATGAAGAAGACTCCATGGCACATCTAATGAACCTAATTTGAAGATCTATAAGTGTATAGTCAAAGATATTAAGGTTTGAAGTTGACTATGTGTTCATCCTTATTTTTCAAGTGGCCTAAGAAGAGTAATTGAGTTATGTAGATGTTGTTTCGATGTTTCATGATGAATATATTAGGGAGTATTGTAAACTCCATGATGATACTATATGTGGATTATAAAGGTTTCAAAATTTGTATGTGGTATGAAAAATGGATTAGAAGGTGACTGTGTGTTCATTCATAATGATTATGTGTATAGAGAGTTGTTTGAGCAAATTATGCTTAATCAAAAGGGTTCTATGTTGGTTATTGGTACTTAAGGGTGACCTACAGATCATATGGAATTGGTCCATGATTTTGGTAGTGTTTTTTGTGTCCTTGTTTTGTTTAATTTAGTGCTAAAGGAGTGAATGGTTTCACATGAGAGATATAAAAGCTACAAGGGCCTTATGAAAAGGTGAAGTTCCTTAAGGGTGACCCATAAATGCTATGGCTGACCTGTGAAGATTGTTTTTGAGTTGTATCTTGATTTGAGAGATTCATTAAATATTAAGGCATGCTTAATGGTTGATCAAAGTATTGATTAGCAATTATGTTCTATAAATATTGAAATCAAAGATGGTTATTTATAGAGTTTGAGTGATTTCATGTGAGAGAATTGGGTGTGAGAGAATTGGGAGAGATTTGAGAGAGAATTGTGTGTGTGAATTCTAGAGAGAAGGAAGGGTAGAGTACATAGTAGATGAATTAAAGTTTAGAATAGATCAAAGACTATTTGTATGAGCTATAGGTCATAAATTTGTTGGTATAATAGTGCTCTTACTATTTGAGTATGAGTAAAGGTGAAAAGTGATAATTAGAGGTCCATCATCAAGTGTTGAAGACACCAGTTCATAGGTGGATGTGCTCATAGGTGTTGTTGTGTCAACTCATCATTTAAGGGGGTTACAACCTCCTTATAAGGTGAAAATTTCTAAATGTATGGTTATTGGTGTTGCTCAGCTAGATAGGTATTGTAGCACCTTGTGAGATTGTAGTCTCACTAAATATGGATGGTAGTTCATTAATCAGTTGTAGTTGGTCTAAATTGGTTCCTGTTATTATAGTATAATAGTCCAACTAGAGGCTCTAGTGGGTTTTCTCCCCTAAAAGGGTTTCCCACATATGTTGAGTTATTTGATTGATATTGCATTATCTCTCTTTCTCATTACTATGAATGTTATGTACATTTCATGAATGCTTATGTTAATTTATTAATAACTTAAATGGACTAAAATTGAAGTTGGATTGTCTAGGCTAACTGATTCACCCCCCGCTTAGTGATTGTACCTCTAATAATTGGTATCAGATCAAGTCCTTTGGTAAAGTCTTTATAGCTTGAATTTAATCCAAGGTACAATATGGGAATTCATCAAGGATGCTTCTCTACTAAGAAATCACCAATGTTCAATGGATAAAAATTATGATTTTTAGAGTGCAAGAATGAATACATACATTACGTCCCTAGGGTTTGATGTATGGCAATATGTTCTACATGGTTATGTTTCCCCTACTACTCCATCTAGTGCTACAGATAAGAAACTATTTGAGAATAATTATAAGGAAATGAATGCCATCACTTGTGGGCTTATAGAGACTAGGTTCACTAAAGTAATCCATTGTAAATATTCTAAAGAGATATGGGACAAAATGTATATAATATATGAAGGATATTCAAAGGTTAAGCTCTCTAAGTTATAAACTTGTAGAAGGCAATTTGAAAGTCTCAAGATGAAGGAAGAAGATTCTATAAAATCCTTTCTATAGAGAGTTGATGAGATTGTGAACATCATCAAAGTTCTTGGAGATAATCTTGAAGAGGCTTTTCTAGTCCAAAAGCTATTAAGGTTTTTATCCCTCAAGTTTGATCCAAAAATATCTACTACAAAATAAAGTCATGATCTTACTTATTTAAAGATGGATCAATTACATGTCACCCTTATTCCCTATGATATTAGAGTAAATGATGATATACTACCAAAGAAGGAAGGAACTTTCAAGATATATATTAAGCCAAAGAAGAAGTTCCAAGGTAAGAAACTCAAAGAGGATGATATAATTGATATTGATGAGGATGAACTAATTGCTTTGATTAATAGGATATTAAACATAGGCTAAGGGAAGTAAGAAAATTGTTTCAACTATGGAGAGATAGGACATTTTGCTCATAAGTTCCCCCATAATCATGAAAATATTGATGATAAAGATCATGGTGAAGGTCAAGATGAAAATAAGAAGACATACATGAAGAAAGTAATTAAAAGTTATAACAACAAGAAGAAATCCTTCAAGAACAAGAAGAGTCTCTACACCAAAGAAGATTGTAGCTCATTAGCTGAGAGTGAAGATAGTGACTCATAATATGATCATGAAGATGATGATACTATTGAAGATGAAGATCTATTCATGGATAAGGAATGGGGTTTCTCACACCAAAACTATTCCTACTTGGAGTGATTTAGATGAAGAAGATGAGGTGGCCTATGGGACTATAGTGATGAATGTTCTTAAAGAACTAAAGATTGAAAAGAATATCAATAAGAAGATGAAATCTAAATTCAAGTAATATAAAGAGAAATTTATTGTGTATGAATTATTAGTCAATGAATATACCAAAGAGCATGAATATATGGTCAAGCATCTCAGTTGTCAATTGGAAATCTTGTCTACAAGCCTAAAATCTAAAGAAGATGAGTGTTTAAGGCATGTTTTTGAAAATGAGTCTTTGAAATATGAGTTAGAGAAGACATATAGTAAGACAAATAAATTTATGAGATTTAAAAAGAGCTCATGTGATCTAGAAAATATTCTAAGTGGTCAAAAGCATGCTAGTGATAGAACTAGTCTTGGAGAAAAAAGAAAAAAAAGAATGTAACTTAGATAAGGAATGAAGGTATTGGTAGAATAAAGACAAAGTAGATCAGATAGCAAAATGTCATGAGATATCCAAGTTTTAATAGTTAATATTACACATGTAATCAATTTGGTCATATATTTATAGAATGCAAGAGATATATTAGAAATGATTTTACATGGGACTTTGATGGGGGTTCTTAGTCAAAAGGCATGAGAAAAAATAAGTGATTCAATTTTATTGATATGAGACACTTTGTAAACCATTTTCCACATAAGATTAGACAAGGTGAGTCATATTCAAAAATGGGAGGTTTTTTTTTCATGAAAAATTATATTGTAAGTTTCTATCCAAACATGGTAAGACAAACTATGTTTCTATCAAGGAGTATAGTGTGCTATAATTGTGAACAAAGAGGTCACATTGCTAGATTTTGCAAGCAAAGGCCTACAAGATAGAATATATTTAGTAAGATTCATTAAGTGAAAGAAAGAAGTAAATTTAACTCATGTATGCCAAAGTTGACAAGTGTAAGTCATGATGAGTTTGTATGTTTGAGTAATTTGTTTTCTATGGTGAAGAAAGCTACAAAATTTGAAGATTTCTAAGAGGTCTAATTGTCTACTCGTATTGAGAATGAAGAGATAAATCTCAATGAGAAGAGAAAGGTGTTGGCTAAAGCTATTTTTGAGTTTTTTTATGGATCTAAGTAAACATCTTGTTGTTGATGAGCATGTATTATATAAATAACATCAATTGTTTATGCCTACTGACGAGTTTCTAAACTACAAGGTGGATTCTTTAGATGAAAAAGTATTTCATGAATCTTTGTTATCTCCATGTTTTTAAATTAAAATTATAGAGTAGAAATATAATGTTTTGGTGGTTTGACATGTTTCTTATCATAAGCCTAAGAATAACAATAACTATAAGTATCAGATGACCAAGGAGGAGAAGGAATATGAGGATTTGTAGGCAACTTTTAGTTTCATATTGTTATAAGACATTATAAAGTAGAGTGTCTCTAACTATGCTTCTTAGGAAACATATTGTATTTTGGAGAATAAATTTTGTGATATCAAGATGATAATGCCAATTAGAGAAGGTCTTTGGTTAAGGGGCAACAACAAGATCATGAGCTTGTTCCAGAGATTTGTGAAAGAGCTATAATACAAGATCAAAATTGGTATTTCCATATGGAATAATGAGTTTGATGCATTCTCAAGAAGTTTTTGGTACTTATAAAGGTATTTGTACATATTTTTTATGTGACCTAGGTGTTTTTTAGTCTAATGGTATGTTCAAGCCAAGTTGAAGATTTTTGAGTGCTCTCAATTTTCTCAATTTTTGGCTTAAGGGAAAGTAGGCCTCAAATGGTTTATAAAAAGTATATATTCCCAAAGATATGGTGACTCAAATTTTTTTCTATAAGTTTCTGATGTGTGTCTCTAGGTGTGCAAGAAGTTTTAGAGGTGTGTGTTGACCAGAAGGAGGTTTGTTGACTTTGTTTTGAGATTCTAGGGTTTTGGGCTATGCTATAAAAGTAGTTTACCTTATGATTTGAGGCTTGAGGCTTCCTAATATGTTTAGTAGGCCAAATGGGTTGTCAAAAAAAGCTTCACATAGATTTGAAGGTTTTTGGTTCTCAAGTTATTCATGTTTTTGTCAATATGGAGAGTTAATTAACTAGTTGGTTTGTGAAGGAAGTATGTTTTAGAGGATGATATTGGTGAAAAAAATTGGTGTGATTGAGGGGGCATGTGAGAGTAATATAGATATGAAGTTATATATCTTGAAGGTGTGTCTATTGAAAACTATGGGCTCTATAAGTTCCAGGTAGGGCTACAAGGAGGCTCGATAGGCCTAGTGTGAAGAAAAGTGCCTTTTGATAAAATGCTAAAAAATATCAAGGCATGATTATTTCAAGGTGACTTTTTAAGATAGTTTAGTGTATGTTTCCTATTTATTGAGTGGCATGAAGTTTTGTTTTTGGTCCTTTAGGTGGTTTGATAGAGAAGGCTAATAAGCCTATATGTTGGTTCTTCAAGGTGTGTGGAGATCTGAAGATGCTCAAGATGTGTAATGGTTTAGAAATATTAGGGTGAGTACCTCTCATATGCTTCTTGGTGAGTTCCATTAGATTTCAATAATTTTGTGTGTTCTTTTTTCATTAGTTGTAGTGCTTAGTTGAAGAGAGTGTTGGCATGAAGCAATAGGAAGTTGACAAGGCAATGAAAAGGTAGGATCAAGGTAAGGGGGAATTTGTATCCTCTTTCTAAGATGGTACTCTCCTATTGGTGGAATTTTTAGGTCCTTAGGATCAAATTATGTGCACTTTGTCATTGTGTCAAAGGGGGGGAAGGTTCCTAGTGTGAGAGTGCTTAAAGAGACAAGGAAGGAGAGATGTATATGGGTATATATGATGGTTGTTGACATCAATGAAAAATGGGTATATTTTTGGAGAGTTTTAAATGATGTCATGAAGGTGTTCAGGTGAGTGGATGAAGAGCCTTGATATTCTAAGTGAAAATGACAAAGTATTCAATGTGCTTGTCCTAGTATGCTTGGTTGATATTTTGTTTTGGCATGGTTAGAGATTATTTCACATCAATTCCACTTAGACCATATTTCCAATTATATACACATGGTGAGACTATCTTATGTGAGATCATATGGTCCAAATTTGAGAACATGCAAGGGATCGAGGTAAAAGATATGGATGTATATAGATAACCAAGGTTACCATACTTAGTCTATTTTTTACATGTTAAAGTTTAAGAAACATAAATATAGCACATTGATCTAAGAAGTCAAGAAAAAAATGAGATGGTGCCAAGTGTTTAATGTTTAATACTAAGCAGAGATAAAGATCATGCTTCTTCCAAGGATCAATAGTGAGTTGGTGATCATATAGATAGATATAAATGGTGCATATTAGATTCAATAGGTCAAATTGATAGTTTTTTGTCATTGTTAAATACTAAAATATGTACAAGAGATTGATGACGTGCATGAGGTCAAATTTTCCAAATTGTATGAGATGAGGTCAACATATTCATGTTTAAACATTTGGAATTAGTAGACTATGTGTTAAAGGTTAAGATTCATACAATAAGATTGATGGTGAGTATTTAATCTATTAAATGAGGACACAAGATGCAATAAAAGTGGTCAAGGTTTAACTGTGACCATTGACATTTAGATATTTGAATTTTATAGAGTGAAAAACTAGACTATGGTATTTTGATCTTATCTTTTAATATAGATAGAATTTTCCCATGCTATAAAATAAAAATATGAATAAGACTCCATGTTATATCTAATGAACCCTATTTGAAAATATAAAAGTGTGTAAATTAAAATATATTAATTTTCAAAGTTGAATGTGTTCATGCTTTTTTGTATGTGATCTCAGAATAGTAATTGAGCTTATATAAAAGTTGTTTCGATGTTTCATGGTGAATTAGCTATTGGGTAGTATTGTATACTCCATGAGGATACCATGTGTGAATTATGAAGGTTTGAACATTAGTATACAATATGAACAATGGATTAAAAATTGACTATGTGTTTGTTCATAATGACTGTGTATATAGAGAGTTGTTTGAGCAAATTATGCTTAAGGAGAAGGGTTATATGTTGGTTTTTGGAACTTAAGGAAGACCTAAAAATCATATATAATGTGTCCATGATTTTATTAGTGTTTATGTGTTGGTTTTTCATTAATGAAGTGCTAAAGGAGTGAAGGGGTTCACATGAGACCTATAAGGGCCTTATTAAAAGGTGTAGCTCCTTAAGGGTGACCCATAGATGCTATGACTAAATTGTGAAAAAAAATTTTATCCATTTATTGATGTGAGAGATGCCTTAAGGATTAAGGCATGTGTAATGGATAACCAAGGTATTGATTATCAAGTATGCTCTATAAATAGTGAAATAAAAGATAGTGATTTCTAGACTTAGAGTGAGAGACATGGGAGAGATTTGATAGAGGCCTGTGTGTTTGAATAATGGATTGACAAAAGGGTAGATTTCCCTATGGATGAGTTGAAGAGAAGAAAAAATTGAGGGATATTCTGATGACCTATAGGTCATAATTTTATTGGTATATTAGGGCTCATGTTGTTTGAGTATGAGTGAAGGTGAAGAATGATAATCAAAGGTCCATCATAAGGTGTTGAAGGCATCAATTCATAGGTGGATGTGTCCATAGGTGTTATTGTGGTAGGTAAACAACTAAGGGAATTATATCCTCTTTAAAAGGCGAAACTTACTAAAAGTTTGATTATTATTGTAGCTCAGCTAAATAGGTGTTGTAGCACCTTGTGGGATTATAGTCTCACCAAATAAGGATGGTAGTTCTTTGATCAGTTGTATTTGGTCTAAATTGGTTCTTATTATTATAGGATAATAGTCCAATTATAGGTTCTAGTGGGTTTTCTCCCCCAAAAAGGTTTTCCACATATGTCATGTGTTACGTGATTGATCTTACATTGTCTCTCTTGCTCATTTATATGAATGTTGTGTATGTTTAAAGAATACTTATGGTAATTGATTAAGGACTTGAAAGGATTGAAATTGAAGTTAGATATTATAAAAGGATTGAAACTAAAGTTAGATATTCTAGGCTCATTGATTCACCCCCCTCTCCTTAATGATTTTACTTCTAAAATGGTCATCAACTCATTGAGTTCATCCTCATCTGGTGTAATGAGCATATATGCTCTGATGCCATAGTTTATAATAATGATGAAAGGGCCTATCTAGTTAGGTTTGAAATTTCCTTTATGTTTATTCTTAACCATGATATTCTTTTGGTTTTATTTAAAGATCACTAAGATTGAATTATATGTGTTTTATGCACCTATTGTAATGGCCATATAGTTGATTATGGTATGCCTTTAGGTTGCTAACTATAGCCATGCATTTCTCATTAAGTAACTCTAGCTCTTACAGGTGAGCTACTCAATATTTTTCATCATATATAACATTATTAAAAGAGATCTGCAAAAAATGTAACTCTACCTCAATGGGAAGATGGCCTTAATGCCATAAATAAGTGAATGCAAGGGGGTTCCCATTAAAGTACAGTGATTGGTATGGTATGCCTAGAGGGCATGAAATTTTTAGAGGTGTTAATTGTGTTTAGCATCATTGATAATATTTTAAAGGATGTTGAAAATGGTTTTTTTAGATGCTTTAGCTTGGGCATTATCTTATGGGTAATATGCCATGGAAAAATGTTGATTAATTTTATACTTGACACATAGTGATTTGACATCCTTATTTTTGAATGATCTAACATTATTAGATATAATTTCAAAAGGGATACCATAGAAACAAATGAGATGGTTGAAAATTAATTTGAAACTTTGTTTTCTAGTCATGTAAGTGAGGGGTATATCTTTAACCCACTTAGTGAAGTATTCAATGGTGGTAAGGATATGTTTTTTGTTGTTAGATGAGGTGGGGTTTATCTTCCCAATGAGATCAAGACCCCATATATAAAATAACCATGGTATAATCATTAGTTTTAGAGTCTTAGCTAGGGAATAAATCATATTGGTATGCCTTTGACATTTATTACAATTTTTCACATATGTAGTTGTATTTCCATCCATTATTGGCCAAAAGAACCTAGTATGTAAGATATTTTTAGATAGGATTCCCCTCTAATATGCAATCCACATACTCCTTCATGAACTTATTATAATGCTAATGTATATTCTACCAAACTTTAATAATGAAGTAGAATCTCATAAAAATTATGGTAGTAAAGGGTGGATCTGAGTAGGGTATAACATGTAACATGGTGGATAAAGGATTTGGATTGTTTATGAGATAGGTATGATGGTATTATTTGGTCATGAAGATAGGTGTAAAGGTCTGAATACCAAATATATATGGGATAAACAATATCATAGATCTTTATGATAATTAAAGGCTCATGAGCTGGTAATAACATATTTTTAATGAAGAACTAGTATTCTTTCATAGTATATGTATGATGAATCAAATATCTAATGGTGTCCATAGCATAAAATTTTCTATTACTACCCCTTTGTATATGTTTAAACTATATATCAGCAATTTGGATGTTTGAGAGTGTTAACCATGGCCTTGTATGTTACCAATTTGTCATCCTTAGTCTAAAAATGGTTTGTAACCTAATTGATGATTAACTAAGAATTAACATAAACCTTTAGATGTTGAATATTCCATTATACTACCTGTTGAATACTTATAATAAGTGATTCATATTCATCCATGTTGTTAGTATAAGGACAATTGATCCATAATGATTTAGGGATTAGATCCCCCTATGGCATAATTAATAAAAGGCCTACCCTCAATCCATGTGCTATGAATGATACATGAAAATATAGATTCCACTGATGGTCTTAAAGAGGTGTTTCAATGGTGGTCATAATGGACTCATATGGGAATTAGAATGTTCATAGTTTTGTATTTGTAAGGGGTGCTTCAAAACTTTGATTTGCAAGAACTTGCCCCTTAATGGATTTCTATTTGATGTATTATCTCTCAAACTAATTGAGAAACATGATCCATTTGTCTATATGGAATTGCAAAACTATTTTATATAGTAGATAATTGATCTGATCTAATTCAGAAATGACCATAGCCTTGTTGTTTAACATGTAATGTCATAGTTTCTGAGTTGTGAAGATAATAGATAATATTGGGCAAGCCTTAATTGTTTTCATACATGACTAGTGTATGAATTAGATAGTAGATAACATGATCCTTTCCATTATCATCATGTTGAGATAGAAGTGCCCCTAGTGATTTGTCTGTAGTGGATAGGTAAAGTAAAAATGACTTTCTTGGCATTGGTGGCAACAAAATAGGTAGATTTTCTAGATAGTACTACAGTTATTGGAAAGCTTTCTAGAATTTTACATCCCAATGAAATGTGATTCCCTTATTCAAGAGGTGTAAAAAAGGATGGAAATTTTTGACCAATTGAGATATGAATTGTCTATTAGATTGCATCTTTCCCTACAACCTATGGACTTACTTCAAATTGGTCAATGGTGGTATTTGAGTAATGGCATGTGCTTGGCTGGATCAACTTCAATGCCTCAATGAGACATAATGAAGCCAATAAATTTTCTTCAAGTTACTCCAAAAACACACTTCTTAGGATTGATCATAGATTTATATTTATGTAGTCTTTCAAATATCCATCATAGTGTTGTTGGATGATCAAACCTAATCTTTGACTTACCTAGTATGTCATCAACATAGTCTTTAACAATGTCATGAATCATATCATGAAATACATGATCATGGCCATTTGGTACGTGAGCCTAGCATTTTTGAGACCAAATGGCATAACCTAAAAATATAACATTCCATACAATGTGGTGAATTCTATTTTATGATGGTCTTATGGTGTGATTTATATCTAGTTATATCCTTAAAATCAATACATTAGTGAAAGCATTTCATAACCTACTGTGGAGTCGACTATCATGTCAATGTTCAATAGAGGAAAGTTATCCTTTAGACAATCCTTACTTATGTCTCTTAACTTAGTGAAAATTTTGATTCCTTCTAATCTCTTACTGATTGGTACAATATTAGAGATACACTTTGAATAATATATTGATTGAATACATCTCACTTCTAAGAGTTTTTCCAATTATTTCTTCACTAATACAACAATGTAAGGATGCATTTTGTGTAATTTTAGTTTTATGGTTTTGCCATCATGATGTACCATAAGGTAGTGTATAACCAAGGTGGGGTACAAACTTGGCATGTTGGAATAGGCCCATGAAAATATATCAAAAAATTTCCTCAAAAGGGATATAAAGACTTCATGTTCCTCCTTAGTGAGGGATGCACCTAATTTGATCCAATTCACATCATTTAGAGTCCCAATTTTATCTTCTATAGTGTCCTGTAAAAGAAGAGTTGAAAAATATTTAAAAATAGTTGACAAAGATTTAAATTGATATATAATAATAGAGTCCTCTATGAGGACTATCTCTTCAATTTTTCCTAGGCATGATGAATCAGAATCTCCCAATGGTAGGGATGGTCAGGTGATAAACACTATCGGCAAATCTTGGATGATTCAATTGAAATCTTGTTTTTCTTCAAAACTAAACTCAAACCCATAGATAAGTTCATCATTGGTGGTCTCCTAAGCTATGTTTGAGGAGGGTTGAACACCCCCATCTAATGGTGCATGAAATAGGTTTTCACCACTAGACTAGCCTTTCTCTTTACTATTTCCTTGGTCTAAAAGCACCTCAAAGAGGTTTTCACTTTGGGACATTAATATTTTTTAATTATTTATGAATAAGGGTGTTCACACATTTTCCAAAATAGGATTTAGGATCAAGATTGATTGAGAACCCCTATTTATGGTCTCCTAATGAAACATTATCCCTTAGGCCTATAAAAAAGCAAAAGGTCTCATCATTCAATAATTCATTGACTGACACTCTAGATTATTTTTGGTCCTAATATATAAGTTGAGGATAATATAAAGGAAGTGGATTATGGAAATTAATTATTCTAAGGGTATAAATGGCATTAGTATCAAACAAATTAGTATAAGATAGGTATTATTAATGGATATGATTAGACTCCACTTTAATATCAGCCTCATTGTCACTAGTCATTATCATTAGAACATGAATAAGGTACATGGGGTCAACCCAAGGAAGTTTAAATCCAAGACCATATGTTCCTTTATATTAAATGGTACAAATTGGCTCAAGCTAAACATGTTGATTTATCCCAAGGCCTCCTCATTCATTGGCATGCTTCTCCATGGTTTTGTTTGAAATAGGATACTTGGCATTTAGGTAACAGTTAGCTAGTTTGTCATTATACAACCAAGATTTATCATCTACAAGTAGGTCATATTCTTCACCAGTGGCTGATATGCAAATGATAGGTGATAGACTATGTAGTTAGCCTTCACCCTTTCTTTTCCATTCCATACAAGGTGGTTTGGCTTTAGGTCTTTCATAGGATATGGGGTTCTATGGAAGATTAGTAATATGGAATGTATCATGGGTTAAATATTCTCTTGGGCCATTAACCAATATAGTATAATGACTAAATGTTTTAAGAGGAAACATATAGGAAAGTTAATCAAGGGTGTCAAGGTCAATGTAATTCACCTTTGGTGAATCAACAAGTATTTTTTTCTCCTTATCCTTTTTAAGAACTAGATTCAAGCCAAAACAATAGTTAGAGTTTTTGTACTTAGCTTCCAAATGCTTGAAATGTTTGTATTGCTAAAAATATCTATGGATAGTGACCTACATACCTAAATGGGAGAACTTAATACATTGGTGATATGTTGAAGGGATTGAACAAATCTCATATATCTAAGATGTACCCAAAAGCATATTAAATGAAAAATCAAAATCTAACATATGGAATAATGTATCATGGGTTAAGGGCCCAATGATAACTGGAAAGTTGATGGTGCCTTGTGTTGTCCCTCATTTTCATATTCCTTGATTTTAATCATTTATATTTGGAGATTTATTGTGGTGTACCCAAGAAACTTGATGAGCTTTAGAGACATAATATTTAGACTCGATCCATTGTCTATGAGGACACATTTTACATTGTGCCACGTTGTGACAACTTCATTATAAAATGGATTAATATTCAAAGGTCGAAGGGATGATATATCACTTTTATCAAAGGCTAATTATTGGCCTAAGACTAAATGTCCAATCAAAGCCTAAATTTTTTTAGGAAATATGTCATCAAAAACTTGGGAATAGCCAAGTAACTTTATCAAGATATTATTTTAGATGGTGGACATATGCAACAAATCCAAAATGGAAATTTGAGCAGGTTTATTTTTCAATTATTCCATAATATTGAATGTATTTTATTTCATAATAATAAATGGCTTGTTCCTTTCCAGAACAGTGGCTTGGATGGGTGAAGCAGTAGATGGTTGTAGACCTAGGATGGTAATATTTGACCATTGAGTTATGTTTACACAATTAAGATTAGATATATGACCATTATTTCTAGCAAATGATGGTGGTGGGGGATAGATAGGATAAGTCTTAGTTACCACTAAACTTGAGTACGGTCATAGGTCAATGATGAGTTATCAACATAGGGTCTAGAAGTATTAATCCCTATTTTTTAGTTCACTTATATGTAGTCCTAGGTCAATGAAGGATCACCAATATGGTTTGGTTGATTATAATTGATTATTAATAGTATTTTATTAATGGTATTTGGTTTAGAATGGATAGAAATGGTTGAAACATGATCTCCTATAAGATGACCTACAACCTTATTGTAGTCATGTACAACTGTATGGTAGGTCTATTGGTTTTTGTCATTGTTCTAGCCTTGGTTCCATCCATTTGGTTGACATTATTAATTTTACTATTATTTTTGCTGGTTTTATCTCATTTATTTATATTTTTGTTGTTATTATGCTCACCATTGTTATTTTTATTGGTTATTATGTTGAGGAAAAGGGTTTTGATAAATTCTAATATTTTGATTGGATGTGAAAGCTCCATTATCCAATGTTATGTATACATTTTCTAACATGTTCTCAATAAAATGTTTAATTTGAACACAATAATATAATTATGTCCATCAACCCTATCATACTCACATAATTTATTTTATCATTAACAATTTGGATAAGAAATGCCCTTGAGATAGTGTTTCAGAATAGGCCAACTAATCATAATAATGAAGGTGAACTTGTGAAACATGGATTATATGGGTTCTCTAAGGTCACTAAAGATGTGACGAGTAGGCACATTTCTCCCTGTAGGATGGGTTTACAAAGGCAAAGGTTATTGCATTTGGTGCACTAGTCTAGGTTATTATAATTGCTACATTTGCTGATGAGGTTATTGTTAGGAGTAATTTGCATATACAACATAGGTTGAGTAGATGGTATTTGCACTATTTATGCAATTCATGACTCAATTAATCCATTTCAAACAACACGTTTATTATGATTTAATGGATTATAATTTTCATAACTATTGGCATGTGTTGGTTGTGATGTATATGCTTGGGCTTGGTTTTGATGTAAGTTTTGGCCTTTTGTTTAATTTGTATTTTGGTTCTAATTTGATGAGGTAAGATTGATGACCCCTTTGTTAAGAAGGGATCTTTAGATTAAAAAAAATAATTATTTCTTTGAAAGTGTGTGCACACTATAGTTTTAAATGGTAAGATATCTCACTATGCAAATTCTTGGTAAACACAGTAGCTAATTTCTTATTTAGTAAACTATGGGTGAATCTACTGGCACATTCCATTTCATCACTATAGATAACTTTCAAATCTTTCTCTAACCTTATATTTAGCTTGCATCAAATCTATCAATGAAATCTCATGCTCAAGATTGTAGGAGAAGTGTTGCATAAACTTGTCTGAAAGATCATCAAAATTAGAAACTAAATTCTTACGCAATTTTAGAAACCACTCCAAATATTGTCCTTATAGACTCCTTAGGAATAATAGTATAAGGTATATATCATTATAGAAAACTAGTTGAAAAGCAATAAATAATTTAGTTATGTGGGATTTGGGGTCTCCTTTCCCTTTGTATTTATCAAATTTATAAGGTTTGTACCTTGGAGGAAATGGTATTTGCAAAAAATCCATGTTGAATGGGTAGGAACACATGTCATCCAACTTAAACTTCTTGGTTTACTTCCTAGCTTGGATGGAGGTAATTGCATCCTACATTTGTTGTAGCTATTGTGTTAGGAAACTAGAGGGAACATTGATCTGAAGTGAAGGTTGGGTAGTCAGAAGTGGATTAATTTGACTGGGGTATATTGGAGGCATAGTTTTTGTGTGAAATATTGGTTTGCTTTGAGAATTGACCTAGAATATGCATGTATAGATTAGGATGCAATTATTGGAATTGCATGGATTTTGGTGTAATATTCTATTTAGAATTTGGTATATTGCCCTAGTTTTGGGGAAATTATGGTTGAGATGGAAGGATATGGCTAGGGGTGATGTATTATGCCTATTAAGGTTGATTAGGGACTTGTTCTTGACTAGTCAAGCCTTGATGAGTAAGGGGAAATTGTGAACTAAGGTCCTATCATTGAGTTTCTAGTATGTTAGTAGAAAAAAGTATTTTTTACCTAATCAATACTTGTGGAATATTAGAACCTATTGGTTGTGTGAATCCTTGTTGGGAAGCAGATGCATGTTTAAGGTTAAACATTTTTTATTGTCTAATACTCATATGTTCTTATTGGATATAATTTGTGATTATAATGATATGTTGATATATGACTGAAGAGGAATTTTTGTCACTAATTGATGAGGTGGAACATGGGTTGTACCTTGTTGAGGTGGCATAATGTTTTTTCTTTATTTCATTACTATGTTTGATTATGCTTTCTATTGTGGAATATTAGACCTCACCTATTATGGTGGAGTAATATTCAACACATGTTGTTGAGGAAAGACACTATTCATCACTTGAATACTTAACCCTTATGGTTTTGTGATTTAAAAATTAGCTAGCGAAGGATTAGAGGTAGTTGTTTACAATTGGGAGGTAGAATTTCATGCCCCCTATGTTTGTGAACTACTTGTGGTGTTTACTAAAGGCATATTTTATTTGGACTAGTTATTTGTGTGTTTACACCATTATGGTTAGGATTGGATGTTATTTATGTGTTGTCTACTATGTTTAGCTCACTATTCTATGTAGAATAAGAAGAAACTTATTTGATAGCTAGGGCATTAAAAATGTCTCCAACTAAAGTACCTCATGAAAATGGGTCTATACCCTAATTTTTTTGGCCTATCAATTTGATTAATACTCTTATTGAAAGAGCTAGCTCAATAAGAGGAGAATTTGACATGGTCAGGTTGTTAAAATTATGAACTAAGTTTAAATATGTCTATTATAATATCTGCATCTATATTAGTTGTCTCTCCATGAGCCTTTTCTTGTGATAAGCATATGAGGGTCCTGATATGGTATCATCACTAGAGCCCGAGGATTGATAAAATATGCTTGTTTAATGTCTTGATTATAAGGCATGTTGTAATGTTCTCTTACTAAACTTGGTAAATTCTCATGGGGAAGTCTACTAGAAACTTATCCCCTACCTTTGTGGCTCTGATTAAGACTTCATACTTTTTTTCATGTAAGTGAAGATCAAATAGATAAGGGTCATAGGCTAATATCATTATAATATAGTACAATTGATGTAGGACTTAATATTACAACTGAAGGTATGTTAGCTAGGTATTGTGCCATTTGCTCTTAGTCCTGAGCTAGGTATGGAGACATGTTGACTAAATAGTGGGACAAAGGATCTTGGATTTGTTCCCTTGATCAAGTTTTGTAAGGTAGATAAGTATACATCTCATAAATGACATCATATCCATAGGGGTCTTTAACAAATTCTTATTGTGTGACCACATTACTATACCCTATATTATACATGATGCCACTATGAGTATGGTGAGACATAATCAAATTAATGGTGAATATTTCATGAAAAAATGGGTTAGAGTTATACAAACTCTAAAAAATAATGTATAAAAAGACAAATAGTTCAAAATCAATCTAACTTGGTCAAAATATGGAGATGCATCTCCAAAAGGGGTCTATGCACAAACGTAGTATAAAAAAACTAAACATCAAATATCCAATGTTAAATGCCTCACACAAAAAGGTCAAGTGGATGAACTAAAATTAGAATGCCAAACTCTAGGTTCAAAGTGTTCCAAACAATTTTACTCTAGGAAAATAAAGGTATCTAGGTATTTTTTCCAAATGTAGTGTCAAAATATAGGCTCAAATAGGCATGTAATAAGAATTTTAACAAAACCATCACAAAACCTAGACTTAAAAAACAAGGTGAGATTTAATCTAACAAATCTGAAATACTTTGGCATAGACTAGATAATCAACTTTGGACATGAACTTGGTCAATTTGATATGAGGCAAGAAATAAAAGGCACTTGGAGATAGTCTATTTCTCCTAAATAAAGGCACAAATAACTATTTTTAAATTGGGTAAATAATTAACCTAAGTTGCACAACCCAAAAGAGAAAGATTGGTGTCTAGGACCAAATTTGACAAGGCATAAACATAAATCAATAAATGTTTAGATTTGAACTAATCAAGGATAATTGAAAAATCAACTTAGGAAAACTAGGCTTCCTTTGATCAATAATCCAGACTAAGGTGGATGGCATTATAATACTAAACAAAGACCCAAACGACACACATAGATTGGTTTCAAATTAAAAAGTTAGACATAAGACAAATAAGTCTATTAAATGAATTGATTAGCATAAAAATGTTATCACACTCTAAAGGTATGATCGATGGTTTGTTTCAATACTCCAAGTCACAAAAAATTAAATGATTTAGGTAGAGTAATGTTACCCACTTCAATTAAGTGACACACATAATGTTTTTGACAAAAAGTTCAAGGCAAATTTATGATAACAAATGGATGGTGTAATGTCTCTTCAAATAATGGAGTGATGTGGACAAAAAACTCATTTTGACATGACACAAAAAAATGGTTGTTAGACTCAAAGACCAAGATAATAAAGGAATAATGGTAAAATAAAACTAAGTATAATGTCCAAAGCCCTAAAACTAAGAAGGTTGCATTAAATCATTGAATTCCTTGTGTGTGTGTGTGTGTGTGTGTGTGTGTGTGTGTGTGTGTGTGTGTGTGTGTGTGTGTGTGTGTGTGTGTGTGTGTGTGTGTGTGTGTGTGTGTGTGTGTACGCATGCACGTGCATGCGTGCCCATGCACATGCACTCTTGGGAGGATTTTAAGTTTTAATCCAAAATTAAAATTACATGAAATAGTAGGGTTTTTACACCCCCCTTTTCTAAAGATATTATATGGAGACATGGAACTTTGGGTTACTTGCCCTGCATCAAAAATATGTTAGTGGTAAGTGGGGTTGTTCTAAAACATTAATTTTTGATTTTCTAGATGGTCCCAAGTGTGATTAACACTAGGGATACCTCATGTCAATTGATTTCATACTAGTTAACTTACTATGAAAGGGCCTATTTCATTTCATAGGGATTCCATATGTGTACTTCCTAGTGGAATCCCTTGGTTAACCAAACCTAACTCGGGTCTTCATTATGATTGGAGAGGTTAGTCACTTAACCCCCTAGAAATCATAGTATACATTGCTTAATCTATATACCCTACCTAGAATGGGGTTGAAATAATTTTAGGAGATGAATTATTGGGTAAAATATTCCCTAAAGAACTTGTGAGGAGGCTATGAACTCTTGCTCACAATCCAAGTTGCATAAAATAACTGACTAAGTGAAAAGATTTTAAAGTTTGTGTTTAGATCACCCAAACCATATGGGTTTTGAGGAGGTCCTTAACAAAATTATTTTTACACCTTAGAAAAAAGCACAAATTGTAAGGAAAAAACAATTTTGATCACCCAAGTTCTCGAAACGGGAAGGGGGGAGAGCTTACATGCATCCTTTATTTAAAAAAAAGAGACAAGCGTAAAAGATATAGCATAAAACAAATGATTGTTTACATTAATGCACAAAACACAAGTGTTTGTGAATTTTTTTTGGTCTCTTAACTTTAGTTTCAAACTTATAAAAATTAACAAAATGACAAAACATAAACCCCTAAATTCCTTTTAAGCACTAAAATGAAATGTTTAATACTTAACTAAATTCCTTTTAGGCACCAAAACAAAATGTTTAAGACTTAGCACTTGAAAATTTATATCCTTTTTCCCACATTGGTCCTATAAATTTAGAGAATTTTGGCTTTCTTTAAAGCACATTCATGAATGATAAAATAAGATTTGGAAACAAGCTCTTGGGTTTCTCTATTTTTATTACATAGAGACCGATGTTAGTCAATAGAGATCAATGCTAGTTACAAGATAATCGATGCTAATTGGAATAGAACTAATGTCAATTGATAAAAACCAATGTTAGTTATTTGTGAACCCTTAGGCAAAAAATAATTTATCCCAAAACACTCCTTAGCCCTAAGTTAGTATAAAAACTCAAAAAAAACCTCTAGATCCTAAAATAAGATGATTAGACAAAGACTCAAAAAGTTTTAAAACTACAAATGATAACTTGTATCTTTCAAGGAAACTTAAACACTCAATTTTTATGTCATGCTCTACCCTGCATAGGTAACTAATGATGGTTAGATAGAACTGATGTTAGTTAGGAAAGATTGATGCCAATTAGGCAAAATTGATGTTGGTTAGGCAAAACTAATGTTGTTTAGGCAAAAATGATGTTGGTCTCTATGTAAATATGTGCAACACTAAAAAATAGAATACAAATAATTAAAAACTCCAATTTTTAAGATGATCAAGCATTCATTTTAAAAACTAAGAACTACAATTTAGTCTCCTTGATATGTGATATTTTTTAGGCCCCACTAGGTGTGCCATTTGTGATCATAGGAATCCAACAAGGGAGGTTAGATCAAGTGCTAGTTTAAGAAGCAAAACTCAAATATATACATTAACACTAACACTTACAAGCCTATATCTTAGGGGTGAGATTAGTTAACAAAATAAAAATGGAAACACAACTAAAATTCAAAGATCATAAATTCTTACCTTCTTTGGGAGCTCTAAATTCATTGTTGAGTGGCTTGCTTAGTTTGTGCTTCAAAGATTTTTTGGCAATAGAGGTGTGTAGCTCCTTCTCTCCTTGGCACCATTGGCTTGATGTGGCTTGGTTTGTTTTGGATCAATATTTTGGCATTATAACATTATTGATATGAATCTCATACAACAAAACCTTACATTATAACTCTACAATTTCCAAGCTCTTTTTTCAATGGGTAATGGCTTGTATTTATAGAAAATGGATTTAACCCCAATCTAAGGTGAGTCAAGGTAGATTTAAGGTGTATAATGGGTTCAAAACTAACCTAAGTGAGTCAAATATAGCCCTATTAGAGTTAATATTTATCAAATAATATCGATTTTCAATGAATAGGCATGGGTATGCAAAATGAGATATTTTGGGATATTTTCCAAAAGGCTTGAAAAATCATAAAGGTAAACATTAAAAGCTAGGATATTTCATATTTTTGAATTTCCTTTTTATTTATTCATTAATTTCACATGGATATTTCAACTAGGTATTTAATTTGGTTTAGCTTATTAATTAATTATATTTAGCCATTTAGCTCTTTCAAAATTTGATTTATGTATGTAAGTGCCCCCACTTAATAGGTCTATAGGCCAAATTGACTATTGTGATCCTATAGGATGATTAGGGATTAATCTATGAGAGGTTATGATTACATACGATAGGATAACCTAAATAGGGATGTATTCAAGAGATTATGAGCTTTGACAAATTATGCACAAGAAAATTTGGGATGTTTAGTGATTCCAAGGCTTAATATGTAATGGTTGGTAGGAATCAGTTTGAATTCTAGTGGAAGGCCAGTGGTGGCCAATTTTAGGTGTCTACCTCTCACTTATAATAAAAGATGTATGAATTAGATGTATTACTAATGTTGTAGTAGCTAACTTTCTTGTAATATTCTGATTAAAGATAGAGTTTCGATGATTTTCCAACTATTTGATAAGCCATATGCTTCTATTTATTTAAACTTAAATGTGAATCTATGATGTAATTGAATATGAGTGCTTGATTTATAGGATATTTGGAAAAGTCATGTAGTTATCAAAGTCCTTAGTCTTTGAGGCACATTGAAATGAATAAATAGATTGACTTCCTTTCTTATATCTTATCATAAATAAAGAATTATGTAGTCTTGTATTGAATCTTTTTTGGTAAAATGAGTCATGTCTAGTTATGACCATTTGAAATAAAGCCCTTGGGAAGGATTCATTTTGTTAATAAAGCTCTTAATCCTGATGGATAATCTAATAAAATACCTTGAGTTATTTGATTAAATATTTTCTAAGGATAGTCTCTTTATTATGTGTGTGTCTATAATTTTTAAATATATCATGGTTTAATTATTGTATACATCTAGATTGTGTAAGGATGAGTAGAACACAGTTACTAAGCTTTCAATTATTATTTGGAATAATAATAGAAATAATTCATTGAATGTTTGATGTTATTATGTGTTTTAACCTTTTATGAATTAGATTAATATAAATCATATGTTGTTAAACATTCGAGTATACTAAATAAGTGTGAGAATATGCAATAAATACATCTATTGATTTGTTATAGAATTTACTAATTTGGACTTTCTAATAATAGTAATAAATAATGTAAATAATAACTTAGCTAGAAAATGTTTGAGATGAATGATCTAGAGGATAAAAATTGAGGTAGAGGCTAGTTTGAGTGTCATAAATAGGATATAGGTGTCAAAAAACCTCTTGTACATTAGCACATTAATTGGATAGTAGCACCATGTGGCACTAGTATCCATGTTTTACCAATAGTGTCTTATGTGCATGATTATTCTCAGCTTATGGGTACACTTATGTTTGGATATATAAGTCCTATTCTTATGTGCATGAGTTATGAAACCTTAGAGATGGAATATTTTGAATAATTTTATGATTAAACCCTAATCCTCCATATTGTTATGGAATCCAATTGATACAAGTAGAAAAGTGTGTTTATTAGTGGGCTAGGTTGGACATCCTCAACACCTTTCTATGATTAGAGTTTTGTACATACCAATATTATGAATAAGGATCAGTCTTAATGTATTTTTTACCAACTAAGTTTTAGTGCAAGTACAAGTGAATCTAGTATGATGGTTGACTTGAGTGCTTTGAATGTGCTTGAGACTAGAAATTTGAGTAATCTGAGCTTATGAATGTTGTAGATGGTAGTATGCATAAGTAGGTTATAATATGTATTAATAAACTTAATTTTTCACAACTTGTTATGAGTTTGCATATGTAATTTGTATGTAATTTATATCTAGTGGGTATAAGGATAAAAATCATGTATATATACTATTATGGTGCTTATACAAGTGCTAAAAGAGGTCTAGGTTGGCCGTGGGAGGTCGAATATTTGAAAATATACTTGAATATAATGCCAATATATAATTCCAATCTATATTTTAAAACTTATACTATACCTATTATACTTTTCTAACCGATCTATATTTTTTTAAAACTAAGGATACTAGACAATAATGCCATATATTGGATAGTATCACCATATGGTTACAGTGTCACAATTTGGGTTCTAATATATGTCTATTTTGATTTATATAATATGATTCTATGTGATAAAAAAATGTATTGTAAGTTCATTATGGGAGCCTAATCTCTATGACAAACCCCTGTGAATGCCCCCTCTTTTGAGGGGAGTTGTTGAACATGTGCAATAATCTTCCTCAAAATAAAAAGTTTTAAAAAATGTGTGTTAGCCAGGGCATACATGATATTTACATAATAATGTAATATAATGTACATATATAGCATCGAAATGTAAGATAATATGAGCATATTTTTTTTAAGTGCAATGTATGTTATGTATAACATTCATAAGGCTATCAATATAGATATAAAAAGTATGTAATAGAAAATTTGAGTAATAACAAAGTAGCTACATAGGGGGATGGGGTATGATGTCCATCACAACACCCAAGTAGGAAGGGGAAATGTATAAGGTCCATCACAGAATCTAAAACTAGAGTTAGCAATAAGAAAGAGACAAGTGTCATGGCCATGATGTATACAAGAAAACCTACATACATCAAACAAGAGGCATGCAAAGTAGGCCAAGGGGAAATGATATAAGGGATGTGGGAACATGTCACTAAATCTAAGAAAACAAGAAATAAAATGACATGATCAAATGTCCACATACATAATCAAAAAGTAAGTTAGATTAGAGACTCATAGAAGGACATGTTCAAATGTTTACATACACAATCAGGGAGGCACACACAAGGACATGGGTACATGTCCAAAGCATACATATTATGAAAATAAGTGGCATAAAGATAAATAATAATGGAATATTTAAATTCCATTGAATATAAGAAGCATAGAGACAAAATCAAGTCTAAACTAGGAAATATAAAAATGAAGGTATGCATGAACATGCAATATAAATTTGTGTAATAGCCAATAGGTACATATGTTGAGTGTAAAGTAGTAATAGAAGCAAAAAAATATGAGTAAGTATATAATGATCAATATAAATATATAAAAATATTAAAGTTATGCTGTAGAGTATATAAATATGTAACCTGGTAATCAAAATTATGTATAGGGTGTGCCCAAATAGGTGAATGTGCCAAATGAAAACCTATGTATCAACGTATATGCCTCTAATGGGTAGATAATAACAAATCAAGATCAGTGTAGTGGAATTAAGTCTTATAAGTAATCTGAAAACACTTGACAAGAATAAGTGAAGCATGCATGTATGATAAAACTAACTGTACTAAGATAACTAGCATATGTAGTGTTTAGAAAATATAAGAAAATTAAGCATGGCAATGCATACAATCTATAATTTTGTATTTTTTGAGTAAATTTTTTATTTTTTATTTTTCACATATGATATTATTTTTAAATTTTTTGGATATAATCTATTTACAAGAAATATGAAAAAAAAAAATCTATTTTTTAATATATAAATTCTCCTTAGATTCATGATGTTCAATGGGCTTTTTATTACCTTTCCATCAAGTGAATCTAAATAGTATAATTTTGGGCTAATATTTTCTATGATTAAGTATGGGCCAAGCCAATATGAATTGTCCTTTGTTTTCCTCTTTGGCATTGACGTTTCTATGATTTTATTTTAAAACTAGATCATTAACTTTAAATTCTCTACTATGAACACAATTATTATAGGTTAGTTAGATTCATTTTTGATAGCCCTAAGATGATTTGAAGATTGAATGCTTGTGTAATCCAACTATTCTAATTCATGGATATTTATCTCTATATATTTATTATCTATGATGATCCATTTTAAGGAGATTCATAAGGATGGGATTTCTAACTCCAATGGGATAACTACTTCTGTGCCATATACCAGTGAATAAGAAGTGGCTCTTTTTTATGTAAAAATAATAGTATGGAAATCCCATTATTAATATATGAGATAATTATGCCAATAATCACCAAATTTGGTAACTATTTTTCTAAGGATACTTTTGATTATCTTGTTTGTTGCTTTTACTTGACCACTGCCTTATGAATAGTACATAGTAGAGAATATATGCTAAAATTTATGTTTAGCATAAATCTTTTTTACTATTTTATTCTTGAAATAAGTTCCATTGTCTATGATGATGGCCACTAGGAGGCCAAAATGGGAAATAATGTTTGTCATGAGAAAATGACATGTATATTCTCCCTTTGTGGATTTAATAAGAATGGTCTCCACCCTTTTTATAATGTACTTTGTAGTTGTGATAATGAATTTGTGACCTCTTATGGATTCTAGATTTATCTTACCAATTAGATAAAAAAAACATAACATGAATGGCCATGAAGACACTATGGGTTGTAGTTGATTGACAGGGACATTATGTAAGCTGTCATGGCATTGAAGTTTTTGCATAACATTGCATATTCCTATAATTCCTATTCCATGGTTGGCCAATAATAACCTTATATGATTAATTTGTATGAAATTGTTTCACCACTAAAATAACCACCTCATTCACTATTATGTGCTTGTATGATAGAAAAATTAACTTCCTCAGTTGTCAAACATAAGAGTATGTGTCCCTCAAAATATTTTTTGAATAAATCCTCACAAATAATAACATATTAGATTGAGTTTTGTTATAGTTTGCATTTTTCATTCTTTTGAAATTATCTAGTGTAATAAATTTATGTATAAAATTATATATATCAGATAACCATTAGGATGTTATTTTAATTCATGTGGTAATTAGAACCATTAGAGATATGAGGTATGCATGGGATACTAATGGAGATTGTAATAATTTTATAGTGAAGATAGACTAGTCTTCATTTATGTCAATGGGGATCAATGATGCTACATTGGCCATTACATCAACATGACAATTATCTTTACATGGAATGTTTTCAATCGAGAAGTTTTCAAACTGAGCCTATAAAAATTGAACCATATTATTATAGGGAATGAGTTGATTTTCATTGGTTTGGTAGACATTTGTGACTTGATTGATAATTAATTATGAATCCTTGAAAAATTTAATTTATTTTATATAGAGAGCCTAAGATATTAGAAGGTCTAAGATAAGAGATTCATATTTTGTGATTTTTTTGGTACATGAAAAGATGAGTCAGTAAGCGATAGGTATTGTGTGCCCATATGTGTCAACAAAAAAAATTCCAACCCTGACACTAGATGCACATTGAGAACCATCAAAAACCATTATCCATGTGTCAGAAGTGGTATTATATGTTTTGAATTCATCCCTAAAATCATTACTAATAAGATTTATGTTAAATAACAAGGTTGTTTCCAATTGATCTACAATTATCTAGCATTTTACTAATTTTTTTAAGATGATCTTGAGGTAAAATTATATGAGTATCATAACCCATTTTTCACTATGGCCTAAGAGATGTGGTTTTGAAATTATTAATTTTAAAGGATCAACTTTTTTAATGACTCATGTCTCATTATTAATCATATAGTGTCAAAGCTTATGAGTGGCAAATATAAGTGACAAACAAAGTTTATCCTTTGTTGGATAATTCCATTCATAGTTAACTATTGGAAGTATCTATTTAGAGCGGGGTGAATCAATTGAAAAAAAAATGTATATTCAATTTCAAACATTGTTTATTGAAGCATTCATTCAAATAAATATATTAATGCATAATCAAATAACCACACAAGAATATCACAAGATAACACAAGAGATTATGTGGTAGACCCTATTGTGGAATAAAATCCTCTAAACCATGAAAATGAAATACTATCCTATAAGGTAAATATTTAAATATTATTAAAGCACCCATTTCACAAGGAGATCCAATCCCTACCTAGTTGAGCACCCACCCAACTAGTCTTTTGCAAGCTCAAACTTATAATGAGGCTCTAACCCCTAAGGTAACCAAGGACCAAATCATCTACCTTGAATATTTTATCATATTAAACACATATTTATGATATTAAATTTATTATAATATCCTTTCTTTTTGATATTTCCTCCTCACTCTCATTTAAACATCCTCTAAGGCTCACTCTCTCAATATTCCTCTTCTAGGCTCATTAGGTCTAATGAACTATGGATCCACATGCATTAAATTGGTTAGATATGCATGAATGATATAATTAAACATATTATGTTTCTCAATTGCCTACCTATCCTCCTTGATTTATCTCTTTTATTTTCTTAATTCTACTCTTCTCTGAATAACTCAAATATGCCAATTATGCATTGCCTTTATAACACTCTCTTGGTCTCACCCATCTTAGTCAAAAAAGATAATTTTACCCACATGGATCATAATTAAAAATTTTCCAAAAAAAATTTACCATAATTAATCAATCACTACATTGGTTGGCCATTGCCCTTAAGGCTAAAATCCTCCATTAGGCCTAATGGAGACCTAAAGCAATTAAGCCTTCACACCCACATGTTACACTTGTGACTTATTAGACCACATTTAGCTTGTAAAAATGGATGAAAAACATAAAAAAATTAATCCAATAAACTATTTATCACTCCCACGTAGGTCCATACCACCTATAAATCCAACTCAGCACTTGAACCAAGCCATTTTAGCTACTTACCATTAAGCCTTAAAACACAAAAAAGTCTGTCTCTTTGAATTGAAGCACACATGCAATTTTATCACAAAAAAAACTATAAAAATTGAATTAATATATTATACATTAAGTAAAAAAATCACAAAATCCATTTGACATAATCACATAGGCTCTAAGTACCCAAAACTACCTTTGTAATAGGACCACTTAGACTGGTTAAACATAGACAAAGTATAGTCATGCAACTTTGACATTCCATACTTGATTAGGGACAAAATAAGTCTTAAAAATTACTATTATGAACATTTTATACTTATATAAAAAGTTCATGATCATCAGATGCTTCAAATCTTGGTACACCAACCCAAACTCACTTCTATAATATGGTCATTTAGAAACTACCTGTAGCTTATAAACAAAATCATGAAGAAAGTTACTTTTAGTACTTTAAAATGTAATTTAATGACTTATAATCCATATTATTATCTTATATTTTACCTATAATTAAACATAAAATTTATATATCTCAATATCTAGTGTTACTCATTAGTCTTATAGACTAATCTCTCATGCCATCCTCTCATAGTCTCAACATAGCTAGACAAGCCTTTTTGGATTTCATGATTAAAATCATAAAACTATATATATATATATATATATATATATATATATATATATATATATATATATATATATATATATATGTATGTATATATATATATATATATATGTATGTATATATATATATGTATGTATATATATATATATATGTATATATATATATATATATATATATATATATATATATATATATATATATATATATACATACATACATACATACATTCAATAATTATTTTATACTTTATTTATGTCCAAAAACAAAACAATAAATACATTTTATACATCCAATATTGTCAAATAAACTCAGATAAATCACTTCCCCTAGCACACCTAAAAATTGTCATTCTATCACAAGAATATAGTCATGGTGAACGTAAATTTGAATACATTTATAATTAATTATTTTAAATTATAATTAATTAATTTATAAATTTAATATATTAATATCAACTTCAAATATAAAGTTATAGATATTCAATATCACATATGAAACATATAGATCATTATATGAGACATACACCTTTACTTCTTGTCTTACACAGATAAATCACTTTAATAACACATTTTTACCTATGTATTATCATAAAAAAAAATTAAAAACCAAGGTAAAATGAGTCATATATATTTAAAAAATACCCAAAACAATTTTGTGTATCCCTAGTCACCTAAAACTCATCCCTAAATTGATTCTCACTCTACCTAGTTATTTCTCACTATTTTCATTGTTTGGTATTTTAGCAATAGGTCAACTTGATTTACCAAAATTATTAAAACATATAATTTTTATATACAAAATTAATTTATGGACATAAATAATGAGTCTTGGAAATTAACCTCCATCAACTTACATGCATTGACTCAGTAACCTATTTATAGCACCAAATTCTTCAAAAATAAGCTCTTTTATGTACCTTCTACTCACTACCTTAACAAAATAAGACCGCATAATAATGTATAGAGGAGTCATATAAAACATAAAATAATAAAAAATTAATTTTAAATTCATTATATATACTTTCAAGCAAGTTTTCTCCAATTAGGTCACTATAAGGGTTTGTAGGAGGGTTTTGACTAGTTTACATTCTTAACGAATGTTCATAAATATCTGACCTTTAAACCACCTGAAAATTATTGTAAAGAATTATTATAAACATTTTAAATCTCTCCCAAAATTATCATGTCACCATGAAAATTATACGCATTCCAATGAGCATCAAAACCTTCTTTTCAAGCTTGGAAACCTCCAATTTGCATGCACATGAGACCTTCCAAGATGATTTCTTATCTTCTCCTCCAATACATGAAATATAAATTGGTACACATTATTGATATACAATATAATACATTATTAAATTCTAACATTTTCTTTAAAACCTTGGCAACTCACTTTGACACTCCATTTAGACCTCATTAGGTTTATATGCATGTTAGGTTTAGAACCACCAGTTATGATTGGTCCTTGAAAAAACTTTGAAACCTCTTGTAATGATCCCAAAATCTTATAAAAATTTCATATATATTTATTCCATGCTCTCAATCTTCCATCCATGTTTATACAAGTCATACACTTCTTATCTCAACAAGCCACCAGGCATGTATTTTCATACTAGGTCTCTCATACAAGGGCTAAACCTCAAGACTTAACCTTATTTCCACTTTATATGTACCATTAACTTCATAAACATGTTAAAACACATTATCATATACTATAATATTGATTAATTACCTTTAATCTCCTATATCTTTTATCATCATCATGCTACTATAAGCCACTTCAATTTTAGGCCATCAAACAAGCTTACTAAGTACCATAACTTTGGAGACCTTTTTACCACTATATATACATACTAAGAACACATATTCATGCTAAAAACCTCATTATATGATCAATTATTTTAACACATATATTATCACAAGATTTTCATACCACAATATAGAGCAAAATACTTCATACAAAACTCAAGACTCTACTAGACCAAACTTGAGTCGCCATGAATATTTACCATGTCTTATCATAGGAGCATCTATGTGACATCAAAAGGTATTAAGCCACCTTTGACATCAATGAAAAAATTATTGTTATAAACAAATAAATTTATCATACCTCAAAAATCTCCTCATTTTTCATTTATGGAAAACACTCTTAACATAATAGATCAACTTCACTTCTCTAGGTTAGTTCTCCCCATCAAGTATTTATCCCCTTTAACATTAATGACAAAGGTCATTTCTAGTAGTACTATTGATCTAGTCATTTATAGATCTATCAAGATCTCACTTTTTCATGATTTATTCTCATCAGGTTTATCAAATGAACTAAGATAGCTATCCCTAATTCCATCCTCCACCTAGATCATATCATCTATTCTCACTACCTGATCCTTAGACTTGGTTACTCACAAAGCTCACAATCACAAAACTAACCTCCTTATTACTCAATATTTTTTATTGGTTATAAAAATCACATTACATACTTGAACCAACACTAAAACATCAATTGGGACACATTACATATCCTAATTAACCATTATCTAGGTCAACCAGAATTCAAATGGCACAAACCCACTTACTAGGCCCAATACATTAGCTCTCACTAGGTCACACATTACATGTAGACTCATTAAAACACTAATATTACTTAGAAAAATATGAAAATACTTTGAAACAATGATCCAATAGGACCTATATACCTTTTCCATTCTTAACAAGACATACAACACTTGATTACCTCATGGGAAGACCAATAGGTCTCACCCCCTTCATCAAATCTTATGCAGACCTAATGCAATGAGGTTTATTTACACACAAAAAAAACAATGAGATTTTATGGCCTATCTAACCTTAAAAATTATCAAAACCCTATAAAACAATTCATTTACAATCTCCAGAGTCTTCCATTATACTTTAGACAACTCAAATCATTTGCTTTCACTATGAAGACTTCACTAGCCCTAATGCTACTAACATAGAGATTTAAACCAACCAAATTCATTTTTTCTTACTTACCACTATCCTCTTAGATCAATTATACCACCTCAATCAAGATTTCACAACTCTAATAAGCTCCTCATAGCATCAATCAACTTCTTTACTATCTTCACAAGCCATTATGGCTCAAACCACACCTTCTTGGTCAACCAAACTATCATACTAAGTCTATGAGACCTTATGCATTGTTAAAAACCTTCAATACACTCCAAAATTATTCGTAATAAGTAAATAGGGACTAGAAAACATATAAACTGATCATATATGACCTAAATGTCATCTCCATGCACAAAGGACACTAAAGCTTCTCATAAAACTCTTTAAAGAAGAACTCTTCAACCACTAGCCACACACATAGTCAACACCTTATTGAAACACATATAACTTCAATAACATTCAAACTACATAATATCCTCATCACAATTAAAAAAATTGAAATTTTACTTTTATGACCATATGAGGTCATCATGACATCTATAGAATATTTTAACTCATGATATGACTTTGAAGAACACTATAACAACTTTCTTCATCCAAGTCACTAGCATATTAAGTTACTACAGGAAGAAATTACCCATATAACTTTGATTCTTACTCTCAAGACACATATAAAATTAACAAAAAACTCTTCTATGATCTTATGAGATCATATTGATAGTAAAGAACCATGATACCTCACAATGCAAGCTTCAAGAACACTATTACACTCTCTTTCAAGTTCACAAGAAACTTATGAGGCTTCAACAACAAGAACACCTTTTAGTAAAATTATGAACACTCTCAATATATAGAAAAAATTTAATCTCATTATTTATAATCATATTCAAACCATAAAACTTGTGAACAACCACTCTATCATTGAATAACACTAACCTTGTAGATCATACTTCAACTCTCATGAACCACTAATCTAATCTTATACCTTAGACACCTCCTTGAGCTCAAAAATTCATTCCAAAAATGTATACTATTGAAACAAACCTCAAAATTAATAGATCAAACACTCACATATATCTAAAAAACATGAATGATTTCATTTATCTTGAAAACACACACCTAGGGTTTGAAGAGATAAAGCACTTTGAAACCATCAATCCTCTACCTTTCACCTCTTGAGCTAGCTCTTCCTTTTAGGGATGAAACTGATCATACATAGAGAATATACAAGATATCCATGACATAAGGAACATATATAAAAACTTTTTCCAATCAGATTGAGAGTCTAAGGTCATCATTAAACTTAACAAGTCACACTAGTCTTCCTTCTACCATGTTAGCTAACCAAGTAGACCACCTTTAATAAGTTATATCTTTCAACATGTTATTTAAGGTCATTTTGTCTATCACCTTCAGTTTGATATTGGAAGTAGACTCAAAATAATCCTTATTATTCAACCTTGTTAATACCATTATGTATACTTCTATGCAAACCTCAACCATGATCTTCACAAACTTATCTATTATTGCAAAAAAGATGAACATTGTCCTTATTACACTTTAAGCTACTTAGGATCACATGTATGATATCAATCCTCATATAAAGGTATTAATATGATACCAATTTTTAGAATTAGATAATTTTATGGGGGAGTGAATCAATATCATAATAATGTATATTCAATTTCAAACACCATTTATTGAAGCATTCATTCACATAAAGAGATCAATGCATAAGTAAACAACCATATAAGCATATCACAAGATAACATAAGAGATTATGTGAGAAATTCTCTTGGGGAATAAAATTCACTAAACCATGCATATGGACTATCTTATAATGTTAATATTTAAATTTTAGTTAATCATCCACTTCACAAGGAGCTCCAACCCCTACCTAGTTAAGCACCCACCCAACTAGTCTTCTACAAGCTCCAACTTGCAAGGAGGCTCCAAACCCATAGAAAACCAAGAAAAAAACAAATAAATTTAATATATGATAATATTTAACACATTTTTATGATATTCAACTGATTATGACCTTTTTCACTCTTTCCTCTTTAGTCTCATTCAAACAGCCTCTTTGGCTCCCTCATTCAATATGCCTCTTATAGGCTCATTAGGTCCAATGACTTATGTATCTACCTACATAAAATTCATTAGATATATATGAATTATATTTTTCACCTTATTATTATCCTTAATGACCTACCTCTTCTCCTTTATTGATCTCTTTTCTTTGCTTAAGTCCTCTCTTTTCTGACTAGCTCAAATAAGCTAATTAGGCCTTGCCTTTATACCACTCTCTTGGTCTCACCCATCTTAGTTGGCAAAGATCATTAACCCACATGGATAAAAATTAAAATATTTCCCAAAAAAAATTACCATAATTAATAAATCACTAATTTGGTTTGCCATTTCCCTTAAGTCCCAAGTCTTCCATTAGGCCTAATGGAGACCTAAAGTAATTAGGCCTTCACACCCACACATTAAAATTGTGACTTATTAGACCACCTTTAGCTTTTACCAATATATGAAACACAAAAAACATGCCTAAAATATAATATTTATCACTACCACATAGGTTATTACCTCTTGGAACTCTAACTCACCATTTTAATCAAGACATTTTAGCCTACTCGCCATTAGGCCTCGAAACATAGAAAAGACTATCTCGTAAAACTGAATAAAATAGTCAAGTTTATTACATAACCCACTCAAAAAAATTAATTAATAGATACTAAATGACATAAAAAAATCACCAAATGTATTTTACATCATCACATAGGATCAAAGTACCCAAAACCACCTCTGTAATAGGACCACTCAAATTGATCAAACATAGTCAAAGTACAGTCAAGAAAATTTGGCATTTCATACTTGTTAAAGGATAAATTAAGTCTCTAAAATAATTATTATAAAAATTTTAGACATACAAAATAACTTAATGATCATTATATCCTTAAAATATTGGTACAACACCCCAAACTCACTTCTGTAATATAGTCACTCAGAAACTATTTGTAGCTTATAAACATAGTCATGAGGAGAGCTACTTTAAGTACTTGAAAATGTAATTTCATGAATTATATTATATATTAATATCTTATATATGACCTATAGTTTAAAATAAAATGGATATATCTCAATATCTAGTGTTACTCATTGGTCTTATAGACCAATCTCTCATGCCATCTTCTCACAGTCTCAACAAATCTAGACAATCCTTTTGGCTTTCATGATTAAAATCCTCAAAAAATCTATTCACCTTCAATAATTATTGTATATTTAATTTAATTCTTAAAAAATAAAAATTATGCATAAAATATTGTAAAATAAACTCAAATACATCACTTCACCAAGCACACTTAGAACTTGTCATTCTGTCACAAAAATATAGTCATGGTGAACTTGATTCTGACCACATGTAGAATTAATTATTTTAAATTATTATTAATTATTATTTTTATTAAATATATTAATTTAAACTTAAAATATAAATTTATAGAGGTTCAATAGCACATATGAAATATATACATCATTATATGAGACATACACCTTCATTGTCTTATCTTACACAAATAAATCACTTTTATAACACCTTTTTTCCTATGTATGAGCATCATCAAGACTTACCAACCAATGTAAAATGAGTAATAAGTCTTATTAAAATACCCCAAACCATTTTATACATCCCTAGTCACTTTCAACTCATACCTAAATGGATTCTCACTCTACCTAGTTATTTCTCACTATTTTCATTGTTTATTATTTTATTGATAGGTCAACTTGATTGACCAAAATGATTAACATAGAGAATTTTTATTTACAAAATAACTTTATGGAAATAAATAATGAGTCTTGGACTTCAACCTCCATTAACTTTCATGCATTGACTTAGTCAACCCTACCTATAGTACCAAGTTCTTCAGAAATAAGCTCTTTTTAATACCTTTGCTCACTACCTTAACAAACTAGGACCACCTAGGGAAGACTGGAAGAGTCCTATACAACATCCAATCATAAAAATTTACTTTTTAATTTATTTTTGGTCTTTTTAAACAAGTTTTCTCCAATCAAGTCACTATAAGGGGTTTTAAGAGGGTTTTGACCAATTTACATTATTAATAAATGTTCATAAAGCTATGACACTTAGACCAATTCAAAATGATTATAAATACTTATAAGAACCATGTTCCATCTCTCCAAAAAGGATCATGTAACCATGAAAAGCATGCACATTCCAATGAACATCAAAACTTTATTCTCAAGCTTATAAATCTCTAATTTACATACACAAGAAACCTTCTAATGTGATTTATTTTATTATCCACCAATACATGACATAAAATTTGGTAAAAATAATTAAAAAACCATATTATAATTTATTCCATGATCAGATGGGATTAAACACCTTGAAACCTCACTTTGACATTGGACCTCACTAGGTCTCTATGCATGTTAGGTTTAGAACCACCAGTTATGATTGGTATTTGAAAACACTTGGAAAAATCTTATACTAATCCAAAAAAATTATCCAAATGTCATATTTACTCATTAAATTCTCTAAATATTCCATCAATTTTTATATAATTTATACACTACTCATTTTAACAAGCCATCAGGCCTGCATCTTCATACTAGGTCTCTCATGCAAGGGTTAGACCTCGAGAATTGAACTTCTTCCCAATATATATGTACTATTAAATTCATACACATGTTTAAATACATTATCATATGCTCTAATAATAATTACTTTCCTTCAATCTCTTATATATTTATATCATCATCATCATGCTACTATAAGCCACTTCAGTGTTAGGCCATCAAACATGCTTACTAGGTACCATACCCTTAGAGACATTTTTACCATTGTATATGCATACTAAGAACACATTATCATGCCAAAAACCTCATTCCATGATCAAATATTACAACACATATATTGTCACAAGCTTGTCATACCACAACATAGAGCAAAATACCACATACAAAACTCAAATCTCTATTAGATCAAACTTGAGTCATCATGAATACTTACAATGTCTTATCACAAGATCATCTATGGGACTTAAAAATACATTCAACCACCTTTGACATAAATGATGACCTTATTATCACAAACACATCAATATAACATAACTCAACATAAACACGTGTATGACTAATGTAGTAAATGACCCACTCTTTATGTTGATCATGTGATATGCCAAGAGGGAACTAAGAGCATGATCTATTGTTAAGAGGTAAAGGAGAAGTGCATTGTCAAATTTTTATGGTAATAGGTTAGCTAGGATCAGTAAGTACTACTTGAATGTGTCAATGTTGTCTTGACATGTGATTTCCCATTCAAATTTTATATCCTTCTTAATTAATCTAGTGAATGATTGATTCTTATCTATAAGTTGTGCCAGAAAGTGGTGTATTTCCAAAATATTTCCTTGTAGGGAATGAAGTTACATTAAATTGGTAGGAGGAGGCATGTCCATTATTTCTTTGAACTTTATTAGGTCAACCTCAATACCACATTAGGATACTATAAATCTAAAGAGTTTACTTGATGAAACCCCAAATACACATTCTTGGGATTGAGTCATAAATTATATTTTCATAGTCACTCAAAAATCTATCATAAATATATTACATGGTGATGTTATTTTTATTTTTCAATCAAATCATCGACATAATATTTGAACATTTTATGAATGAGATCGTGAAATATATATGTCATTATTCATTGGTATGTTGATCCTATGTTTTTAAATCCAAAATACATGAATATATAGCATAAAGTGCCCCATGGTGTGGTAAAAGAAGTTATTTTATATCTTCTTCAGTGATCTAATTTGATTGTAATCAATGAATTCATCCATAAGAGAGATTAGTTCATATCTTATTGTAGAGTCAACTATCATATCGATGTTGGGTAGAGGAAAATCATCCTTAGGAAATACTTTGTTTAAGTCTCAATAATCACAACAACATCATATTTGGATATTAGGTTTTATAATAGGGAAAATATTAGAAACCCATTGGGTATGACCAACTAATTGAATAAAATTGGCATCTAAGAGCTGGTAGATCTCATCTTTGACTAAAAGAGCAACTTTTCAATGCATTTTCTAAAAAAATGTTTAACTAGATTTGCATCAAGATAGAGTGTAATATTTTTTACTAAAATTGAAAGATCAATGCCAAGCATATTAGAATGATCCAAAGTGAAAAATTTAGGAAAATATTTTAAAATTTGATGAATATCTATATCTTCTTCTTTATGTAAGGAAAAAACTAATTGTATGATATGAGGATTAGTATCTATTCCATAATTAAACTTGATTGTATCTTCATTAAGTAATTTACATTAATCCATAGTGTATTAGTGTTGTGGGGATAATATCATCTGTGTTAGGTAAAATATCATCTAAATCATTTGAACCCTCACCAAAGTATGTCCATGCATTTATAGAATGAGGCAACATGTTCTTATGATAGAGAAAAGGGAGATATTTGTATGCCCCTAAAATTTTTAAGAGAGCCTCATCATTAATAAATTCATCAAAATTAGGTAGATATAGAGAAGTTATATCATTAATAATATTTGGGTAAATAACTAAGAATGTAAAAACATGGTTTGTCATATCATTTTATCATGGAATAGATGCACAAAACATTATATGATGAGAAGTATGGTGAGAGGAATTGGAATTGGATATGATATCTTTATATGTAATTCCTTGTCTACCCTAGTGATCGTATGATTTAATGGGGTTAAGTATTCTGTACACATGTTTTTCAAGTGCCTATCATGTGTAATCCAATTTTTGGAAGTATCTCTAGGAGAAGGGAGAAGTGAACTTATTATATTATTCTCTAGAATTATTTGAGGGAGTGATACATGTGTTCTAAAAAGTATACTAGAGTGGTGTTGTAGAAAAATACATGTGATGAATTTAATTATGTGAAGGCTCTATATGCTAACAATATTTGAATGGTTATTTATCCATAGGACAAGTATAGATATGAAATTTGTAGCTAAACTTTAAACATGTATGTAAATTGGATGTAACTATGTGCATATTAGGAATCCATGGTCTTCCAAGTAAGATATTTTAATTAAGATCATTAGGCATACCTTGACATTTTTTAGGTAGCATTATAGGACCCAATGTAAGTTTTAGTGTGATTTTACCCAATACTTTGCATGGAATATTATAAAACTCTCATATTTTCATATCAAAAAGATCCAAAACGTTAACATGTATATTAAGAATTCAAAGAAAAGAGATATTATAAATGTTGAATCATGATCCATTATCAAATGAAACCCATTTGACACCTAGCTTGTTAATTTATAATGGAATGTAGAGAGACAATTATAAATATATGATGTGCTAATGTGGGATATATTCCTTTTTGATTGAAATATACTCTTTAGTATATTTCTTAATATTTATTATGGAAGAAACATAAGCTATCTTAGATGTTCAAGGCACTTGAGTATCATATATTTCCACATAAAAAATGTCTTTTTATGTGTTATAATGATATAGGATCTCTAAAATGGAAACTATGGCTAAATAAATATTTTTATAGTCAACAAAGCTATAGACATGGGTGTTGCTAACTTTCAAAGCTTTAGGACCACATGTAGACATCATAACTTAGACCACAAGGTCTACTAGGAGTGTATAGCTAGTATTAGAGGTAGGATGGTGGCTGATGTGTGTGGTTGAGAAGTAGGAGTGATAATCTAGACCACTAATGTTCACTTATGTATAGGTATTATAGGTAAGGAATAAAAGTGTCCCAAAGATCAAGAAGCATTTGTAATGAAATTACTTAGATGTCTTCACAAAATGATAATATATCACACATAATAAGTAAATATGAGATATCACAAAACAAAAATTGATAGTAAATTAGAATACTGGATAATATAGCAAAGCTACTTCGAGGGGGCAACCTCTATAATAATTCATTAAGAGCATAATACTTAACATGATGATCAAAGACTAACCACTAACTCTTATATATATTCTACTTAGACATGGTTATTCTATAGGATAGCCTAACTAAGAACATAGATAAACTTAACAAGAATATAAAAAAGGTATGTGAGCCACATGTCAGCCACACATATCTCTAGACATGCCAAAGGTTAAGGGCATAGTAGCATCTAAAGGATACTTATTAAGTTTAGGTAATGAAGTTGGTATCTTATGTAATGTATTAATTACATGTTTAAATAATTTTTTTCTTAATTTAATTCCACATAATATAAAGATAACATGATAAATAAATAATGAAATATGACAAGTTTTTTAATTGATATAAAACATCATGTATACATGTGTTTATGTCTTTTTTGAGTTCATTCATAATTAAAGGAAACAATCATGTAAATGAAAGTATTAAACTTTGAAACAAAAAATAATACACTTATTTTCTCATAATTTTCATGATTATATCAAATAATATAACAAAATTTATGGATATTAAATCTAAAATATGGCTCTTAAAATGTTGAAAACCTAGTGTTATCTAGGGTTAGGGTTTGTGCAATATTCGAAGTTAGGTTCACGAAATGTTTTAACCTTTTAGGACTTATATGAATGTAAATATTATGTTTTTAAAGAGATAAATATGGTAAATCAGGGTATAAATATGAAATAAATACAACCATTGATTTGTTATAGAATTAACTAATTTGACCTTTCAAAAAATAGAAATAAATAATGAAAATAAGAACTTAGTTGTAAAATGACTAAAACAAATGATCTAGAGGATGAAAATTAATGTAGAGGTTGGTATGAGTGTAAAAAATATTATCTAAGTTTCAAAACCCTTCTTGAATAGTATCATTGTAATTAGGTGGCAGTGCCATGTTTTGCTAGTGTCCCTATTTTGGTGACTATGTCCTCTGTGTAGGACTATTATGAGCCTCTAAGTGAAACTGTGTCTAGATATGTAAGGATTATTATTACATTAATGAGTTTTAAAAACCTATTGATGGACTATTTTTACTTATTTTAGGACCAAACCCTAATCCTCCATGTTTCTATGGCAACTAGTTGATACAAAAATAAAAGTGTGTTTGTTAGTCACGTAGGCTAGACATCCTCAACACCCCACTATGATAAAAATTTCTTACATACCAATACTCCAAAGAGGGATAAAAAAAAATAGTTATCCCCACCTAATTCATGGAAAAATTTCAAGTGATGCTAGTATGATGGTTTAATTAAGCGATTTAAATGTGCCTAAGACTATAAATTTGAGTAATCTGAGATTAGGAATGTTGTAGATGGTAGTATGTAAAAATAGGGTAGTATAGGGATTGATAACCATAATTATGCACATCTTGTTATGATTTTACATATGTAATTTTCATATGATTCCATATAGTAATTAGAGGGATAAAATTCATGTATATATACTATTTTTGTGCTTATGTGGGTGCTAAAAGAGGTTTAGGTTGACCCTAAGAGGTCTAAGATTTAAAAAGATATATGTTTGTGAAAAAAGGATGGAAACGAAAGTAGAGCCAATATTAGGACACTAGTTCCATGTGGTGATACTATCCCTAGTATAGTGATAATTTATAGGTTATATAACCTAATGCATGAAGATCTAAAATGTAAGAATGAGGGTCTAAACTACTTTAGCGATGACTAGGGACACTTGTGGCCTACATTAAGGCTAGATAAGTGTGAAAATAGGCCCTAGGATAGGTCTACATATAAGATAGGGATGGGTGGTCCCAATTAACACTCTTAACACTCAAGTGTCACTTTTAAGTTATTAGATTATGGATTATATGATTTTTTTTATCGAAGAATCATATAGGATTTTATAGCTGAGTTGCTACATATTTTATTCCTTGCTAACAACTAGGTCATTTAATAAAACTGATTAATTTAAATTAGTTTTGATATTTGGCATGGTTTTTAGTGAGTCGTTCCTTTAAATACATTAGCTTGATAAAAATCACTTTGTGGTCTTTGATAAATTGACTAAACTAATGAGTTTATTGGTCTAGAGTCATGTTTTTTGTTCTAAGTAATCGTTTGCTTCATTTTAGACTTGATAACAGCAATATATGTATGTATATTTTACCTTATTGTATTTATAGTTATAATTTTTTCTATGTTTTTCTTTTAGCCACACCTTAGTCAATTGATCTTATTGGCTTTTTGAATTAGCCATTTCCCTTACCAACTAATTTGATGTCTTACCTTAGTAGATTTAGCTTTAATTTTATTTCAACATTTACCTTAGCCAAATTTTGGGCTTTCTTAATTTTTTCTAGATGATGCCATGTGGCATCATCCTAGTATCTCAAATTATGAGTTAGATGTCAACGACTCTAATGCCCCAGAGTTATATAAAACTACCAAGTGGAAATATCCATGAGCATAGATGCATGGAGGGACTAATTCATTAGGGTTAATACCCTAATGCCTCTACATTATACATATATAAGTATTTCAATGACTTGAAGGACTATTAATTTGAGTTTGGGGCCCTTTTCTTTAAATTTTACTCAGTCAATTTTTACAACTTTGATGAATGGTTTAGAAGAATCCACATGTCACCATCTTGTTAACCTAAGAGTGATGTCAAGATGGTCAATTGTATGGTTAGTGATGGGATAGAGAGTGATTAGGATGTTTCCATGCAGCATCATCTTAGTAACTCACAAACTTAGAGAGGACCATGTATAATTCTAAGTCTCTAGGCTATAAAAAGATCTGGATGCTGCCATATAACATCATCCTCACAACCCAAAAACCTAGAGATAAACACACATGGTGATCAAATATCCTAGGGCATGGAAGGATTATCAATTTGGGACTAATACCTTGACACCTCTATGGTTTTGATGATGTAGGGAAATACCATGTGATAATTCCTTGTGCACTAAAATTTTAGGCTCGAGCATACCCAAGGTAGACATATTAAATCCACTAACTTTAGTAACTTCTAAGTAGGAAGTTGATGATCATATTTATGTCATTAATGTATCCTTTATTTGGTGTAAAATCATGAAAGAATACTAAGTGTTGGACAAATGAGTCAATATTATGTCATTCTAAATTATTGGCTTGCATTTGTTAAAGTCTCATGGTAGTTGTAGATATGTTTTATATGATTGAATGGATATTGGTAGTTAAACATGATCACAGGTGTTATGTTTGGTTTTATACTATGTCATAAAAGTCTTTTAGGAATAAATGGACATGACCAAGTCCCTACATACTATGTTGATGAGTTAACAAGATTCAAATGTTTCAATATGCTCTTTTATATCTTGTATCTTTATTTTGAATATCATCTTCAATATGAAACCATCATTTTATTCCATTTCCTTCCCAACTTATCCATAAAATTTTCATGTATTTCATGGTTATATGGTTTCATAATTATGAAATATGTCACAATCACAAGAAGTGAGGAGATATAAAGTTTAAATTTTGGCTTTATTTATCCCATAGGTTGAGTCTATAAGAGCATTTCACATGGCACAATTTTGAAACTTTGAGGATATCTCAACTATTGAATATGTACTCACCTTTATGAAATTTAATTCCCTATGATGTGACCACATGTCATAATCATGAAACATTAAGCTTAGATTATATTAAGAAACCTTTTTGCTATGCATCACCTTCCCTATTCTCCAAATTCTTGAGATGAAACCACATGTAACATTCTCAAATATTCAAGGTTGGATAGTATTTAACACTTAGAACATTCTTGCACTTCCACCAATGCTAGATTCTTATGATTGGACCACATAGATGGCTCATGTCTATCTAGTATATTTTCTTACAAAAACTTAAGTGCTTGAAATCATGATAATTAAAATAATCAGAGGACTCAAATGTGTTTGAAACTTAGCTATTTTTACAAAAATTAATCTACTCTAATTTAATGATATCATGCCACATATCATGGTCTTGAGGCTCCTCTACCTTTGACACATACTCAATTTTACAATTATGTTTCATTGTACTTTTGGGTGAGCTTTGAATCATTGGTATTACCATATAGTTCCTTTACATTGAATCTTCCATCAAAGGACTAGATTTTTTGAATTAACCCTTTCATTATTTAGTTGTCATGATGATTCCATGTGGTTTTGTTAAAATATTTAAAGCCTCAAGGATTTTATAAGATTATATTTTTCTCATATTTCCCAATCTCTCAACACATGGATGGGTCATTGAATATTGAGAGCTTTTAGGACACTGAAATATTCACTATCTCCCTCTAAGGTTTGGGTGTTGAGGCTCAAAATACTTTTATAAATTTAGAATGAGCCCCATCCTATAGACTCCAAATTACTATGAATTTTACAATTATTAAATATCGATGGCTTTGGATATTTAAAAGATATATGCATATAAAATTCAAAGAAACAACAAATCAGAAAATAATTAATAATTTTGTTGATAAAAACCAAAATAAGTCTATAAAAATCATGATTTTAGTCATAAACAAAGGCTCAAAACACCTAAATAAACCTTATGAATACATATATTTGGATAATCAAGGACATTTTGAGTTCTGAAAAGACTACTATAAAAACCTAAAAGATATTTCCTACAATAATTTGATCATTTTAACAATAATTTGATCACTTTATAATTTAAACTATATATGAATGAATAAATATCACAACTCAATCAAAATAGTTCGATAATGAAGTCTAATGTCCAATGAAATAAACTATTGAAATTGGCCCCTTTCAATTTAATCCATAATAAATTCATGCTTTAGGATTTTAAGCACAAATGTTTAAAAATAAGACCTTTTAAGGAAAAAGGGAAAAAATAGACGAATCCTCCAAGATTAAACTTAGAAGCCTTTATTATATCAAAATAATAATAAATTAAACACATGAAGCACCACCTGAACTAGGATTATTGAAATGATATTAATTATATAACCCAATGATGAATAAAATTTTGAATCACTCAATAAAACTTCAAAAGTTGAATCTTCTATTTCTTGAACCTTAAACAAGGATTGTCTAGTCATTATGAATAATTGGTCAACTAAAGGTTGTTCAATTTCATCAAACACATTCATAATTTTGGAACCTTAAGATGGGAATATATATCAATAAATCTATGTAGAATTCATAAATGTGACCATGTAAGCAAGAAAAAATAGAATAACTAAATAAGTGTGTTTAAATAAAAAGGGTCCCCATGTGAGATTTGAATATGGGGTGTGTTGGACCCAACATGTTTGTAATAGGATAAAAAATCAAATGAAAAGGGACAATGTAAAATAACTAGTAGCATAATCCAAAATAATATTTATGTAATATAAATAAAATGATAAGATGTCAAATATAGAAGATTGATACCTAAAATCACTCAAGAAGGAAAATACATGAAGGATACAACATATAAAAAAGAATCCACTATATACATTAAGCACTTATGGTATAATAATGGTCTATAAATAAATTAATTTATATAAGAGAGTATGATTTATTAATAATTCTATCTAATTTAATCATAAATGTTGTATTCATGAGGAGTTAGATGTGAAAATAAGTGTCAAAAGTAGTATGTAAGATAGAAGCATGAGTCATATGATAACCTAAATAATCAACATTTTATAATTACATGTATAATGGGATAATAAAACTTGTCAATGTTTATAATAAAGAAGAGAATATATTTATCAAAATATAACATATACAATGAAAATATAAAGAATCAAAAAATAATCTCATGTCATAGATCATTTAGGGTAGTAACTAATTATAATTTAAATATAAAAAATGATAAAATTTTCATAACAAGTAATAAAAAATATAATTTTTTTAGTAACATATAAATATGAGAAAGTTTTAAGTAAATGTGATACAACATGTATGATGTAAATATACACATGCAACACACACACACACACACACACACACACACACACACACACACACACACACACACACACACACACACACACACACACACACACACACACACACACACACACACACACACACACACACACACACACACACACACACACACACACACACACACACCCGCACGCACACGCACACGCACACGCACACACGCGCGCGTGCACACACACGCACACACACACACACACACACACACACACACACACACACACACACACACACACACACACACACACACACGCACTCACGCACGCACGTGCACACACACACACACACACACACATACACACACACAGAGACACACACACACACACACACACATGTACATGTTCATGCACATACACATGTGCACAAAAACACACATGCACATGCACACACACATGTACACACATAGAGACACCCACACCTACACCTACACTCACACCCACACACAAACACATGCATAAATTCATTTAAGATCATAACATGTTGTAAAAATTGCTAACTAATGATGTGATCAATCCCCAAAGTTTTATCATAGGGATTCTTGTGTGTTATATCTCAAATAATATTAGGATAATATTTCATTAGATCATCATATCATAATTAAATATTTAAATAAATTGGTTCTATTAATTAGTCTTAAATGTTGATAAAGTAATTATATGATCTTGATAATTGAAAGATATGAAATTGTTAGTTATATCCATTATTTCATACATTAGTAGTAATTATAAATTTTAAAATATAGCATTATAATATATCAAGGATGGAAAAAAATAAAATAAGGTCCTACATGTTAAATACCCATAGATGTAAGTGGTTTAATAATGCCCAAAATTATTAGATAAAGCATTAGTTCTGATAAAGTTTGTTTTTCATTTTTAATTGTGTGAAGGATAAATAGTTAATTGGTTTAACTTATCCACCATAAAACTATCTTTTGTTACCCTTTTATTTAAATTATAATTATGAAATGTTTCACATTTAGAGATTATGTCGATAAAGGATCATTGGAATCCATACTTACTATATTATTGTGTGTAAGTCGTAAATCATTAGGAGGTTGGTTTTATTGTTATAATTCATACCTTATCCTTAAGTAATTGAATATTCAAGTTTTATTTGTATTTATTAAAAAGGTAATAATAATTATTTAATAAATCAATATAGATTTTAATTATATTTTTTAACTTTGTGGTATCCATAAAAGTCATTATCTTTGAGATATTTTATTATATGTCATAAATTAAGATGTCAAATAAATGGAAACTTAATCAAGTTCATATATAAATATTATCTTTAATATAATGTCATTATTTTGTAAATAAATTTTTGTTAGTTTCCTTTAAGATGTATTTCATTTAATATCCTGATTTATAGATGTATCCATAGTAAGTGCATGAGTAGTGATAATTTCATTCATAGTAATTAATGTAGGAGACTTAGGTTGAGGTAATATCCTTTTTTCAATTATGTTAAACATAAAAAAAAGATACATGAATTATTTTATATTGTTTTGATGTATTTTATCTTTGATAGGTGATAAAATACTACTAATAAATATATGATGCATTATAAGATATAAGATTGATATATTGACGATTGCATATGACATCAAAATACAAAGATATAATCATTAATGTAATTATTGGGACATTTAAAAATAAATTTCATAATCTAAAATGTGTGATTAGGTCCATTATTTGTGATAAATTGATCTAATAAATCCTCTTTAAAGCATTGGAAAGAGTGTAAATACTTGCTAGCTAAAACATTAAACTATTATAATGTATCATCAATCATGATTCCAGTAAAAAACTTGAATATGATTAATTCATGTTTTTAATAGTATCCTATATAAATAAATATGTAATTAAGGTGTGATCAAGGATATCCATCATCATAAAATAATATAAAGTTTTTAATGGTCAAGTCACATGGGAGAGTCATATCAAGTAATTTTATTAGAATAAAATTGGAAGGTATAATAATTTGTATAATCATAGTATTATAAGTCTATAAATGAAGGATAAATTCACACACTTTTTATTATAAATAAAATATTTAATGCATCATAGACACTATTTCATAGGTTAGAATAGTATAAGACTCAAGGGATGTATTCAATGTGGATAATTGATTATTCATTTGAAACATGGGTAAAGTAGAAGAGATAGGGGTATGAGGTGAACTATAATTGAAAATAACATGTGCATATATATCCATATGAAAGTCAATTAATTCATTTAATATTTGTATAATATTAGTAAAAATAGATAAATCTTGTATAATTGACTCTTAAATTATATTAATCATTTATTTATTATTCCTATAATCACATGTAACATCAAAAAATTTACCATTCAATTTTTTTTTATTTGCATCATAATCATTCATACTTCATTTATAATACATTAATCAAGATAACTAAGATCACAAATAATGAAATAAACCAAGCCAAGAGTAAAAAAAATATATGATAAAAAATTATAACTAAAATGAATAACACAATAAACCCAATGGGAAAGGATGTCCTGAAACCCTTGGATAAGTGATAACTAGGATTTTGGTGATCCAATTGAGCTAAGTAGATGTAATTATAAAGTAAAATGAAATAAAGGGTTTAATATTACATAAATAAATAATAATCTATCTCAAACTCATAAAATGACAAATGAAAATATAGGGGAAAGTTAGAATATGTAAGCTTTCAAATAATATAAGTTTCAAAAAAATGTTTTACTAAATAATGAAACTAGGTTATAATGACATGATTGAATGGGTACAACCATGACATAGGACAATATATTAGATAAATCAATCTAAATAGAGATCAAACCTATTTCAACATGATAATTAAAGTAAAATAGCATGAATGAAATTATTTTATAAGTAATCATCTAAGAACAGTAAAAAAATTATGAAATGAACACAATATATACTCTAATTTTAAATCTAAGAGTGGATCTAGGTTTATAGATATTGGATATGATCTATGTGAAATTTAGTTGTTTAGTTTATAAAAGATGGATTTGGCACCTATCTCCCTACCACCAAATATTACTTGGTACATATTTAACCTCTAAATATTCTGTGACTATTTTTGTGTTGAATATGTTTTCACGCATTGAATATATACTACAAATTATTCTAGATTAAAAAAATTATATGTTGATTCACTATCAAATGCCATGGATTATTATGTAGTCATTTTGATAAATTTATGGGTAGAATTATATTATTTGTATTTTTTGTCTTCTTGATCTATTTTTCCACAAAATATTGTAGGAGAAGAAAAGGGTTATCTAGGTCGATAAATATTTAAGTATTTTAAGTTACCTATCTCACACATTGGAATAAGATCCAAAGATATTTTATGTAATGTGAATGGAATTTTGAGTGAGGGTCTAGCCTCATCTTCTTTTTGTGTTATATAATACATGAAAATTAAGTTATCTTTCTTTTGGTACAAGATGTAGCTAGAACCTTTGATGAAATTCTTTAAGCATAAATATATCAAAATAGAGTCTATCTATAATTAAATTCCTCTTAATAATTTTTTAATTTTCTAAAATACCTCTTATTCTTGTTACTAAAATTCCACTAGATGATTTTGTATATATAATATATTAGGTTTGAATCAATGTCCATTTGGAACACGTACCAACAATTTTTTTAAATTAAAATACAATAATATAGACATTGAAAGGATGTAGAGATAGGTAAAACAACCCACAAAAATATAGGGTAAAAATTCAACTAGTCTCCAAATCCAATCTAAATGAATAAAATCTCTAAGAAGTAGGATTAACATAGAAAACAAGAAGTAATGCATAAAAATAATAAAATATATAGGGTAAATAGAAGAAGATAAGAAAATAATAATGTAAAATTAAGAGAGAGAGGGAAAAACACACATACAAGCACTAATAAGACACTAATATGAAATAATAATCTATATTCACAAAATTGTATGAAAAACATTGTAATAAAAAGCTTTGCAGATCAATGTTTATGAATTTCAATGTTAATTTATTACAATCAAAAGGGACATTAGTTTTTTAGGAGTATAAATTTAGGACAATTTTTAATTCAAAGGAACACCAAAATAGATACCAAGAGTTATATCTATGGAAATATAAATAAGGTAAAAGTACATAAATATATCCCCAATTAAGGTGCATTTTAATATCCTATGACTCATATCCTGTCATAATATCCTAAGAAGAATCAATGTATATGGATATCATCAATAAGGAACTTTACCCAATCAACAATGTTGGTGAAGACTATATTGAAGATGATGATTTATTTCCTATAGATTCATAAGTGCTTCAAAGTTATGTGCATACTTATAAATAACCTAATGCTTCATATTATATATGGCATGCTGATCATCATGGATTTATTTGTAATGTTTTTTATATTTTATAGCCTATAATTTATTTTTACTTCATCATTTTGTCTTTGATTTATAGAATTTATAAGTATTTCATTACAAATTCCTATTGGAATGGTCATGTTGACACTAACTAGTGATTTGAGTCATTTCCAAACTAGTTATGTTTTTGGCCTTATGTACACCTACTCACAGAGTTGAGATTGATTTATATTTTTATTATATTTATGGGATTGGTTTGTTTGTTTTCACAAATAATATTTTATTGTGCACTTATATTAACAATCTACCTATATTTGAGTTGTTCACAATAACCAAGCAGTTGTTATGAAACCAACTCTTTTGTGTATTTATTAAGCACTCCTTATGCTTCTTAGTTATTGAGAGATAAAAACGTACAAATTATATTATTATTGAGAGGAAATAATTAATAGATTGTCTTGTGCATAATTCATTTATGTGTGCATAATATCTGATATGATTTTTTTGTGGTAATGATGTGGAGTGATCCTGTGGTTTCATGACTACATATAACACTCTAAAATGTTATCAGAGTTACACCTACTATCCATTACTCAAAATTTAAATTTGGGTCAAATGCCTATCCATGAATAGGCCATAACCTTCTTATGAGAATATTATCTATTTAACACTTGCTTAGATCTAATAAGTAGTTGTATAAACAGTTTTTCTTTAATATGGGTTGTACACCTATGCATTGGTTTGCATGTTTATTTTTCATCTAAAATTGGTATTATAATAAAAAAAATTGGATACTTCCCTCTTAGAAGGTGATAACAGAGTTTCTATGAATTTTATATTAGTAGTGGAATTGTTATTATTGTAATTGAGCTAAATGGTTTATTTTCATCCCTGCCATGTATTTGGTTTGTATTTGCATTGATGTTTGTTTTTTGGATATAAGAAAATGGGACTTCATGTTGGCTTAGTGTACTCTACATCCTAAGTTATATTAGGCATCCACCTTGCATATATACTATGTCATCAACACAATCTATGCCATCCATGAAAACAAATTATAGACTTATATTTCCTCCATGACCCTCTCTTTTGGGATTAACCTCTCATCCTATTGTGTTACTATTGGCACCCCTACTATTATTTTTCTACCTACAAACAAGATTTCCATTAAAAATTTAGATCAACCTATTTATAATGGTGCATTGGTGCTTAGTTTTAATACTAATTTTGATGAGTGTAGGAGATTGATTAAAGAGGTGACAACTATGTTACCTATCTATTTTTCATAATTTTTTAGTAGTTTGATTGGGAGGTGCCATATTGGATGATTATGTCATGTCTTGATGGATATTTGGTTGAGACTATAGGTTTAATTACCTAGGTATTGATGAGACTTCAAAATACCTATTATATGAGTTTTTTAAGGCTCTTGGATTCGATCCCAGAACCTCTCCCTAGCATTTGATTTCAAAAACACCAATAAATCCACCATCATCTTCTACAACAAGCTTACATAAAAAGACCAACTAGCTCATAAATCTATCTCTTCTTTGCATTAGACTCACTGATACTCACTATTAAACACTCCACGAGGCTTGGTTAAATGTTCAAAATGATATTTTCATAGTGTTATTTCTCTCTTTTTTGTTGGACTATTGCCAATGTCACTCTCGCCTCCTCCCATGACCTATAAGCTTTAAAAGGTTCACTATTATTTTTTAATCTAAATAATGGGAATGAAAATTTAAATATAAATTTGTTTATTATTTACTTTGAGGTTCTAAGTAGTAGAGTTGGTAACTGCAAGTTTTGGTAAAATCACTTCACTTACCATAGGTCAAGGGTTCAAAACTAAAATAACCATTTCCTCATAGCTATGTTTGAAATAGTTTATAGCCTAGCTTATTTTAAGAATTTTTTGAAGCAAAAAGTGTTGGAGAAGATAGAGGGGGCCTATTTCTTCAGGTGGAAATTTCTTTTAGGCATGTGTGGAAGTTATTATAAAGTGGTCACAGATATCAAAGGGATTGTAAACCTTTATAATAATATATTGTACTATTAAGTGGGAATCATTATAAGGTGATTAAAATTTTAATAGTCTTATTTTTATCATCATTTGAATTTGATTAGAGTAACCTTTGTCACTATATTTATTCCATATAACTTTTTGAAGTTAGAGGGTGAAGTTTAGTCTGATAAGTAATCAAACACCATCATAAAAACACTTCACTTTTTGTGTGATTTCTACATAGAATGTATTTTTAATGGAGTCTAACATCCTATTTTAGTGTGTTTTATCCTCTTTTGTGCCACTTGTACTCATGAGTTCATTTTTAGTTGTAACTAACATCCCTCTTTGGTCATTTTCACCATTATTGGTATTTTCCATCTTTGGATATGGATTCTCATATGATTGAGCCCCTCAATGCTTCAAACTACACCAAATAGAAAACCAAAATGTAGATGCACTTATAGATGAAGGGATATGCAAAAATTTTCTTGGTGACTTTCTCATTTATATAGATGAAGATGATATTAAATGGATTATGTCCTTGCAAAAAGGAGGCACTTTTATTTATTTGCCTCCATGTTTTTGAAAAACTTTAAACTTATATTGAGCATTCCACATCACCTAAAGGATCTTGGGACATTATTTCATAATTATTTGATGATTTCTCTTCACCTCTCATTATTCCTATTTTTTCTCACTCCTCTCATATTACCATGTTTGTGAAATTATTTATCCACCATATTATCCTATTTATAATGATGGGATTCTTGATGGTGATTTGCATGAGGGATATTTGGAATCTCCTTCCCCTCCCATTAGTTCTTGTCCTCTTTATATTTTTAGTGAGGACACATTTTCTGAGGATGAGACACTTGTACCACCTTTTCCTCCTACTCTTGATGTAGATTTGATTATTGGTGACCACTTAGATGGGATACCTTTACCTCTACCTAATGACACACATTATAATACAATGGTTATTTCTATTATTTTTTATTTTATTATATATGTTTATATTACCATACCAAGACTTAATAAACCCATTGATCATATAGCCTCTTTCCTATCACTTTAGGAAGAAAATAGGAAATCCATGATGCATAATTCTCTTGTACTCTCCTTGATTCATGTAAAAGATGCCCTAATTTATTCTCTATAGAATAAAATTATTGTCATACAACATCAGCCTAATACCCCATCATGTTATGTTACTGAATTTGATACACATTCACTTGATGCACTTTTGAAGTGTGATCTACCATATTTTGAATAACACATTATTCATGTTGCTCTTATTATTGTAGATGATACTTTTATGCCTAATTTTATTAAAAACTCTGCACATCCCACTCTAGTTCCACATACATATATGCCTAATTATTTTGAGTAACATACCACTAGATTTGTCTCATGCATGCTTTGTTCCATGGGTCACACTGCCAAACTAGTAGGCATTAGTAAGTGTCTACACGACATTGCTCACCCTATCTAGCCTTTTATGTGGATTGATCATCATGAAATTGGTTATAACATAGGTGCTTCAATGGAATATTTTGATAGATATATATCTTTTGTTCACTCCACTCTTTATGATGATATTGAGCTACATATGGGCTCTTTTGTACCTTCACTCAAGCTTGAGAAACCTAAGATTATAGTGGTCAGACATGATATACTTGATAGTTATTTAGGTGTTACCTCACATTATTATAATTTGGATTTTAAACCCATTCATATGCAAGCATATTCATCCATTTTTAGTGTTCATTTTGGGTGGATTAATGATCATTCTTTGTGGTATTGTCAACATTCTCTGTGAAGACTCTATAGGCAAGATTCTTCCACCACTCAACTTATTCAACTGCACATTTCTCTATCTACCTTTTGATGTTATTTGGTTATTTGAGCTCCTTGTTAGGAAGATTTGTTTTTTGTAGTCTACGTATCTCATTTCATATGTGTCATATACACACATTGAATTCATTATGTGCTTTCTTTCACACTTGGTGATATTTTTATTATATGGGACCTTTATTTGTAGTCACAATAAGAGTCATGGAGTTTTTATCTTCATGTTTGTATATTCCATATTGAGAAATTTAATCTTAAGTTTTTTATTATCCCATCACCATGAAGGACATATTATTGATATATTTGTATATGTATCTTTGATGTTGATAGTCTCCTTCAAATTTGTTTTGGAGATTGATATCCCTTTGAGTTAGTTAATTGAGTATGTCTTTTGTTTGATGGGATTAATTCCATTGAGTGCACCTACTATAGGTTTTTATTGATATTTTAAGTCAAGATTATTAGGATGCCTTGTAACATACATTATCCTCTTCACTCTCATTATGGTTTTACTCATTTTTGGGTACCTTATAGTGATATATTTCATCCTTTGTAACTCTTTTTCTCTAGTGTTTTGTGATCAGTGATTTTATAGAGTGAACCTCATATAGAGTACTAGTTCTTATTTGACTTATTAGTTGCAACAAATTAACATCCATGTATTATAGTAAGATGTATTATTTACCATAGGGACACTTTATATTTCATTATGATTTATACATGGGTACTTAATCGAGTCTAGTTGTTGGGACTTGTTTAATCTCTTTGCTTTCTCTTTTCTCACTCCTTATTCTACACTTAAAGGAGGATGTTGGAGTGAACGTGTTCACATTGAATAGTGGTTTGAGTCATTTCTAAACAATTTTATTATCCATGTTTAAACCCACTCATAGAGTTAAGCTTGATCTAGATTTTTGTTATATTCATTGGATTATTTTGTTTGTGTGCACAAACAATATTTTATTGTGTGCTTATTTTAACAATCCACCTATATTCAAGTTTTTCACAATGATGAAGTGAAAGTTTTGAAATGAAATATTTTTCCTATTTATTAGGCACTCCTTGTGCTTCTCTTTAATTCCCAAGAGAGAGAGAAACATATAGATTGTATTATTATTAAGAGGTAATAGTGAAGATATTGGTTTGCACATAATTCATTTGTGTGTGCATAATATATGAGATGGGTTTTTTGTGGTGATGGTGTGAAAGAGCGATCTTATAGTTTCACGAGTGCATATAACACTTCAAAAATTCCATTAGGTATTATATGTATTTATATTGGGAGATATTTATTCACATGGTTTTTTTGTTGTATTATGATACTATGTCTTCATTTTACTAAGTCATGATGATCATTATGGATTTATTAGTAACATTTTTTTATTTTATATCCAATCCTTTATGTTTAATCATTATATTAGATTTTATTTCAATACTATATATGTATTCCATTCCTTTTTCATTAGTTTTTACATGTATTCATTATGTAATATATTTATTCATATGATTGCAAAACATTATATACTTTGTGACTATAGTATAACACACATTCCATACATCAATTCACACACATACACATAAATAAACATATAATTAAATGTCTTAAATAATTATTGAAAAATAAGTTATAGAAGAATATAAGGGGCACATGGAAAATAAGACTCATGTATTAGGAGTAAGTGAATGATCCCCTCACCTATCATTTCTCTCCCATACATAGATAAATGTTTTTGACATAATGTTCCTACTATGTGTATTATCCCTCAATTGTGACCTCATGGTATCTCACTCCTATAAAATCATATTATATCCTATTACATCATGTTACTATCAATTTAGATATGTATAGTAAGTGAAGATGGTTTTATTTTATACATCACTATTTAGAGTGGGTATTGACACCTCTATTTATCTCTCTACTTATATTATGATTCTAATGAGACCCAATGTTGAGTATATTTTTATCAAACTTATCATATTTATTCACATGCATAGATGATATCTTTTCTCACACATTGTAACTTATCATACATTTTAAGATGTGATTCCTAAGTTTTTTTAATTTCTATGTTTTCGACTTCTAGGATGTATATGGATATGTGTGGATGATTTTTGCCTAACATAAATTTTTACTTAATCATATGATAATTTATATATCTTAATATTACTAGTAGTGTTAATATATTGATTATCCATGGCCTCATTAGACCATATATAAGAGGTGGTGGTTAACATTAGAGGATGATATTACTATTTATTTTCCTTATTACAAGGTTTTTGAGGTTGCCTCTTTGAAGTGGATTAATCACATATTTCTATTATTATGATCTACTATCAATATTTGGTGTGGATAAAATCTAATATGATCTTATTATAGAGATATACTAGTTTTTAATCAAGTTTTGATATTTATATTTCCATATATTTTCATTAATTTTATTTCCCTATTAAATTTTTTTATTACAAGTGGTATAAAAGATCTGATTTTTTCATGATTTTTCACTACATTTTTAAGGTTGAGATTAGAGTTTGTTTTGTTCTTGTTGTAGGTTATAGGTTTCACCCTAGTTGAGAAAAGGATTATTTAGGTCCTATACCCAAATCTAGTCCAACATGGGAATGACCCTAGGTTGTGGGTTACCTAATCTTGGGTCAGACCTTTAGGATTTTTAATGAGTCTAGTGCCTCTGATGTATCACTTAGCACATTTCCAATAAAATGTACTAATTATTGTGGTGAAATGGGAGAGAAATATAACTAAAAGGGAAATATAAGATAATGTTGGTGATTCACCTAAATTGATTTCTCTTCCACTCTATTTTAACTTCTTAAAACACTAATGAGATAAGCAAGAGACTGAGCCTACAACTCCAATTGTTTATTATGCATCAATATTTCATGTAGAGGTTCACCAAGTGACCAAAACCTAAGGTAAAATATGGAGAGGCCTGATTTAAGGCAATAGATAATCAATGTATCAACATGATAACTTAAATTGAATGACATTAAACACTAAAGATGACCTGCATAATAAGATAACTAGTAGTTAGGTGAGATCAAGACTTGAAAAGGGAGAGACTTATACCACATATACAAATCAAACTAACATTAACACATTATATGAGAACAATGAAATATAAAATTAGTGCTCTATTCATCTCAAGAGGTTAAAAATCTCAATCTTCGTAGAGTATAGTCATGCCTAAGGGAGGGATCAATTTTAAGTCTTAGAAGCCTATATATATAGCAGAATGGGAATGAGAGAGATGGGGAACATGAATGGAATAATGGATAAGGAGTAATTAATGATCAATAAATGTGATAGTATTTCATTGATTATTTTTTGTATGTATGCCTTCTTCCAATTAGGACTAATCTTTTTTAGCAAGTTAACTTACATTTGGCTCCACTAATCTTTCATCTTTATCATTGGTTGAGATATCCACTAGAAGACAAAGGTTTTTTTTGCATGGTGAGTCGTCACTAAGTCTATTGGAGAAAATATCTTTAATTTTTGAATAAAATCAACATTCTAACTACTTCTCAAACCACCAACTCTCTTTGTTTTGATTCTCCACACCATCTCCACTTGCTTCATTATGAGGGTAAGGTCCTTATATATTTGTTCCTAACAAAGCCATCACCATGTCTACTTTAAGTGGTTATTTGTTAGAGTTATGACTATATCTAAAGATGAGACATTATTTCATTAATCACATATCTATCTCATTTCAATATCTGAGAATAAATATTTTCTATATATTGAAAACCAATCTCCTTTATTGGTTTTCCTCTAGGTATAATATCGATACAAACCTATAGATCACATAACTTCCTTATTGATTTCTATGTTAGGTCTAAAATAGACTTATCCTACCTCGGGAACCTATAGAGCTCAAGAACTCATTGTATGCATGTATCATTATTTAAATAAAACTTAACATTATTTAAATAAAACTTAACATAGTTAGGGAATAATACTACAACCCTAGGAGATAGACCTTGCATGTTCCAAATATTCAAACTAGAGGTTCATGGCATCAAAACTTTATTATTGATAACCCCTGATTAGATAACTATGTCTTCTCAATAGAATTCAAATGAGATCCATTGGCAACATCTAACCTCTAAAAACTTGCCCTAGTTTGACTTCAAACTATATTTTGACCTTTAATTTAAAAATATTAGCTTTGAATTTTAATTCTATCCATTGATCTTAATCTAGGCCCTCTCATATTATGCCAAGTGCTAGTTATTTATTTGTTATGTAGGATTATTATATCATCCCTTTGACTTATTGGCCTTATGCACATCATACAAATGAATGAAATCCATTGATCTTATGCTAGATTAACATGGTTGAGACACTTGGTAGCTTCTCATTTGTCTTCAAAATCCTCTGACTTATTGACTCATTACTCATTATTGATCTTATTTGTACAAGTAACCATGTACCATTGATATGGTTAGACCCATTGAATTTACCAGTCAATGCATACCATTGGGTATTTGTTAGGACACCTAATATCTTGCCACTTGTTATTTTTTACTTATATTGATGTTTTGACTCATTGCTCACCATTAATCTTTAATGTATGATCAAATGCACTCCATTAGATATTGGGACCTACTAACATCTATTAGATCAATGCTCACCATTGGATTTTGACCTTAGCTCTTACTATTTGGATAGTTTTCATACTCATTTTAAACCTTGGGATATTTGAATACTAATGGCTACTTCATGAAACTAAAACATGACGTTCGCATGCCTATTTAAATCTACAAGTTCAACTTTGAATCTTTATATCTTGAGATACCAAGCTCATCAAGACATGAAATTTATAGAGAATGATCTAGGTATGAATATCCTCATGTCCATTTGGTTGTTTATCCTTGAAAATTTCCCTACATGCATTTATTAAATGTATAATTGAGCTAACCCATTCATTTCTACATGATATCTTATGATGGTCTAGTCCTTTAAAGCTTGTACAAGTCATTTTATCATTCACTTAAATATGAAATTTTATCATCTATTCAATCCAAGGAAAATCTTGGTATGTGGGCTAAAATTGGCCAAAATATTTGGTGACTCATAGTGAAACATGCCTATGATGCTCTAGAACCCAAGCCACTTATCTGGACTTGTCTTTTGGGCATGGAGTCTTTACTTTAATTCAACACATTGATTTAAATATAAAATTGAATACCCATTTGGATAAATCCTCTTAAAACAAAAAATGACCAAAAGGAAAAAAATTAAATAAAGTGCACAAGACACTTATTGAAGGGAAACATAGAAGAGAAGGGAAAATAACCTAAATAAAGCAAACACCACTAACCTAAGGAAATAGGGATAACAAGATAAAAGGGAAGAAGATTAATACTTATGGAAATAACTTATGGAAATCACTTATTAAAACAAAAAAAAACTATAAAAACTAACCTAAAACAATATTCTTACCTCTAAGATCAAATGGAAAGCTATTTTGTGTACCTTAGAGCTTTAAAACATGCTTTTTTTTCTTTATATCTCTCTTCTATAACTAAGAGTAATTGGATGATCATGTCTTCTTGATGATGAAACTGGGCCTCCTATCTCCATTCTTAGGTATATGGATTAAAGACATGGATCCAAGACCCAATCATACTCCTCGTAAATTTGTGGACTTTGGAAGAACATCTTCAATTCTTCTTCATTCATGCACTACTAATCATGAATATAAAGACTAACTTGATTTCTCCCTTTTGACATATTGTCAAGGCTAACCTTTAAGGGAGGTGGATCTAATATTATGATTTCTTGGGGCCATTTGAGCTCATTCTCAACTTTAAAGAGTAGAGATATGTTTGGATTTGAAGATAAAAGTTGATAACCATGTTTGAAAAGTTCAAACATGTCATCTCCTAAGAGAAAAAATGTATTTTACTTGATGATAGTTTATGCACATAATATTTTTAACTTTTATCAAATACTGATTCTTTACATGTTTTAAGAACCCATCAAAACTCAATCTCTCTAAGTTCACACCTTAAAGGGTTCACTAGGACAGGGGTAGATAGATATTTGGTGCTTCATAGGATTATTTCCCCTTATTTCCACATTATTATCTATCCAACCAGATCCCAAAACCTTTCCCTAAGATATTTCTCCTCCGTTTAGTATTCCTTTAGTATTTTCCTCTTTTCATCCCTCCTTTCTTATATTAAACTCATTTTTTACTTTTGATTGTAGTGGGTTGACTAGGTTGGCCCAATATAGTTTAGGGGTATTCTTTACTTTCTTGGTTTGCTAACCTTTTGGCCAACATAGCACAAACCTAGTAAATTATCCCTAAAAACACATGGGTAGACTAGCTTGACCTTGTACAATTGACATTCCTAGAAGTATTTAGGGTAAGATCTAATTATATATACAAGATCATTTTGGTCACTATTCATATGTGCAATCAATATTTATTATTTTCTTACACTTCTCCATAATATGCTCTTCCACCATTCTACTTGAGGAAACTTAGCTTAGGTTTTTTATTTGGAGAATCTAATCTTGTGGATAAGTATTAGATGATTTGGCCTTTCTTATGATCCTTACAAACCATAACAACCTCTTTTGAAGCACATTTGGCCAAGGCAAAGATTAAGTCTTGATGGGTTCACATTCACGTATGTATATTCTAACTTTGTTATCCTCTCATTTAGTATATAGAAGTAGTATAAATGTTCATTCAAATAATACTATCTTTCATATTTTATGTATTAGGTGTTACTCATACATACTTTAATTTAAGTTCCATATACATGATTTTTTTATTTCTTATAACCCTCACATTGTACCACAAGCTTTGATGTGCACTATATTAGGTTTTAATTTCTTTTTATTAGTATAAGTGAATGTTTTAAACCTTAGGACTCCATTAAGGTTGTTGTGTGATTATGTTAGACTATAGGCTTTGTAACCCTTCCTCACATGATGTGTTTTGATAAGTGATATAAGTGATCCCTTAATCAGGTCTATTAAATCCCTATATTGGTCATGATACCACATAACAAGTGTATTCCCAATCGAAAGTGTAGGTATGATCTATCTTATCTGATCTACGATTAATTCGTAGACATGATGTATTCCCTATTGCATATATTCTAGTGAACTTGACTTGAAATAATTATTTCAATATTTGTTCACTTTTACCTTCATTTATTTTTTAAATTTTGATCATCATTTTTTTAATATATTTTTACATACTAGATTGATTTTGTTGACCCAACTTTTTATCTTTGTGTACAAGTTGTAAGATTAGATAACTAGATTGACTTAATTGACCTAGTACATGTTTCCAAATTTTTAGACACCCATTTTAGCCTAAAAGGTTGACCTAAATAACCCATTATAGTTTCAACACTTTTTTAGCAGGTTCTTGTACAGTTTGATCGATCTTGTTGACCCAATTTATAGGTTTCTTAAGCATACTTCAAGGTTCTTCATCATTAATCTTCCTTCATTGCATATCTGATCCACCAAGGTTCCTTTCTACTTCTCTATTTCATTTATTTTCTATCTTTACTTTCATATTTTCTAGTGTTAAAAACTATCCTTGCATAGTCAATTAGATTGACACTATCAACCTAGTTTTGTGTTCTATGTGTTATTTGAAATAACTAGATTGACATTACCAACCTAGTTCATTTTTAGACTTTACTTCTATAGTACAAGTTCAACCTTATCGATCTTGTTCTATATTTTTTGCATATATTTTAAACACTATACCTTGTTTAAAAGTTGAAAATAACCTCATATATGTTATTAATTATCTCACACTTTTTTTCTTATTGTTTGCATGCTTAGAAAAAATCACATAGTTTAATTAGGGGATTTTCAATTAATCATTTAGTTTCACTATTTATATTTTATGCACACATGACCAAATCACAAAACATAAATAAGTGCTTTAACATTTGTTTACCCTAGGCCAACCTACTTGGATTTCATCACAAAGGGGGAAGTTGACTTGATACTCTAGTCAAGTATAAATCATGGTTAATGGTATATTTTGGCTAAGCACTCGATACCCTTATTACTACAGTGTCCAAAGTGAGGGGGTAGGCCCCAATACCAAGCATGTATCACTACCACTATAGTCTCATTTAACCCAAACTACGTGAAACCATCCTTAGATTGATATCTAGTAACTTGCTTATAGACAACTTTCATTCACATTTAAAATCATATCTTAATAATCTAATTGATAATTAGGTTGACCAACTAGTTAGCTTTACTTTTAAAGTTTTGTACTTGTTCTTAGTTCAATTATTTATGTAAAAACTTCCATTAGCTACTATTAGTGTAAGGTTTTGTTTTATGTACATCAATTGGATTGGGTAGAGTTAATCTAATTGATTATTTGTTTCCTTTCACCTCTTATTTTCTTGGATTAGCTATAAAAATTATCTTGTTTCAATTCATAACTTGTTATCATCTTGTTCTTTCTCCTTGCCTATTGTACTAGATCAACCTTGTCAACCATGTATATTTTTAACCCATGTTCACTATATTGGATCAACCCAGTTGACCCTATATATTCAGTATCTCCTTTTTCATCTCTTTCCTACCTCTATTCACTATATTGGATTAACCTAGTTAACCTTTTATAATTTAAAAGACTTGTTTTATGCACTAGATCGACCCAGTCGACCTTGAACTATTTCATGCTTTCCTTATTTATCAATATAAGTCCTTATATTTCTGATTTTTCATTATGTTCATCTCTTTTCATTTAGAATGAAATATCTTATTAGAATCTTCTTAGATAGATTAAATCCATTATGTTACTATATGGGATGTTCATTTCTTCCTCTCTTTTCATCCAAAGAGCACCATCACTCTTGGGGCACCTCTTCTCCTCATTCATCTATGAACTACAATATGGTTCAAATAACACTTCAAGATGAAGTTGATGGATCTGATCTTTTTTATATTTACAAATAAACTTCTCAAAATATTCAAACTAATGTAGGAGTGATTGATATAAGTTTAATTAAAAATCCCACTAATCCTTATTCTAGCAATCCTCTCCCTAATACCAATATGGGGAGTGCTCCTAAAAACACTAACCCACCTCCTGATACAACCCAAATTTTACCCTAAGTCATTCAAAAAATGAACATTATGCAAAATTCTAATACTAACCAAATGATGCAACTTCAACAACACTTAATAAATGTGGCTAATCAACATCCAACTATTCATCCTCAATCTAATCCTAAATATATCCCTCCACCTTTTAGTGATGCCTTGGGTAACATTATTCCTCAAACCATAATGAATATCAAGATGAGCCTTTATCTCCCTTCATTATTTCCATTGATATTGGTAACATATCTCCAACTATCGAATATGATGTGACTAAGGACCCTACCTCATTTCTTAAAGCCTTTGGCAACCTTTACAAAGAGTGGATCCAAACTAATACATTCACCACTAATAAACTCTTAGTCAAAACTTTCATTGATGATGTATTAGAATGGTATAATCAACTTCCCTAATATTCTATTTGGTAACTTGAAGATTTGGTTAATCCTTTGGTTAAAGAGTTTCAATACAATGATCTTCCTTAAAACTATCTTAGCCACTTTATCAATGCTAAGTAATCTCCAACTAAATAAGCTCATGACTTTATCAAAAGATGGAAATATTTAGCTCATAAACCTGATCATAACATAAATGTTGATAATTTATTCAAACTCTTTATCATGGATTTAAATCCTACTCTCCAATAAAAGGTTTGAACCTTTGCTCCTCAAACACTTAATGAAGCTCTTGATCAAGCTAAGAATTAATATTTTATTATGAATCAATTTGAACCTAATCCTAAAATTCTTAAAATATATTTCCAAACATCTAATGCTATTATTAGTAATAATATACAAACTAAGCAAGGAGTTTTTAAAATTGATATTCCTTTACCTTATTATACACCTCCTTCAGTTTATCAAATGAAACAATTCTTATCAACCTCAAAACCTTTCATCTATCCTAATGTTCCTCCTAAGTGTTATGACCCTAATCTATTTTTATGGTTCCATGCTAACTTTGGGCATTCTCATGAATCTTGTAGAGGTCTCAATAATTTTTTATCTATTATATGCTTGGTGTTTCATTCAATCATGAAGTTATGATAAATATTCATCATCAAGAATACACTATTGCTTCCCAAAAGAGACAAACTTTCAAAGCTTCTACCTCCAATAACCAAAAATATTATTCTAATAATACAACTAATGTCAAGGGCATTTGTGCCATTGATGCGAATTATAATTAATATTATAAAAAATCTCAATATGTCAACACTACTAAGATCACTTATCATCATAACAAAACTCACAAAGATCCTATTATCATGCTTCAAAAACCATGTTTATAAGAAAAACTTCTTAAAGATACTATAACCACTAATATTGATTTAGAAGTACCTAAAGAACAAATTCCTCCTTTTGATCCTCCAACCACATCTATACCTTCCAAAACTAACTCACCTTGTAAAAATCATGCTGGTTATTCTAAATCTCATTGGAATTTTCTTGAATAACTCAACTCTATTCCTTGTAAGACTCCTCTTATGGAGTTTGTTCACACTTCATCCTATCATCATAAATTACTTATACAAAAACTTCAAGAAATTGATGATACATCCTCCATTGATGAATAAATACCTTTTATTGACTCTCAACCTACTAATGTCAACACTATTGAAACCTCATGTCCCTCTTCCAAACATTCCATTGAGTGTTTTGAAGAGGACATGATTAATGATGAAATTCTTTTTTGTGTCAATGATCTACCACTCTTTATTAAAATAGCCATTAATACCAGTCTTATCTAAAAATTCTTAGTTGATGAAGGCTCTGGTATTAATGTGACATTCTTTTGGCTTATACAACAACTTGGTTATAGTAAGAATCATCTTTAGAAAACTCATCTTACTTGTTATGGTTTTGATAAGATTAATCAAAAGACACTTTGCTTTATTTGGCTTCCCTTAACCATAGGACCTAAGATCATTCAAACCAAGCTCATGTTCTTTGATCTCCCTTTATTGTACAATATCTTTCTTGGTCATCCATGGAACATTGAATGCAAGCCTTTACTTCTTCTGGTAGTCAACGTATTAAATTATTTCATAATGGAAAATGGTACAAGCATGAATATGATCCCAATACATGGAGTATATAACTTCCTAATCCTAAATCTCAATATCATATTCCTACAAATACTAAGATTAATAATGCTCCTTTACTTGATTTCATCAATATGGGTCTTGATCTACAAGTTATTCTTACATATTTTGATGATGATGACCCCAATGAATTGTAACACACTTGAAATACTACCAAGTTGCCTCCATATATTTTGCAATGGATTCCTCCTTCTCTATTACTAGGAGATCATATTGTCCCTCTTATTGATGAGATTACCAACTTTACCCCTCCATGAAATGCTTAAGAGCCTTCTTTCTAAAAGATGTTTTTACTTGAAATTATTTTGGAGTGGCTAAACTATTTCAAAATCCTTTCATCATGTCTCCTCATAAATTCATAAGTATTAGTATTTCATCTTCTAAAACTCCCCCTGATTCTCAAGCTTCTACAATTTATCCAAAATATGATGACAACTATATTATGGCCCAAGATCAATCTAGAGATTTGTATGTCTAATACTACTAGAAAACTTTATCCCAAATCCATGATTTTAATTGAGATGTGCATACCATTTTTGTGGATTTTACCTTAGATATTGAGGGTCATGTGCCTCCTATCAATCCTACTCTTACTAATACTCTTGGGTGGTATAACAAATTATAAATTTTAAATCTCCAAAATTTACTACACCTTTGGATCCAATCATTACATCTAATCCTTCTCCCTTCATTGAATCTACTGATATACCAATCTCTTATATTCCATCTACTTATTTTTCTCTTAAAATTACACTAGATGCCAAGGCAACTGATGTCTATCAAATTCATTCTGAGTATGATAACCATGGCAATCAAATTTTTGATCTTAAAATATATATCAAATATTATGGTCCTCTTTTAACCTTGCCTAGTGTTGAAGATATTATTGAGTTACTCCATGCTTAGGAACCTCAACTTCATTGACAACATCATAAGATTGTAAATTTCAAAACTAAAACTCCTTACTTTAACAAATTCATTGCTAGCATTGATCCTAAAACAAATCCAATTTCATCTTTGACTAATGCACCATATCAATTTAAAGATGTTAATGTCATGCTTATTGAAGAAACCACTTGCATCAAATATGGTACCCCATCTTATCCTCGATTGATTAAAGTTTATCAAGATCTTTCACCTAAGGAATATAGTAATTTTAGCTCATTTTTTGACAAATATCATGAAGATTTCACTTGGTTTTATGAGGACATGCCTAGCATTGACCTTATCATTATGGTGCATAAAATTATTACATATCCTAATGCCAATCCTACGCATAAAAGGTAAAGAATTTTTTTTCCTAGAGTTTCAAACATATGTCATAAATAAGTCATCAAATTACTTGATGCTAAATTTATTAAACTAGTGGATTATTCTTAATGAGTGTCCAACATTGTCCCTATTCAAAAGAAATTCACTATGGTTATTCATATTTTTATTGATTTTTGCAATCTTAATCTTACTTGTCCCAAGGACAACATCCCCTTACCTTTAATATATTCCATCATTAATTCCATAAATAGTTATGAAATGTTATATCTTATGGGTGGCTTCTTGGGAGACAATCAGATTCATATCACTCTTGAGTACCAACATAAGACTACTTTCACCATGGAATGGGGCACTTATTTCTATGTCAAAATTCCCTTTAGTATAAAAATATTGGAGCCACTTACCAATGTGCAATGACTCACATCTTTTATTATATCATTCAATAAATTGTCAAAACTTATATGGATGATCTTATTGCTAAATCCAAGCATCATAAGAATCATCTTTCTAATCTTGCTATCATCTTTGATCATCTCCTTAAAAATAAAGTTAAACTTAATCCTTATAAATGTGTCTTTGGAGTCACATTTATAAAAAAAAAAAAGGATTCTTAGTCTCTCTTCACTGCATTGACATTGATCCTACAAAAATTAGTGATATCATCAACATGGCTATTCCTCATTCTATTCTTGACATTCATACTTATTTAAGAAAGCTTGGTGTAATTAGACGATTCATCCCTAAAATGGCATATCAAACTAACTCTATTCACTCCCTTTTCAAGAAATTTTTTTGCTTTAGAATGCATGGATCCATGTCAAAAAGCCTTTGATAACATGAAAGATTCATTACTTCATCCACCTACACTTCATCCTCCTTCTAATGATAAACCTTGTATTTTATATACTTCTTCCATACCTATTTCAATTGGGTCAATGTTTGCCCAAAAACATGATATAGTAATAGAGTATGCTATCTATTACATTAGATGAGGACTCATCGATTATGAAACATGTTATACCAAAATTGAGCACAATTGCCTTGCCATCTATTTTTAAGCTAAAAATCTTCATCATTATATGCTTTACCAAAGTACTTATGTCATTGTTCATTTTGACCCCCTTCATCATTTCTTCTCCAAAGCCTTTATTCTTGGAGATATAATTGGAAAATGGATGGTCCTCATTATGAAATTTGATCTTCACATCATCACTCAAAAATGTGTTAAAGGGCAAGTCATAGTTGACCAACGTGTTGTAGTTCCTATTCCATCCACTTTTTCCATTCAAAATGGCCTTCTAGATGACAATATCATTTACATTGAAGGTCTTAATCAATCTATCTCTCTTAAATATTATTTTCATATCTTTATTGTTGATCTTGAAGCCAATAATATTGAAAAATCTTCTACTCCCTCTAGTACTACTAAACCAAAATTAGTTATCGATGAGCTCCCTATAATCAATGTTGACTTACGTGAGGATACTTAAACCCTCTACTTTGATGGTGTTAAATGCCTTCAAGGAGCTGGGGTAGGTTGCATTCTCACTAGTCCTCTCAGTAAGATCATTCATTTAGATTTGTGTTTCAACTTTGATGTCACCAATAATATGTTCAAGTATAAAGCTCTTATCTTAGGCATGAGAGCTACTCTTGATTTAGACATTTAATACCTTTATTCTTTATGTTATTCTCAACTTATTTATCACCAAGTTAACGGTGATTATCAACGTAAAAGTGAGAACCTTATTACATATCATCAAATTACAACCACTCTCACTAAGGATTTTATCTCTTTCACTATTTAGCCTATTCTTAGAGATCAAAATTTCATTATTCGTTGTCTTGCCTCTTTAGCTTCTCTATTTCATCCACATCAAGTTATTTTTTATCTTTCTTTTCTTATACAAATAATAAAATCTCCATCTTTAACTCAACCATCAAATTCACTTATCTATCATATTGAGGATGTTACCATCAGACAAAGCCCTTGGTATAAAGACATCATTTAATTATTAAAACAGAAAACTTATCCTCCTAATTTAGACTCTCATAAAAAGACATGCATTTTTAAACAAGCTTTCAAGTATGTATTATGACACAACATCCTTTAATATCATAATGATAAAGGTACCTTGCTCCATTATATTAAGAAAGATAAGGTCCTTCCTCTTCTTAAAAAATCACATGGGGACATTTGTGGTGGTCACTATAGTGGACATGCTACAGCATGCAAATGCTTGCATATGGGTTACTTTTGGCCAACCCTTGAAAAGGATGAAATTGAATATGCAAAAAAGTGCACTCCTTATTAGCTTCACAGTAATATTATCCATTCATCTCCTTCCAAGATGTAAACTATTAAGTCTTCATGACCACTTTCCATGTGGGGATTAAATCTCATTGGTAAACTTCCTCACTCCCAAGATGGACATGTCTTTATCATCATTGCTACCAAATATTTTACCAAGTGGGTAGAAGTCATGCCCCTTATTAACATTACTATTCCTACCATTTCCAAATTTATTCTTAACCAAATTATTTTCCGCACTAAAATTACCCATACCATAATTTATGATAATTATGGTAATTTCATAAACAAACATGTTAAACAAATTTTCAATGAATTTAAGATTAATCATAAGATTTCAACACCTTATCATTAACAATGCAATATTTAAGCTAAATCCACCGATAAAATTCTCAACAAAATCCTCCAAAATATAATTAATGAAACCTGCACATATTAGAATATTCATCTTTACCCTACACTTTGGGCCTATTAGACTAGCATATGCACTACCACTAGGGAAACTCTATTTTCTTGAGACTATGGTTCTAAGTCAGCTCTTCCTTTAGAAGTTGAGATTCCCTCTCTTCATATATCTCTTCATGGAATTATTCATAATGAAGAATTATATGAAGCTTGTCTTCATGTACTTTATATTTTTGATGAATGTCATCTTTATTCCTTGTAACATAACCACAAATACAAGGCTCATATCATCTGATAGGATAATAAACATTTTAAAGTCCACACTTTTTATGTTCATGATCTTATCTTTAATTTAGATTACACCCATGATAAATAAGGTAAATATTCCCAAAAATAGTGGGGCAGATATTTAGTTAAAGACATTCTTGGTCTAATCACTTACCATATTTAAACCAATGAAGGCCATATTTTTAAAGAGACCACCAATGCTCAATTCCTTAAAAGTAATTTTCCTAAACATTTACTTTTTTTCATGTTTTCTATCTATATCTATCTAATAATTTTTATAGGTTTCTTAAGCATGAGTCTCTCCCTCTCTAATAATTTCCTTCCTTTTGTAAACCTTTAGTCCACTTTTTTGGTCTTTTGGTTTCTTGATGTACCATTGTCTTCCTTATCTTCTTGCATTTTATTTTATTTTTCACACCCCTTCAATTTTTATTTTGTGAGTTGCTTTGTAAGACTATGGATATGACCTGACATTCCTCACAAAATCACCATCTTTTATCTATTTTTATTTCATTTTTCTTCCTTACCAATGTTGTTTTTGAATCCTTTGGGTTTTTTCTTTTGTGAGTTGCTTTATAACATTGTGGATAGGACCTGAATTCCCTCACAAAATATCACTATTTCTTTGTCTACCTCATTTTACTTTTTCTCTTGCTTATCGGCACCCTTGTGGGTCTCTTTTTTACGAGTTTCTTTGTAAGACCATGGATAGGACCTTGCCATCCTCATAAATTACCACCTTTAAATGTTCTTGATCCTTGTTCTCAACTATAGATTTTTCTTCTTTTTCTAGATATAATTTACACAACAATCTATGTTACGATGGTTTCCTCCATTTCCATTTTTCTTATGATAAGGAATCATCCTTTACTATCATTGTATCCCTTTTTTACCTTTGACACATTTTTTAAAATTTGAAGTAATTTAAATTTTTCTATGTGTCATTCATCTTGATTTCCCCTTCCTTTCACTCCACATTGGATAAAACAATGTTGAAGTCAAGATATCAATTTAATTTCACCTAGATTTATGAGAATCTTAGACTTCATTCTATTTGAAGTTTTTCTCTCTTCGCAACATTGTCCCAAGTTTTCAAATGAAAGTCATGTTTATCAACCACATTTGGTTTTCCAAATCCATATGGAGGAGAAATAGAAAAATCCATCAAGAAAGTTAAAATCCAAATAATTTAAACAAAAGGAAATGATATCTAAAAGGCAACATACAAATTTAAAAAGTCTAATCACACTAAAAGATGTGATTCAAATCACATCTCCTTATTCTAGTCTAAGATCAAACTCCAAAGATGGCCTCACAGTAAAGTCAAGGTCCTTTGGGGTGTGATAAGACATTATATTAGAAGAGGAGAATAAAAAAGTCTTTTGGTACTACCTGCTTTCTCACTCAAGTACCCAATCTTCGTAGTAGACTGACGACTCTGTAAGGTGTCCTAAAGAATGGGGAACATGTCATGGGGAGGTAGGTCTATTTTACTTTTCATATATATAACCTTCATGGTATGATCTATGTACTCCATTTTTTTACCAAATACTTGTGTCAATAAGAAAATTTCTTCATAATCCTTAAGTTTCAAAGTCCTCTTGTTTTTACAAACCTAATTTGAGTGTCTTGACTTCGATAAAGAGTTCCTCTACCTTGGTTTTTCCTTCATTCTCCCCTCCACCCATTTCATTTCCCCCACTTGATAGATAAATTATGATTCCAAATATATTTTACCTTCTTATTTAATTCCTTCTTCTTCACCTCCTAAAAACATTCTAGCATTACTTTGTTTTAGTTTTATCTATCCTTAGAATGAAACATGTTTGAGAAACTATGGACTCTTATTTCTATACACCATCATTTTACATTTACTAAAATTACTTTACTTTCATTTTACCATTTATCATTATTTTTCTATCCTATTATTATGGACACCTGAGTTCATACCCTTTTTCCATTATTGAGTGAGGTTGGCTAGTTACTTCTCACTTAACAATGTTATTTTCCATTTTTATGCACCTTTTTCCATTTTGAGTGAGATGTAGTTTGTTATTACTCAATCATCAATGTTGTTTTACCATTTTATTTAGTCTTTTTCCATTCATTATTTATTTGTTTTACTATCTTGTTTAACATGTATCCTTGGTTTTATTTGGTGAGTTTTCCTTTCTTACTTAAGGATAGCTTGTTTGATTTTTTTAGTCTTTAGTAGACTTGGCTTTTTAGTTACTAGATTTACTCTTGTTGTTTGACTTGGTAATTTGGTTCAACATAGCACATATCACCCCAAGTTGCCAAATTTCCCAAGTATGTCCCATCATGATAACACCAACTAATTTGGATTCTCTTACGTTTTTTTTAAAAAAAATTTTTAGTTTTGTATTCTTGGGTTTGTCAAAATTAGTCTCTATGCCCTAAATAATCAAAACTAACAACACAATAGACAACCATCCCATGATAAAGGTAAGTCAAGGTGTGCATTACATTTAATTTTTAGTTATTTACTTTTTATATTAGTTTCCCTTTAAGTCATTTACTTTCAATTATTTTATGCTTTTCAAATATTATAACTTTTAATTTAGCATCAACATTGTGTATGTATTTATTTTCTTTCTCGAAGCACCATCCATTTTTCAATGTTAGTGACACATGATGAGCTTTGAGTGGGGCATATATATACACATACTATTTTTCAATTTTATCAAATACTAATGATTTACATCTAGTAGGAACCCATCAAGACTCAATCTCTCTAAGTGCATGCCCTAAGGGTTGCGCTAGGAAAGGGGTGGGTAGACCTTTATTAATTTATAGGATTGTTGTCTCTTATTTCAAAATTATTACCAATCTAACCAAATCCCATAAATTTTCCCTAAGCCATTTCTCCTCCCTTGAGTATTCCTCCAATTTTTCCTCTTTCCATCCCTCTTTTCTTATCTTAAACTCATTTTTGACTACCATTTGTACTGGGTTGACTGGATTGACCTAGTATAGTTTAAGGGTATTCTTTACTTTCTTGGAATGTTAGCCTTTTGGTTGACCTAACACAAACCTAGTAAATTGTCTTTCAAAACACATTGGGCTGATTAGGTCAACCCTATATATCCAACATTCTCAAAAGGATTTAGGGTAAGATTCACCTATATATACTAGATAATTTTATTCATTATTCATATGTACAATCAAGAGTTATTATTCACTCACACTTATCTACAATTTGCTCTTCCACTATTATACCTAAGGAGACTTAAATTAGGTTTCTTATTTGGAGAATCTAGTCTTGTGGATAAGTCTTGGATGTTTTGTACTTTATTAGTGATCCTTAAAAACCTCAAAAACCTCTGGAAAATCCCTTTTGTCTAAGGGAGAGATTGAGTCTTGATGGGTTCACATTCATGTAAGTATATTCTAACTTTGTTTTCCTTTCTTTTCGTAGATAAAATTAGCATAAGTGTTGGCTCAAATATTACTATCTTTAATATTTTATGTATTAGGGTGTTAATTATACTTACTTTAATTTAATTTCCCTATACATGTTTGTTTTATTTCTTATAACCCATAGTTTGTGCCACAAGCTTTGGTGTGCACTACATTAGATTTTACTTTCTTGATATTAGTACAAGTGAATGTGGTAAACCTTATGAATCCATTAGGGTTATTGTGTGATTATTTTAGAATATAGGCTTTGGAACCCTTATTATCATGATGTGTTATGACAAATGATCCTCTAATCAGGTCTATAAATTCCCCATATTGATCATAATCCTACTTAATAAGTGTTTTCCCAATTGAAAGTGTAGGTATGATCTATCTTATATGATCTAGGATTAATTCATAGACATGATGCATTTCTGATTGCATATAGATAGCACTCCTCTTATCTTACAATGGACTACATTCAAGTAAAGAATAACTTTAATGAAAAATATTAATTAAATCTAAATATTTTTTCTCATGAAGATGCAATTCAATTGAGGCCTTTTCAAACTAAATGTTATAAGCAATCATATGAATTCTTTGACCAAAATCATGAGGATTCAAGTCTTGCTTTGATATCTTAGATTGGTCAACCAAAATTTATTCATCTTCAAGATCAAGCTAATGAATGAACATGCTCTCAATTTCATCTTGTATTTCATCTTCATTAGCTGATTGGTACTTGTGTTGTACTACTTCTATGAGCCTTTGTCTTTCATGATGAATGGGAATTCTTAAGTCATCAAAAAATTCATGGGAACGACCTTCAAATTTTATAATTGGAGTGTCTACCTTTTAAACATCAATAACCTAATTTTCATGTACTTGTTATTGCACTTACATCTTAGTCTTTACCTCAGATTTCTCTTGTACTTTTTCCATATTTTCATCACTATGGAAGACTCAAACATGTTTTTCCTTACCAAGAGGTGTCCCAATCTTGATTTCTTCTTCCTAGTCACTCAAGTCATCTTCATGATCAACTATGACTTGAGATCTTTCCTCTTCACTTATTTACCTCAAGATAGGTTATTTTTCAAGATAGGATAAGGTGGAAATTTGATGAATAAGCTCATAGATGGGTCTATGAAAGGAAGTAACTATCCTATAGTTTGAAACTTTGATAATGGTTGACTCTTGAAAAAACTCTTGTAGGGAAAATAAGTTGATTTGGGGAATGGAAGGAGCACCTTCTTCCACAAGAACTTAATTTTACTCATAGACCTTTTGAGAATATTTAACAACTAAAAAATACCCTTCAACCTTTTTAATTGAAGTCTCCCACTTATTTTGAGATCCAAGATGGAAAAGCTAGAGGTTCTTCTTTAACCTTTTTATTTTAGCTATCCTCCTTCCTTGTCTTTAGTTGCTTGTCTTCAACAATCACCATTTAATCCTTACATATATCACTTTGGATGGATTTACAAGATGAAAATTACTTATATTCTTGAGAAGAGAGGGGTTTGGATTAAATGACTTTAGATTTTCTTGACTGCATGACTTGACTACATGATGGAAACTTGGGCTCATGGTTTTCTTGCATAGTGTTAATTATGGCCTGAGGAATGAAAGGAGGTATGTGAAATTGAGGTGATGTTGCCTTTAAAAATAATAATGTTTGGTACAAATTTTTATCTATAAATTCAATTTTCCTAGTAAGGGAGGATTTAAAATTAGACCCTAATTATTCATGATGGTTGGATCTTTCAATACAAACTTGGCTTTCATCCTAGACTCTCCCTTGGATATATTTCCATTAGGGGAAGGTTGAGAGGAGTTGGGGGGAAATATGATGGATTTTAAACTCATTTAGTGAGGGATTATGAGTGGTGATGGGAAGCTCAACATGAGGTTGACATAGAGTGAATGAGGGAATAGAAGATGGGTGATGGTGTGTTTGATGTTCTTCATGGGCTATCAACTTATCCTCAATCTTGGAGATGAGTCGATCTATGTCAAAAATATCACAATTATTTATAGGATAACCTCTGATAATGAAATACATCCACTCCTCCTTTACCTATTACACTAAAGTCCTAACCCCTCTAATGACATGTTTTAGAATTTCCTGCCCACACCCTTTCAATGTATCAATGTTTATCAAATCCCTCTCTTACTCTAATAGAGTTTTTTAAGGCTACATATAGAATGGCTTGGGGTATGAGTATGATTTTCAAGAATATCATGTAGCTACCATGACTTATCATGAGGTTAGATAGGCTATTGAGGGAGTAGATTAGACTTGTATAAGTCTTGATGATCTTGGTAATAAGGGTGCTCATCATAACTTTGATATAACTCTTGGTAAGGATGATTAGGCTCATATAGATCATAAAGATCATATTGGAACTATTTATAAGAAGTTGAATGATAGGGATATTCACCATATATATTCATATCAACCTCATATGTCAAATGAGATGCAAAACTTATCAAAATCTTTAATGAGACATACCTAGGCTACTTACAACCAAAAGATTTGATTTAGAATCTCCATTGGTGATAACTTACTTTCTTTAAAAAGTTGATTAGAGGAAAGACACACCAATAATATTGCTACTCTTATAGAGCTTGGTCACACCAGGCATACCAAAAATGTTGGAGATTTTAGGTTTCACCCTAGTTAAGCAAAGGATTATTTAGGTTTTATTCCCAGATCTAGTCCAACATGGTAATGACCCTAAACTATGAGTTACCTAATCTTGGGTCAGACCTCTAGGATTTTTAACGAGGCTATCTCCTTTGATGTATCACTTAGCTCATTTCCACTAAAACCTCCTAATTTTGGGGTGAAAAGGGAGATAAAGATAACTAAAAGGGAAATCTAAGATAATGTTGTTGATGCACCTAAATTGATTGCTCATCCACTCTATTTAAAATTCTAAAAACACTAATGAGACAAGTAAAAGACAAAACTTACAACTCCAAATATATGTTATGCATCATTATTTCATGTAGAGGTTTACCAAGTGATCAAAACCTAAGGTAAGTGATGGAGAGGCCTGATTTAAAGCACTAACCAATCAATGTATCCACATGCTAGCTTTAATAAAATGAAATTAAACACTAAACATGACCTACATAACAAGATAACTAGTAGCTAGGTGAGATCAAGACTTGACAAGGGAGAGATTTCTACCACATATGTAAATTAGACTAACATTGACACACTATACTAGAATAATGAAATTTGAAATTAGTATTCTATTCATCTCAAGAGGTTACAAAGCTCAATATTTCTAGAGTCTATTCATGCCTAAGAGAGGGATTGATTTTTAGTCTTAGAATCTTTTATATATAGTAGAATGGGAATGAGATAGATTTGGAACATGTGTCAGAGAATGGAGGAGTCATTAATGATCAATAAATATGGTGGTATTTCATTGATTATTTTATGTATGCATGCCTTCTTCCAATAAGGAATAATATTTTTCAACAAGCTAACTTGCATTTGTCTCTAATAATTTTCAAGCTTTCTCATTGGTTGATATATACATTAGAAGATAAAGATTTTTTTTTCATGATGAGTCATGACTAAGTTGGTTATAGAATAAATATTTAAGATATAAATAGAATCAATTCTCTAACTAATTATTGAACCACTAGCTCTCTTTTTTTATTCTCCATACCATCTCCACTTGCTTCATTATGAGGACAAGGTCCTTATATCCTCGGTCTTGATAGATCCATCAACATGTCTACTTCAAGTAGCTATTTTTTAGAGCTACGACGACATAAAAAGATAAGACATCTTTCATTAATCACATATCTTCCCCATTTTAATATTTGAGCATAAATATATTCTATAGATTGAAAACCAATCTCCTTTATTGGTTTTTCCTATAGCTATTATATCAATACATACCTATAGATCATTTAGCTTCCTTCTTGATCTCTACATTAGGTCTAAAATAGACCTATCCTACCTTTGGGCCATATGGAAGGTGTGAAATCATTGTATGTGTGGATCCTTCTTTAAATAAAAATGAACACAGTCAGGGCATAATAATGCAACTCCAAAAGATGGACCCCACATGTTCAAATATTCAAACCATAGGTTCATGGTGTTGAAACCTTATTGTTCACAGCCCCTAACTATATAACTATGTCTAATCAATGACATTCAATTGATGTCTAATGATGACATCTACCTTTTAAAAACTTTCCCTAGTTCAACCTAAAACTATAAGTTGACCTTTACCCTAAAAACTCCTAGATTTGACCTTTAATTCTAGCCATTAATCTTGATCTGAGCCCTCTCATATTGTGCCAAGTGTTAGTTCTTTATTTTCTCTAGAGGACTATACTATCATCCCTTTGTCTTCTTGACCTTATGTACATCATAGATATATTTATATATGAATGGACATGAGACATTGATTTTCTACAAAATTAAACATGGTTGATACATTTGACAACTTCTCATTTGTCTTCAAGATCCTCTGACTTGTTGACTCATTACTCATTATTGATCTAATATATGAGTTAATGCATACCATTTATCTACATAGACCCCACTTACTCTATCAATCGATTCATACTATTGGATATTTGTTATGATTCCCCAAGATCTTACCACTTATCAACTTCTCACTTATGATAACCTTTTGACTCATTACTCATTGTTGATCTTTAATGTCTGATCAAATGAAATCTATTAGATCTTGAGATCCATTGACATCTATATAATTGATTCTCACCATTGGATCTTGACCTTATCTCCTAATATTTGGACACTTGTCACTCTCAAATTAAACCTTGGGATATTTAAATTCTAATGGCCACTTCACAAAGATAAAACATGAAATTTGCATGCTTGTTTCACTCTATAAGTTCAACTTTAAAGCTTTATATATTGAGATATAAAGATTATAAAGACATGAAATTTACAAAGGATGATCAAATTACGAAGAGATTCATGTCCATGTGGTCTTTTGGTCTTGACTAGTTTCCATAAGTGCATTGATAAAATGCACAATCAAGCTGACCTAATCATTTTTGCATGATGTCCCATGATGGTCTAGTCCTTCAAAGCTTGTACAAGTCATTTGATCATTCACTTAAATAGGAACTTTGATCATCTATTCAATCAAATAAAAAATCTTTGTATGTGGGCTAAAATTGGCCAATAGTAATATCTAAGAATCAAACAATCATAACTTTTTTTATAAGAGATTTATTTATTTTTTTGATGCAATATTTAGCTAGGTTATTTTTTACCCACCCAAACACACACACACACACACACAAACACACACACACACACACACACACACACACACACACACACACACACACACCACACACACACACACACACACACACACACACACACACACACACACACACACACACACACAGAGAGAGAGAGAGAGAGAGAGAGAGAGAGAGAGAGAGAGAGAGAGAGAGAGAGAGAGGAGAAGAGAGGAGAGAGAGAGAGAGAGAGAGAGAGAGGAGAGAGAGAGAGAGAGAGAGAGGAGAGAGAGAGTGAGAGAGAGAGAGAGAGAGAGAGAGAGAGAGAGAGAGATGAGAGAGAGAGAGAGAGAAATTTTTTTATACCTTATTGAAAAATAATAGTCATTATAATAGTCTTGAGTGATTATAAATAACATGTAATTATATCAACCCTATTTTATGTGTTTTAATACCCTTGTAAAATATACTAGTAATTGGAATCATGTCAATGGATGATCATAATGGTGTAATTATCTATTAAAAATTATTTTTAAGACCTTAACCCCAATATTTCTAGTGTTGGTCTACACATTAGGTGTCAAGAAAAGGGTTTTGACACTTCATAAAATTAATAAAGAAGAGATGGAGTTAAAAATCAATTGACTTTCCATTCTATATTTTTCTAAAATGGATCAAAAAGTGAAATAAATTGATTACATTATGTATATCATATAGTTTGTAATGAACAATAAAGGATATATATATAATAAATCAATGATAAGATGAGATCGACGAGAGATTTGATCAACTACTTTATGCACAATAGAATCTATAAAATTAGCATTCATTCACCAATTCAAGTCCCAAGTAGGGTTAATCCTCTACTAATACTTTTATACATATAAATATGTTAGGTCCCATCATTATCTATTTATAATTAAAAATATTTGGAACATGCTACCAAAAATGGACATGCTCCATTCACCTAGATTAACCAAATTGATAGTTTTTTGTATGTAGATCAGATCCCATGTGGATATAATGTCACAATGTCATCCTTATATATGTAAAATGAGATATTATTATTTTTATAAATGTGTAGAAACTTAATTTTGGTACTAAACACTTGAAAATGTTAGTTTTTACCAAGCCTTAATATACATGACTTATGCGAAGAAAATTAAATTTTTCTCACTCTCTCCTAGCCATTTAGTTAACCATGGGCCTATCATTTTCTAATTTTTTAATTAATACAAAATATTGACATAGTATTTATATCAATATATTATCATATTTTAGAGACTATATCATGATCTTAGATAATTTTAACTACTTTTTAGACACCTCCAACCATAGTCACATGGATATGGTTACCAGGATTCATTTACTTAGTTGGACTTATATTTTCACACTCTTAAATGGATATATTACCATATTTAAATACTTCACTTTAGTGGAACCATATGATTCACATGTTAGTTTAAAAGGAAATTACCTATAAAGTTACCTATTTAAGCATGTCAAGTCTAAGTCTGTTCCTGTCTAACACTTATCAAGATAAAAAATTTTAATTCCTTTGTAATTTTATTAATCTTCCTTAAAGTTTCTAGATATAAAAATTTTCAATGGATAAATCCCTAAGCCAAGTGTAGGTACCATTGCAAGGTATAAATCACATTTTTTAAAGTGTCAAAATCCACACACAATATTTATCGTATTCTAGTAATATACTAATTTCACACAACATTTAGGAAATATAACTACATATAGTTATATCTCTCTTGAAATTATTATAAAATAGGCAAAACTTAGCCACTCAGTAGGTGTTGATTGATATCAGCTCAACCCATCCTTTCTATGCCCTTTTTATATGCAAATAAAGTGTCAAAATTGAATCTAGTTTTTCAATGTGAAATGATATGAATCTAAACATTTTAATAGTACCAATCTATGATATCATACAAAAAACCTATCTAAAAGCAATAAAAATGATATTTGATGGAACAATCCAACACATTTCATAGGTAAAAATATAGTAGAATGAAAACTTTTCTATTTTTCATAGGCATTCAAGCACTATTGAACTTGTCATAATATGTTTTAAAATTCAAATTATAGATCCAAATAACCACACATACCCATTATATATCTCTATTGATTAGTGTACACTATCACATACTAGAAAATAAACCTAAACAAACTAAGTAGTTTATATTCTATTTTGTTTTTATTTATAGCTAGTGAAATAAATAAATTAATAATATAATAATTACTTTCAAATTTTATTAATTTAAACATGTTTTATAAAATCTAAATTATTTTTAATTATTACCTTTTTATACCACTAAATCCAAAATAAGATATAACTAACTAAAGAACTCATTCCTTATCTTGAACACAATAAAAATCTAGGTTCTTTTAAGGTTTCATTGTTCTATCTTAGGGTTTAAATTTTATATATTTACATATAATTTTTCAAATATAGTTTATTATTTCCCATCATCGGTGGTATTTTTATCTTAGGTTTCTAACCCTTAAATTCATAAAATTATATGTTATTCCATTGAGCACATAAAACCTCTAGGTTTTGATTAGGCTTTAATTTTTTACCTTTTTAGGATTTCAATTTTTTATGTTAGGTTTTTAAAATATTATTCATATTTTTTTATTTCATCCCTTACTCAAATAATTAAGACATAATCATAATATAATAAATAATTAATGTGGATAGTATATTTAATGATATGTATATTGATAATAATTAACTCAATATCTTCATATGAATCTAAAAATTCATGATTCATTGTTCCATGTAACTAAAGGTGAAATGAAAAATAATGCCAATATTATCACATTTGAGAAACAACATGAGTCTTTAAATTATATTAATATACCTTTTATAGGTATTGAATCTGTAATAGGTTTTTAGACTATTAATTCTAATTATATTATTACTATGTCTACACTTATGGTTGCACATGTTATGTCACTCCATGGTTTGGGGGAAACACAAGGTTATCCTTAGATTACTATGACTCTAAACACACAAAATATTTCATAATTTATATTTTTTTTAATCATTTAACAACATACACTACTACATAGTTCAATATTCCTAATTTTGAAGTCACTATGCAAATAGCTCTTAATCTTCAAACTAAGGTTTTACAATTAGAACATAATTCTTCTAGTATGGTCCATGCCATTAATTATCATTCAAAAATACATAATACATTGGAATATAATATATTATATTATCCATTAACCACATGATTTTTTAACCCAATATTTACATTATATGATGATAAAGGTGATTTAGAAAAACACCTTTACATTTCTCACTTAGTATGTCTGGACTATACATCTCATGATAAGTTATTAACTAATTTGTTTCCATGCAATATTAAACAATAAAACTTGTGATGATTATATGACCTCTATTTACAACATATGCATTAATTTAATCCTTTAGTTTATAAATTAATATAACACTTTTCAATTAACATCAATGAGAATATATGTTATGTTCATATTAAAAAACATAAGCTAGGACCTAATGAGCCTATTAGTGAATATTTTCCCTGTTACAATAATATTATCTCAAATATTAAAAATATAATGTATGAAAATGAGTTGATAATTATTCAATAAAAAAATTCTAACTCCACCATGTGAGTCCATTATGTTCAAATATTTTGATGAATTATCCCATATGATCAAGGATCATGAAGTTAATTTATTTTTAATGAATATGCTAAAGTATGGGTCCAACCCTATAACTATTATGTTTTTATTTTAGAAAGTAAACCAAATTTAAAATATAAAGAGAATTATTCTAATAATGATGTAAAAATTTGAGTCAACACAATGCCAAAACCTAATAATTAGCTAGTCTTATCAGCTCCTAACCCTCCTCATAAGATTCTAAATAAGTTACTTGAGTGTAATATAATGTATATCCATATCTAAAATGAGTGTTATATATATATATATATATATATATATATATATATATATATATATATATATATGGATAAATTTGATGGATTTTATAATAATTCATATTTTGATTATTATATATGCATATTACATTGAAATAATAAATTCATTAGTTTGTGACATAAGATACAAGATTTGGTAGATGATAGAATTATTGAGAGATAAATATATCTAAAATTGATTCAAATACATAACCTAATGGGAATGAAAAGTTTAAAATATTTAATTCCCACTTTATAAATAATATATCAAAAGAGTCTAAAAATAATACATAGGTAAATATGACTTACAATGAAAATCCTGTATTGACATATTATGCTTCCAAGATTGAAGTGGAGCATCCTTTAGATGGTTTCATTGGTACACTTAAGATTATAAAAGTATAAATACATATTATCACATCTAATTGACATGAAATTATTGATGATGATTTATTTATACACTTTTTTTATGTATGCCTATATTGATTTATAGCCTATACATAGTGTCATGGTAAATAATGGTTTAATAAAAAACATTTGCATTATGACACTTGCTACTAGTATTGGATATACAAACAAGGACATGATGGATATTAAAAAGATGGTCAATATATTTTATGTAAAGACACAAAATAATATTACGAGTATTGGTATACCACTTAAAGTAAGACCTATACTAGTAGATACTTTAGTCTTAGATTTACATATCACAGTGGCATTCAACATGTTATAAGGATGTCATTAGATACATAAGCTCTATAAAATACCATACCTAGTACATCAATGTGTGAAGTATATACATAGAAATAAATTGGTCATAATTTTAGGTATACCATTTGAGTATCATATTCATCTATAGAATTTACATTAGAAGGTTGTAACATAATTAGTTATACAACCTACATAGGTTAATTATATTGAGGAAGTTAAAACAAAAGTAATTAATTTTCATAGAATAAAAATAATTTAACGTCCATTATATTATAGGTATATTATAATTCAATAAAATTTACATAGTCATTAATATATTATATAATTATATAAGTTGATCCACATGTTATTAAATGAACACAATAACATTCTCATTCTACACTACATAATCCACAACATATTATGGTTACTAGAGTTACACAACACATACAGGATCATAGGATCTATGATGACCATGATAGATATGTTATAACATCATATCACTTCTTAGATTTAGATATAGATAAATATGTTAATATTCACCCATAATGGGTAAAATTCACCATAAATTACACATAACCTAATTATGTACATTCCATTTATGGGATCATTGGTTAACATTAGTATATGATAGATTCAAAAAATTACAAAAAATATAAGAGCATTATTTTTTTTTAAATATATAAAAAAATTAAAATATGCAAAAACTCAAAACCTAAGATGTATACATGAAATATATTTATATTTTACATGATCAATTTATTATTTATAACATACATAGTGGATTATATATTCAATTTAACTATGCAAATGACTTTCATGTTATACATGAGCAAGGTAAATTTTAGTGGCCCAAATAGAAATGAACTCGAGTTTTTTTGCTGAATTTGTAAATATGTGTTTTGAAATTATGGAAAAAGTTAATGGATGACGTTTAGGATTTTAGGTGAATGGATATGAAAAATTAAACTTTCCATAGAAGGTATACTAATGTTCAACTATACAAAAACCTCATAGATGGATGGTAGCTATATCAATAGGCTTTGGAAATTTAGTCATTAAATGATTATATATTACATATAATGGTGAATAAGCTCATATTGACTTTTGATAGAGTGGTGAATTATATGTATATGTATGAAATTTATTTTTAATAGTAGGTAATATGACATAGAAAAATAACACCTATATAATATAGGTGAATCCACTTTGTTCACCACCCAATAAAATAACCAAATGATAATCTATAAAACCAAAATATTCATGTATTAATGAGGAATAGCCACTAAAATTTACCATGTACATGAGTGGGATGAAGGAAATACAAATTATGTATGGCATGGATTTTCAAATGCATAAAATTCCTAACACAAAGGTTATATACATAAAATTGGGGCATGCTTTCACTGGGGGAATCATGGTAAATTTACACAAGTAACATATTTATTTTAACCTTTCTATTTATTACATTGATTTATCTACCTAAATTAAACATTAATTTTATCTTTCATATACTAATTAGAGTGATAAATTATATAAATACTAATTTTATCTAGATGTCATCATGGCATACCTTGATTGTCTAGATTGGGCTTAATTTATGTATGGATGATTGATGGTTTTGCATGTTACATGTTTTGATCCTTGATTTTTTATTACATTAAGTGACTTATTATTTGTTTCAATATTACTTTGTATGTCATTAGGTGTTCATTATGTGACTCCAAGTTTTGTGTTTGAGTCTTTTTTTATGATTTTATGTGAAATTAGGTGTTTATTGTGTGAATTTTTTTACATATGGATCTTACATCACTTGAAATTTATTATTATCTATGTCACTCTTACTTTGTATGCCACTTTATGTTATCATGTGTGTTTCTATGATTGTTTGTGAATGAAATAACCATGACATTACATGCCAATATATGGATATGTGACCCTATATTCTATATGTGGATATATATAAGAGTTTGATAATATTTTTATGTTTTGATTCATATCACACATTATCCTATTTGTGTGAATTCCCATGATACATAACATGGATCTTCTACATAGTTATTACTTAGTGTTTCTATGATCATTACTATAATGAATTTCATTTTTTACCTCATTACTATACACATATACATATACATACATGCATGCATGCATGCATGCATACATACATACACATGAAATTTTCATGTCTTATGATACATGTTTCATATATGCTCAGATGATATAATATTTTCATGATTAAATAATCTATTCATGTTTTTTTTAAACTAAATATAGATTAATACGTGAATTAACCCTAATTAATAAAAAATGAATATAATAAATTAGACTCTTGTAAATGAATAACTAAAAAGTATAATGAAATTCATTTATTGAAATGGAATAAATTAAATAAAAACTTAGTTGTTATTATCTGATCATTAATTGTGTTGATTGAGAGAGATCAGAAACATGAAAATAATAGCTATATCTGCAAATACCATGCATCTAGATTTGTGACTGTATAAGGACATGAATGAAAGGTAGGGACATGATCAAATCCAACTATTATCCCTCATGGTTGATCTTTTATATTGTATAAAAATAATAACTTTAGATCATAGTTGTGTGTGATAGATTGATTTGGATATGTATGTATTAATTTAACCTTTAAACATGTATGAAAGACTTATGAATAGTTTCTTCAAAGTTGAAACCCTAGTAGGGAATGTAATGATTGAAAGACATTAAAATATAAAAATGAGTTTATTTATGTGGATTTAACTCTAACCACCTCCATTATGAATAAAAATTTCCCATATATCCAATACTCTAGGGAGGGAATTAAATCCCAATGTAGTTCTCGCACTAAGAGTGCTTTGTGAAATTAGGATCCTTTGACTATATGAATTCATATACAATCAACATCAATAATTAATAATTATTTAATTAGTGATAGATAAAAAATAATTGAAATTGGTTGACTATTGTTTTTAGTTATAAAAAATAGAATTAGGATGAATAGGGAACTTTTGCTCAGTATGCACTTTTGTAAATATGCCTCTGTATTAATATTTCTAAGTGGAGTAATAAGTGACTTGAGTATGCCTTTATATAAGTCCAAAAGGAGTAACAACATGATAGGAAGCTTAAAATATGGAATACAACCCAATGGAAGGGATACTTTGAAATTTTTACCATTGGTAAGAAAAGGACAATAACATCTAATAAGGACAAGAATTCCTCCCACTATTGTCCCTATTGGGCATTCCTATTCTCAAGGGATAAGTGAAAATATTTGGATATGGGTTTATCCGGAAAAACTCTTAAGATCATTTTTAAGAATAATAATATTTTTTTAAGTGAAAAATGATTGTATTAAATATAATTAAGTCTTTAATGTGCTTAAGATAGGGTGAAGTGGAAAAATAGGTACTAATTAAGTAGAAATTTTCATTAAAGTGTAAAATGGGTACAACTAATGTGGTCAAGTATTCATGACCAGATTTATAGTATTTAATTTTAACCCATTTAGTATATAAATAATATATATATATTAAATGAAAGATATACCTTAGTGCATAATGCACCCTCTGGATTTAAGTAAGTACTTCAATCAGGAAAGGTATCATAGTCTTTGAAAAAAATTATGTGTAAAAACAAATGTTGCCTTTATGACTTTGATTTTGGATGATGATCCCTTAAATAATTAGAGAATTGGTGTCTCTCATGAATCAATTTTAGAGAATGGTTCCTTAGATAATTCAATAGATAAAATTAGGGGTGATCAAATCCAAAACTAAATTTGTACTTGTAGGATAGAAATAACACCCATTGAGGGATGTTGAAACTTATATTTACAATTTATGGTATTTATAACCCCAATACAAGAAATGGTTTTAAATACAAATTGGATACACACACATAATGCTGGAGTGCACAATATTATCCAAGTTATGCACTATACACCTAAAATGAATAAGTCATTATAGATGGCTTGTATATTCAATTTCAATTTTTCCCATAAATGTATGATCAAAAGATAATGGAGAACACCCATTATCCTACCATGATTTTAGCAACAAATATATAATTGAAAAGTGGAATGAATGTGTATCATACCTCCATTGTAACTATATAATTTGAAATTATATGTAGAAGACCATTGTAATTTTTGTTTGAAACTTTGAAATTATGTGAATTTGTACTTTTATCTTGAAATTTTAAACCATTTTACAAATTTTGAAACTATATTATATACAAAAAAAAAAAAAAACTTGAAAAGGATAATCTCATCTATGAGAATCCCACTAAAATTCTCTACTTTTGAGGTGATGAAATTTATCCTAAAATTCTCTCATATAAAAATAAATTTTAACTTGATACATGAATAGTTATATGCCATCATTGAATAATGAGAATATGTGAAAAGAATGTTATCATAGTAAAAATTTCATAATTTTAATATTGGTTGTAACATATGGAGTAAGTTCACAAAGTTGAGGGACAAAAAGGTGCCTACCCATGGACATGTTTTTCCTAAAAATTGAAAAATCTCATCTTTTATAAATTATTTGAGATGGCTACACTCAAAATTTTAAGATAGTATAAACATATGAATTGTAAAATTTTGAGACTAGCTTCCAAAACACTATTTATTTCTAAATGATTAAGTATAATTAGGTCAAACTTCTAAAACTTAAATAGGAACCCATATTTTTAAAAGTAAAATAGAGTAGATAGTCATATGTATGATATAACCTTTTTATAACAATGTTTACTATTTTTGAAAACCCTTTTGTGAAACTTTAGATGAGATCATCTAGTTTGTGACCTATATTTTGTTACATTTTTTTAATGAATATATTTGTTTAATTAATTTTACAATTAAATAGATCTTGAAAATTGACAAAAATATGGGTAGATGGCTTATGATCTATATAACTACCTTAAAAAAATAAAAAATGGGTTTTTTTAATGTGTATAAAATTAGGTCTAGTTTGTGACCATATATATTGCATTTGGATAAAAAAATAAAATAACTTAAACATATATAGGCATGTATATTTATGGCATGTGGTGACCTAAAAAATCCATAGTTATAAATCAACATAGATAGAAACTTTAAACTAATCCAAACATTAAAAAAACATATATTTATAAAGAGTAGAGTGTGCTCGTCATCATAGTAATAATTTTATGATTTTTGTCATAGTAATTTGAAGTGTAGTTGATGATGTAAGTTGAGTTTTTTTGTTTTCTTCTCAAAGGTCTTACATTGAGTTACATCATGATAGGTCCAAGCCTTTAGCTTAGTAATTCAAGACATTTCTAAGCCAAAGGCTTGGTTTTTGAATGAAAAATATAGTGAATATGTGCTATAACGTTCATATGATTTAACATCTATGTACTATAATTTGTACATGTTATAACGTGAATGCATTATTTTGACATTTTAGTAAAAAGTATAAAATCTATTGTATGAGGTATTTGCTTTGTTTCATGCAATGTGAAAGGAATACATATGCACTATAACACATACACGTTCTCTTGAAATTGCATTAAAAAATCTTAAAATATATATTGGAAGGAGTAGATGGTTTACTAAAATAAAATTATAAATGTAAACTTATACTTGAAATTTACTTTAGTAAATATAAGAAATTGGGGTCACTCTATATATAATAGAGTTGGTATCACAATTTAACAGCTTACAATGTGGAAGGTATTTTTGATAATATAATCTATCTAGTACTTAAGCATTTTTAGGGTTTTAATATTAAACCTAGGGAATTTAGGGCATACAATTTGTAATTGATGACTATTTTGGGTAGACATATAGTCATATTTTTAGGTTTTTGTGTTTTGTAAATTACTACCTAATATTTCTAAGAGTCCAAGTTTTGTCAAAATTAAAATTTACAAACCACTCATTTTCAACACAAGATAAAGTGGTGTGATTAGGTCAATATAGGTCACATTTATGACCTACACACATCAAACAACCACTTTATGTTAATTTTACTTGCTCATAATCCTCGCTCATCCCTCATCACCCATCATCACTCTCTCCTTATTCATCTTTATCCATAATCACTCCCTCATTGACACTCATCATCCCAAATAATTTCAATCACTCACTCATCATTCGTAATCACTTCCTCATTGATTCAAACCATCCCTCACCATCCCTAATCACTCTATCATACCTCATCATCTATAATCACTCCCTCTTTATCCCTAGTAATTTGTAATCACTCCCTCCTCATAATTAATCATCCCTAATCACTTCTTCACTAATACTCACCATCCCTCATTAATATTAGTCACTATTTCATTAACCTTCACCATCCCTCAACATACATAATCATTCATTCATCATTCATAATCACTCATTCATTGACCATCACCATCACTTATCATAAAAAATCACTCATTCATCATCCATAATCATACTTAATCACTACCCCCTCATCCTTCACAATCCATAATCACTTCATCCTTATCCTAATTGACCATCACTATCACTCATCATACCTAATAACTCCCTCATCATCCCTAGTCACTCCCTCATTATACATAATTATTTCCTCTTTGACCCTCATTATCATTCATCATCCTTAATGATTCCCTCATTATCCCTACTCACTCTATACTCACTACTTCCCCTTCACTACTCATCCCTAATCACTCCTTCCAATATCTTAATGGTGGGTGTAGTGGCTTCTCACTTGTGCCCTATTGGATTATATCTCAATTCCAAAGTTTGCTCACTTAAATAAGCCCAAATAAACTCTTATTTTGTTCACCTTATTTCACTCAAATAAGGAACTTAGAGATATAATTTGATTATCTAGAGGAATTATATATATATATATATATATATATATATATATATATATATAGTGATTCACACCTAAATCATGGAGAGAGAGTGTATCTAGAGCCCTAGGTTAGAATAAAAAAGTAGGCAAGTGAGAAAAGGGTGGGATGGAATTATATTAATTACATATAGATATTTGGATTTGGGTATCTAAGATAACCCTTAATGTCAATTTTACTTTAGATTAGGTACCTTATAGGTCAAAAGTGACACAAAAATACCATATCTTATTATGATCAAATAAAATGCAAATAATGGGCCCACAACACTAACGCAACTCACACAAAGTGAAGTACATTCAAAGATGTCAAGAAATTAAAACCAAATATTATATTAATAGGGTAAGAACTAATAATCACATCATGTTTCCCACACTTCTATTTAATTATGTATCACATAAAAATCATGAAATCTGTATAAAGATGACATTAATCAATTTTATGATATGGATATGTACTATATCACATAAATCATTCATACCATGTTAGGCATTATGCACATTGGATCACTTCCACCAATACCTTTATGGTGTGTGTATTGGATTTTTACTTATTCCTTCTTGTTCCCTAATCATTAATTTATCTATATAGGTTATAATTCCCTAATTCCTTTCAAAATATGGCTTGGATATTCAATCAAGTATTTAGGTATGGTATGCTCAAGATAAAAATATAGCTTAGATATTCAATTAGGTAGGGCATAATCAAGTAGGTATAGTAGGTATATTATAGTAAATTAGGTAAATTACGTAGGATATATATATATATATATATATATATATATATATATAACATATGTAACATGATTTAAAACCTAATTTCTCATTTTATCTATCAAGAAGAAAGCCTCCCTTGCCAATAATAAAAGATAAGTATGCAATACATAACTAAGTAGGTAGGGAAATAATATGTGTGATATATATATATATACACACACACATACACACACACACACACACACACACACACAGATATATATATATATATACACACACGTACATACATACATCATATATATATATATATATATATATATATATATATAACATATGTAACATGATTTTAAACCTAACTTCTCATTTTATCTATCAAGAAGAAAGCCTCCCTTGCCAATAATAACAGATAAGTATGCAATACATAACTAAGTAGGTAGGAAAAGAATATGTGTGATATATATATATATACACACACATATATATATACACACAAATATATATATACGTACATACCTACATCATATATATAAATAGAATATATATATATATATATATATGTATGTATATGTGTGTGTATATATATATATATATATATATATATATATATGTATATATATGTATATATATGTATCTATATATATATACATATATACATATATATATATATATATACATACATATACATACATATATATAGATACATATACATATATACATATACATACACACACACATATATATACATATATATACATATACATACATATATACATATATACATACATACATACATACATACATACATACATACATATATATATATATATATATATATAATGAATCAAGCTTCCCTTGATAGATAATAACTTATTCTATAAAGGGCAAGTAGGTAGGATAAGAACAAAGATATATTAGGAATAAATATTCCCTTGCCTTTTTGGGTAGGGCGTATCTAAATAGGTATGGTAAAAAAAATCTATCTAATGGAAATAAATCTTCCCTCGATACATTTGCCTTAATCTGTAAGCAAATAAAATCTATATATCAAGGAATAAATTTTCTCTTGATAGTAATGCCTTACTCCCTTTTTATCTATTGATAAGGTAGTATTCCCTTGATATGCTATATTAGGTGAAGCAAAGCTAGGTATCAAGAAGAAAAGCTTCCCTTGCCTTACTATGTGGCATAGATATATTGTTAGAGAATTTAATTATAAGTGGGCTTAATTGACCCTTAAAAATGATATTAAATAAATAAATAATAATATATTTTTTATTACTACAAGGTGGTAACCCCATGATACTAAATAATAGAGTTATTATATAATTATTACCAAATTTTAATTAAATATTTTTATTATGATGGATGGACCCATTACTTTTGAAATAAATGCCTCCCTTGGGTTTTAATTATAAATAGGGTTTTACCCCTCTTTTTATACCATCTATTGAATATTAAGTATTAATCATAATCAATCTCAAAGGTTTTTGTCAAGTCTATAGAAGAAGTGAGAAGGAGGAGTTTATGTATTGGGTAAATTAGGTTTCTCAGATATATGAATAATCATCACTTTTGGGTTTTTTTACCTCTTAGATATTTTGCAACCTAATTAATATTTAAATTTTGTTTATCAATGATTATCCATTATATGATTTATTATTTTGGTATACTCTATATCTATCATGTGTGTTCGTATTACTACATGAATTCTTTCATGGTATTAGAGCCTGAGGGAGTATAATTGTTCAAGCAAGACTATGATCAAATTTCACTATATTAACTTGAAAAAAAATATTATAATTATTTATTTTCATACTATTAAAACCATTGTATGACCCAAATAAATTAAAAATATCTGATTTTGGGTTGTTATTGCTTAAATCTCTCTCATAAGGGGTCGAATCTTTTGGTTTTTTACTTGTAAACGCATCCAAAGAGCCTATGGGTGGATTCAAACGATTTTATTTGAAAATATATATTTATATAACAAGTTTTTATGAACCATGGACAAAAAAGGAAGGATATAAATATGAAAAAAAAAAATTCTATTTGCTTCTACAATTGTGATTTTCATTTACAAGACTAGATATCCATTTCTTTTGCCTATTAGAGATCTTGTTGAGCCTGTAGAAGGTTAAAATTATTTTTTGAAATTTTTTCCATTTTAAAACTAACATATTTGTATAAATCTGAAAAAAAAAATTGGGTATCCAAGATCATATTTTGAAGCTTCTATATGCTTCATTATAAGGATTGAAGGAGACTGGCAAAATTTTAAGGTCTCTAGTGGCTTATACATATACATATACATATACATATATATATATATATATATGTATGTATGTATGTATATGTATATATATGTATAAGTATATATATGTGTATATATATGTGTGTATATATGTACACACACACACATATGTATCTATGTATGTATGTACATATATGTATGTATGTATGTATGTATGTATATATATATATATACATACATACATGTATATATACATGTATGTATGTATGTATATATATATATATATATGTACATATATACACACATATATATATACATATGTACATATATACATACATACATACATACATATATATATACATGTATATATACATGTGTATATGTATGTATATATATATATACACACACACACATATATATGTACATATATATATATATACATACATACATATATATACACATGTATATATACATACACACACACACACACACATATACATGTATATATAAATATATACATACATACATACATACATAATAAACATGTATATATATGTATGTATGTATGTATATATGTATACATACATACATACATATATATACATGTGTATTATATATATATATATATACATACATACATACATATATATATATACTTATGTGTGTATATATATACACACACATATACATATATATATATCTGTCTGTGTGTGTGTGTGAGTGTATATGTATATGTATAAGCCACTAGAAACCTTAAAATATATGTGTATGTATGTATGTACATATATGTATGTATATATCTATATATATATATACATGTATATATATATATATATGTATATATATATGTATATATATATGTATTTATGTATATATACACACACACACATATATATGTATGTATATGTATATATATATATGTATATGTATATATATATATATGTATATGTATATATGTATATAGATACATATATACATATATGATTATATATATATATACATATATATATATATATATACACACACACACACACACATATACATATACATATACATGTGTGTGTGTGTGTGTGTGTGTGTGTGTGTGTGTGTGTGTGTGTGTGTGTGTGTGTGTGTGTGTGTGTGTGTGTATCAAGCTTCCCTTGATAGATAATAACTTATTCTATGAAGGGCAAGTAGGTAGGATAAGAACAAAGATATACTAGGAATAAATATTCCCTTGCCTTTTTGGGTAGGGCATATCTAAATAGGTATGGT